>BLSH010097616.1:34252-57873 GCA_018402905.1 Glandirana rugosa | reverse complement strand
TGCCCAATGTTACCCTTGGCTATCATATATTTAGTACTTGTTCTGATCCAAAGTATACTTTTGGATATGCCACAAAGATATTGTCTAGAGAAGAGGAAGCTCCTAACTATTACTGTAAGGGACACAGAGAAGTGGCCGGTTTTATTGGTGACACTACTTTCCATGCGAATAATGCACTGGCTCAGTTACTTAGTCTGTATCGGTATACACAGGTAAGTGATCACTGCAATATACTGTATTATGTATGTAATATGGTACAGTGCCTTGAAAAATTATTCATATCCCTTGAAATTTTCCATAATGTATCATGTTACAACCAAAACGTATGTATGTATTTTATTGGGATTTTATGTATAGGCAACACAAAGTGGCACATAATTGTGAAGTGGAAAGAAAATGATAACTGTTTTTCAAACCTTTTTAATAATAAATATGTGAAAAGTGTGTGTGTGTGGGGGGGGGGCATTTGTATTCAGCCCCCTTTACTCCGATACCCCTAACTAAAATCTAGTGGAAACAATTTCCTTCAAAAGTCACCTAATTAGTAAATAGAGTCCACCTGTGTGTAATTTAATCTCAGTATAACTACAGCTGTTCTGTGAAACCCTCAGGGGTTTGTTGAAGAACCTTAGTGAACAAGCAGCATAATGAAGGCCCAGGAACACACCAGACAGGTCAGGCATAAAGTTGTGGAGAAGTTTAAAGCAGGGTTAGGTTACAAAAAAATATCCCAAGCTTCAATGGCGAATATAGACAGTCTTTCACCCGTAGCAAAGAATCAGTTTGTTGCCCCCCCCTTAACAGGACAAGATAAGGCAGGAAATTGAGAAACTTTCCTAAAAGTGAAACTCTATGTGTAGCAGAAAACTAACATTGCACATCACCCTGAACACACCATCCCCACCGTGAAACATGGTGGTGGCAGCATCATGTTGCGGGGATACTTTTCTTCAGCAGGGACAGGGAAGCTGGTCAGAGTTGATGGAAAGATGGATGGAGCCAAATGCAGTGCAATCTTAGAAGAAAACCTGTTAGAGTCTGCAAAAGACTTGAGATTGGGGCAGAGGTTCATCTTCCAGCAGGACAATGACCCTAAACATGCAGTCAGAGCTACAATGGAATGCATTAGATCAAAGCTTATTCATGTGTTAGAACGGCCCAGTCAAAGTCCAGACCTAAATCCAACTGAGAATCTGTGGCAAGACTTGAAAATTGCTGTTCACAGACGCTCTCCATCCAATCGGAACAGAGCTTGAGCTATTTTGCAAAGAAGAATGGGCAAACATTTCACTCTTTAGATGGGCAAAGCTGGTAGACACATCCCTAAAAAGACTTGCAGCTGTAATTGCAGGGAAAGGCAGTTCGACAAAGTATTGACTTTTGGGGGTGCCATACAAATGCACCCCACACTTTTCACATATTTATTTGTAAAAAAATTTTGAAAACCATATATCATTTTCCTTCCACTTCACAATTACGTGCCACTTTGTGTCGGTCTATCACATAAAATCCCAATAAAACACATTTACGTTTTCGGTTGTAACATGACAAAATGTGGACAATTTCAAGGGGTATGAATACTTTTTCAAGGCACTGTATGTCCAATAGATGGCTCAGTCTAGGTGGAATTATTTTAGCCATACTTTTTTAGAATGAGTGCAGATCAGAATGAACAGAACTTTGAATAATTCAGGTGCACAAAACATTGCAACTTTTGGAAATTATTCAGAGATCCTTATCCTCACAGTCCACTGGGTCCCACTACTTTGCTGAACAGTTTAAATTGCTTGAATGAGAGAACAACCAAGGTGGCTCAATCCTACCATGTCCTTTTAGTAAGTTCTTTAAGTTGCGTTCTGGTGTTTTGGATCTAGTGCCCTGAATATTAGCTCATCAATCAGGAACTGTAAAAAAAAAGTGGTGCGATTTGTTTCTTTAAGTATTTACCTTTAAACTGTTCAGATCTGAAAGTATTGGGACAGCTGCCAACTTTATTGGATTGTGTGTGCAGGATCCGTACAGGAAATCATTTACCTCAGTAGAGTAGTCAGTGACTTTCTTCACATTTAAGCATCCTCACCAGGTGCCATCATTACTTACAATTTGGAATCTCAACATCTACGGATGGCGGCTTTAAACAAAGTCCATCCCTCATTGTAAATCCCTTGCCATATACATATAGAGAAGGGGGAGGGGTGGAGGCAGAGGGATCACATATCCAAGAAGATAAAGCAGAGGCCAACACCTCAAAAATGCAGCAAAAATCTAGGTTTCCTGAGGCATAGCACCAATGAAATGTCAGGGCAACTCAAGGACCCATACATTGTAGTGAGAAGCAATGTACAAGAGGTAAATATAGCACAAATTAACCAATCAAAAGACAATATTAATACATGTGAATAATACATGTTGCTGCTGAGAGAATCCCCACTTATGAGTAAAAGTCAGGAGGAAATCAATCCAAAATGTTCACACAAGTTGCAGTTAGAAATTTAGGGAACAGAGATTCCCATTCATGTCACCACTCCACCCATTAATATATAACTGTGAGTGATCATCTGAAATCATTATACTGTGTAGTACAGGGCAGGAGGTGGACCTACCCCATCCCCCCCCCCCCGAATCCTGTGACTTTCCAAGAGAACTAAAAGATCCTCATTGATGGGGAAATAAAAGAAAAAAAAAATGAGGCATCAAGCAACATACAAGGAGCATGGTTATCCTAAGCTCTTACAAATCAACAAGGGGGGCAATATCGTGGTCATGGATAAAGACAGATACAGTCACATGTGCAACAACATTTTAGACAATACATAATGGTACTGCCGTATTTCTTGTTAAAATATTTTTATTAGAAAACAATATCATAGAAAAATCCATCAGTAACAGTAAGATGAGACAAAACAGTTACGATACAAACAGTCCCTCCACAGAGCATATACTGGGGGGAATGAATACAGAAATCTGTACTGAGCCATAACCTTAATGCCGGAAGATTCCAGATAAGAATTGCATAGCCCCATCCCCTACAGCAAAAAATTGGGTAAGAGCAACAAAGATTCCAGGACCAGATCCCTGAGGGAAGTGAGCCACCCCAACAGGATCAAGCTGTGGCCAAGGAAACGCCCCCCAGAACCCCCAGAGAAGAGACAAACTGGAAGCCGGACCTGGAGGCTTCTAAAGCCAGACTAGGGAAACCAAGTGTAAGTTTCCCCGATGAATTTGAAATGGGAAAACAGCTGCATGAGGGTGGTTGGATGAAACCCAACAAAAAGGCGATGAACTGTTCTAACTGACATCCTGGTGAAACCAGGAAAAAACAAATAGAAGGGAAAGAAAAGAGGAAAGGAACGAGAGAGGTGAAAGGACAGAAAAAAAAGAAAAGAGGGGAGAAGGAAGGAGCAAGCAGAGAGATGGGGGAGACAAAGAAAGGAATGATCAGAGGGTGGCTACTGAAACTAAGGGAAGAGAGTGGTCCAGACAAACTATACCAGAGACTGGTGGTTGAGGAAACGAATGACGTCTCATAATTTTATGCCCATGTAACGTGCCCAAGGTTCCCAGATGCTTTCAAATTTCGCTACCCTATCCAGGATAATGCTGGAGATCTTTTCTTGAGACATTATCCAGGAGACCTTACGTTTGACTGATTGAAAGTAGACCCGGTGGGATTTCCACGCCCGAGCAACTGTCAGCTTTGCCCCAGAAGGATAAAGAATACCAGTGCTTGGGAGGATTTAGATAAAGCCTGTACAGGTTGGTTGAGAAGAACTACCTGCGGCTTCTGGGGAATGTCTGCATTGGTGATTTTACAAAGCAAGTGAAAAACCTTGTTCGAGAAGCTTCTAATTCTGAGGCATTCCCAGAAAGTATGTAAAAGAGAGCCTTCATGACCGCAGTTCCTAAAGCAAGTGGGGGATGAGGATGGGGACATTTTAGCCAGGCGGAAAGGTGTCAAATACCATCTTGTTATAAGCTTAATGTTAGCCTCCATTAAGGAAGTGTTTAAAATACCTTTAAAGGATCTTGCGAAGGTTTCAATGTCCCAGTCAACTCCAAGGTCCTCCTCCCAAGCCTGCATGTATGAAGCCTTCTCCTGCGGGTCAACCAGCCCAGAGTAAATTAGTGAGATTCCACCTTTCACATCAGAGATGCCTGAACACCAGCGTTCAAATGGGGTGGTCTCCAGGGGGAGTGACTTGTCCAGCCAAATGGAATGTAAGAAGTGTGAGATCTGAAGGAAGTGAAACCTCTCATTCGGGGGCATTTCCAATTTCTCAGAACAATATTTGAGGGTTAGGGGGCCCCGTGAGTTGAATTAATTGCCTATCCTAAGAAGGCCCTTGTTAACCCACCATCCAAAGGCCCTAACGTTCTGTCCGGGAGAAAAGAGGGGATTATTAAAGATGTATGACATGGGGCGCCATTGGGACGTAATTAGATTGGATTTGTGGATCTGGTCACAGAGATGAATAGAGTGAGAGAGTGTCGAGGCAAGAATGGGGGGGTCTAAGTTTAGCAGGGCACCAGGCTAGATAATCCAAGGTGTATGAGGGAATAGCTTGTCTCTCCATAGAGACCCATTCGGGTTTGGAGCCCCTAGCATATATGATGGAGAATTGGGCCAGTTGCGCTGCTAAATAGCATGACCAAAGATTAGGAAGGCCTAAACCCCCACTGCGTCTGGGACAAAATAGCACATGTTTGGAAAGACGATAACCCTTTTTGCCCCAGACAAACTTGATTATAGCGGATTGCAGTCTTTGCAAATGAGGTTTGTTGATTGAAACCGGCAGAGAGAGCGAAAGAAATAAAGGATCCTGGGTAAAAGGGTCATTTTAATTGCATTAATTTTACCCAGCCAAGAGAGGCCAAGTAATTCCCAATGAGCCAGATCAGCTTGAAGCTGTTTTTAAAGCGGGGGGGGTAATTTGATTGGTAGATGCGCTCGAAAGAGGACGGGAGAGTGACCACTAGGTAAGGAATACTCGATTCCCTCCAGAGGAAAGGGAAAAGTTTTGATAACCTTTCAGCTAAATCGGGAGGGGTGGACACATTTAAGATCATTGACTTAGACATATTAACCTGGAGGCCTGAACAAGAACTGAAGTCTCATAAGACGTGGGCAATAATCGTGACGTAGAGGAGAAGTGACAAATAATAAAACGTCATCAGCAAAAAGCGCACATTTGTGGAAGGCCTGCCCACATTGGACTCCGTGGATAACAGGGTTAGTTCTGATGGCAATGGCTAATGTTTCCATTGCCATCGCGATGAGAAGCGGGGACAACGGGCAACCCTGACTGGTACCCCTTTCAATCGGAAAGGTGTCTGAATAGTGACCTTGAAGGCGCACCTTGGCCTTAGGCTGGGAATAAAGGGCTGAGAGCACAGAGATGAACCTGGGACCGAAGCCCCATCGTCTCAGAATCGTGAACATATAAGGCCAGGAGAGCGAATCAAATGCCTTATGTAGATCAAGCGACAACAGAAGGCCCTCCTGAGCAGGCACCCCCCCCATCCCGAATGCAGAAGAGAAGTAATGTTTGAGGCTCATCGAATGTGGTCAGGACCCTGCCTCCCAGGAATGAAGCCAACTTGATCTCTATTTACATATAAGCCAATAAAGGATGATAGACGGTTAGCAAGAATCTTAGTCATGATTTAAGATCATTATTTATAAGGGAGATTGTTCTGTAATTACCAATTTCGCTAGCATCCATACCCGGCTTAGGTAGAACAGTGATGTAGGCTAAATTAGCCTGGGAGTCCAAGGGCTGACCCTCCCTAAGGGAGTTAAAAAGACGGGCTAAGTATGGGGAGAGAATAGGGCCAAATGTCTTGTAATAGATGTTAGAAAATCTGCCTGGGCCCGGGGCTGAGGACGTTTTAAGGTCCTTGATTACCTGGCAAATTTTGGATTCCGAAAAGGGGGCCTCTAGTGCAGACCTATATTGATCATCAATTTTGGGAAGAGGGATTCCCTCCAGAAAGGAATCGTCCCTTCCTGTATTCTCCGAAGAGATTTTAGAATACAGGGTGGAATAAAATTTGCGAAATGACTCCAGAATGCGCTTAGGGTTCTGTGTAAGTGTACCAGACAGGGATTTGATCCTTGGGCACGAAAGGAGCTGTTACGTACCTGACGGTGGAGTCTGTCTTGTGCAGGGAACAACCGCTCTTGCGCACCCGATTCAAGGACCCCTGGTAGTGTAGACAGAGGCCCGAGAGTGCGGGATGGCACGAGGGCTGAATGGTCACAGATGTTGTAGTGAGATTCCAGCAGGTCGTGCAAACAGGAGAATGGTCGTACAAGCAGGGTTGGCAACGTGCAGGCAGAAAGGTACAAAAAGGGTTAGGCAAGCGGATCGTCAAGTTCAGGCAAAGGTTCGTTGCGGGCGGGCAGTGGAGGTACAGAGGAGTAGACAAGCGGATGGTCGTGGATAGCCGGGGTCGATGCAGGTAGCGGACAACAGGTCAAAGCAAGCCGGGTTGACAGGAAACAGGTGAAACACAGGAACAGGTAGGGAGCTGAGGCCCACAGGTCTGGAACGCTGTAGAACAAGCAGCAACTTGGTGCAGGAGGCGCGCGCGCACCACCCGGAAACGGCCAGGAACACTGGCAAAGTCCCTTTTACTGACAGGAGCTTAAATCTGGGAGACAATTTAGAGGCCAACTTAGGGCCTATCTTATTGCCCGACACATAAAAGCGACCCTCTGTCCATTGGAGATGTTTGTTTGCAGCTGACGTGAGGGCTAGTTAAGAGCTAATTTAGCGGAATCCAATTCCGCTAGAGAGTCCACCGTGGGAAGGCGTTTATGGGCATGACTAGCCTGTTTGAATTTGGATTCCAAATTTACCAAGTCGACCTGACGTTCCAGTTTCCGTTGTGCTCCTAGACGTATGAGAGCCCCCCGAACCACAGCTTTATGCCCGCCCCAAAGGGGATTGGGTAATATCTTGGGGGTGTCATTGAGCTTGAAGTAATCCTTAATCTCATTCCCTATCATATTCACCAAAGTGGGATCAGAGAGTAAGGATTCATTCAGCCTCCAAGGGAGTGGACCTGCAGGGGATGGGTAGCCAATGAGCATAAGAGTAACTAGAGAATGGTCCGACCACGGCATGTCCAGAATTGAGGACCTTTGAAGCCTGTGTACCTCACTTGAGGGGAGAAAAATATGGTCAATTCTCGCATATGTGTTGTGGGGAATCGAGAAGTGTGTAAAGTCTTTAGTCGAGGGATTAGCCTCTCTCCATGAGTCCACCAAGCCAAACGAGTTGATAAGGTGAGCTATGTTCATGCTTTGTCTGGGAGGACACTAAGGAAGAAGATGTCCCAAGGACTGTTTGTCCAAGAGGCCATCAAATGCTATATTGGAATCCCCGCCCATCACCAAGGTACCTTCGAAATGGGGGCCTAGGGAATGGAACATACTCGAGAAAAACTCGGATTGGCCCTGGTTGGGGGAGAAGAAAGAGACAAATGTATGAATGTAGCCGCCTATTTCTCCCTTGACCAGGATATACCCCCCTTCCTGGTCCTTAACCATCAGTATGTGGTTGAAAGCCACTTTTTTAGAAATGAGGATAGCAACCCCCCTTTTCTTGGAGTCAGCATTAGAAAGATAAAAAGTAGGGAATTTGTGGTGTAGAAACGATGGCTGAAAGTTAACAGGGAAGTGAGTTTCTTGTAACATCACAACGTCTAGGCCTTTGGAGTGGTAGAATTGAAGGGCTTTACATCTTTTGGAGGGGGAATTTAGGCCCTGTGTATTGTGGGTAGCAAATTTCGGGGAGGACATGGATGTTTCGGTCTTAGCCATGACCGCAGGAGGAGAGAATATCTACTGTGGTACTAATAGTACTTACCGCCTGGACAACTGGGAGGACCCCGGAGTGAACGGACAGAAGGTTTCTGGGCTAACGATGCGGACCAGGCTGCCATGTAAACTCAAAAACAGCAGCCAATCTCTGAAAAACAAAAAAAAAACATATGGGAAACCAGGGAGACAGGAAAGCAGGAAGTAAAGAAAAGGTCAGGAAAAGAAGAAGAAGAAGAGGAACACCAAAACAAAATATAACAAGCATCCATCTGAAAGCTAAACCCAAGGGAGAGTGAGCCAGAATGTGGGTCATGCTCTCTTGGAGTGGGTCAGGGCACCCCTGAGCCCACCAAGACCTTCTGGTGGAAGGTAAAGAAAAGTTTGGCGACCTAGATCTAGGCCGCTGTCCCACAGGAGAGCGAGACTTGAGGTCTCGAGTCAACGGTGGGAGGAGGTGCATAACGAACCGCTCTGGCCAGGGACCGCTGGGGCAACAATAATACATTCAAAATAGCTATAAAACCTGCCTAAATCAGTGGGACCGAAGTCTCTCTTGCAAAATAGAGCAGGAAGAACAAGTCAAAACAGGAACTAAAAACAATTGCAGTTACTCAAAAAGCAGTAAGGTACACAAAAAATCAAACAGGCTTGTGGACCCCCCACTAGAGTGGATGAGTCAAAGCTTACCTTGCTGCCCCCCTGGGCAAGGGAGGGATACCCAGGTGGACAAAAGGGGGGGCTAGAGTCACCCAGCGGGGCAGGAACAGAACCAGGTGGGTGTGTTTCTGGAAATTACAGAGCTCTAACAAGGGGTTCAAACCCAGATACCCATCTCATGAAAAGGAAGCAAACCATGTCTCAACAGATCAACGGGGGAGATTGGCATCTTGTTGTCTCTTGCTTTGTTGCTTGTTCCAAAGAGGGGTGATTGGGCTCCCCGGGGGAGGTCTTTTGGACGAACTGGAACGCGATTCTTGAAGAGCCGGGGTTGCCTCCTGGGAAATCAGACCCATCTGATGTAAGGTACGTTCAACTTCCTGTATGGAGGAAAAGCCAAAGGTTTTAGAGTGTGAATTGTAGGCGAAAAGGAAAAGACCACCAGTACTTGATCACCTTTTGTGATAGCACTGCTGATAGAGGTTTAAGTGAATGTTTCTTTTGGATCGTTGCTGGTGAGATGTCCGCAAATACCTGGATAGTATGGCCCCAGAAAGGTCAAAGAATCTAGCTCCCTAGATTTTTTCATAATCCCTTCCTTGATGGCATAATAATGGGGCTTGACAATGATATCCCTTGGGCGCCCATCTTGGCATGGTGGTTGAAGAGCTCTGTGCGCCCTGTCCAGCTCAAGCCTAGTGTCTGGAGTATTAGGGAGGATTTCCTTAATGAAAGATTTGACCGCGTCCTGGACCTCAGTAATAGATCCCCCTGATGTGAAAGTGCACTCGTCTATTCCTGTTCTCCAGGTCATCAATCTTTGCTAAGGCTGTGTCCAACTGATCCTGGATAGTTTAAATGCAATGAGTGTTTTGGTTCACCCTTGCTGATGTATTATCCACCATCTGCTCTATAGCCTCAATGCGGGTGCCCAAGTTGAGAATATCAGCTTTAATCACTTCAGTAATGTGAGCAGCATTCTGTGCCAGCCCTGCAGCCAGCATTTCTGAGAAGCGATTAAGTAGCAGTCCCATGTCTGTTATATGATGTTGTGCCAAGGGAGAGATCTGTGCTAGGCCTGCATGGCTGTCGGGGCTATCTGGCCTGGGAGAGTAAAGAGCCTCCTCCATGGTTCTCCTTAAGAGCTCCTCCGTGGAAGCTGGGGATGCCTGCAGCCTGAGGATAGGGGTAGAGGGCATTGCTGGTGGGGCCGAAGCCCGATCATCTTCACCCACAGTGTCCATTATGGAGACCGAGTCCTCTGCTGGGCCGCGCTGGAGAGACGCCATCTTAGAAAGACCTGAGGCCTGCGGGCCGTAAACTAGCTGCCTCTGAACCTTGCGTTTGGGGGGTTCCCTGGGCATGTGGCTCGACACCCTGAGTGCTCTGCTGAGTGGAGTTGCTGGATTTAGCAGGTCTGTGATGCTGCACCGGCTCTGGAGTCCTCAAAAGGCCAAAGCGGGACGGAGCTCCCGTTCAGTGTGTGTGAACGGAGGTCCCGTGCATGTGCTCTGTAACAAGATAGAAAAGTTCCAATAGAAATTCTACAGTCTGGCAAACGCAGCATTTTCCCAGAACATCATCCCCTATTAGATTGGGAATTTGTCCGCACTACCTTTCCGCTCACACCTACATTGTACTGTTTATCCAAGTTACACAAAAATCGGAGTCATCCCTCTGGGCAACCTATCATTTCTGGAAATGGGTCCTTAACAGAGAACCTAACAAATTTGTGGATGATTTCTCCTACATCAGTCAAAGGTCAAACCCCACTCTTTGCAGGTATTATTAACACACTATGTGAAATCCCCCCTTCATTTTATCCTACCAAGCCCTGACTTATTCACTTAAATGTGAAAATATAGCCTATACATCTTACATTTGTATGACTTTATCCGACTGTCATTCAGATTCTCCTATGTACGATCAAAATTTTAATTTTATCCATCCGGATCTCTTTACTGTAAACATACATAGCTACCATTGTATTATTATTGTGCTATTATGTTTTTAGTACTTTTCTTGGACCATTGTTTGTACCACTTATACCTCTTAATAAAATCTTTGAACAACAAAATTTGTGGATGAAATCTCCCTAGTTACCTACATGACATGATACATCTATTAAAGAAAGGGGCACTCTACAGTTCAATCCCTAATGACAAAGGATTGTTCTGCATTAAACATATTTTATCCCAAAAATGTCACCAAGAATGGAGGTTGAATGAATTTGTGATTGCAGCTCTGGAATTCATTCTACACCATGATGATTTTGTTTTCAATGGCTCCCACTTCCTCTAGGTACAGGGGGCAGTGATGGGGACTTGTTGTGCCCCATCCTACACCAATCTGTATCTGGGAGAATGGGAATGTTTGATCATGACTGAGGAAGACCTATGTTGTGGTTATTGAGGGGCCCATCAAATAGTTTTTTTAAACTATTGACGCTCCCTGCTGATACCACTGTTTGTGGAAGAGAATTCCACATCCTTACTACTCTGACAGTAAAGATCCCTCTACGCAGTTTATGGTTAAATGGCTTCTCCTCCAATTGTAGTGAACAGCTGCATGTTTTTTTTAACCTCCTTAGCGGTATTCCCGAGTGTGGCTCGGGGTGGATTTTCAGTACCTAAAACGGTAACCCCGAGCCACACTCGGGCTTGCATCGCTGGATCCAGGCAATGTTACTCACCTTGTCCCCTGGATCCAGCGATGTCCTCCCGCGGTGTCAGCGTGTCTGCGGGCTGTGTCCGCAGCTCCGATGCCTCTGTGTGCCTCGGGCTCCGTTCCCTGCGAGCGTCGCGTCGCACGGGGGCGGAGATCGGCGGGAAATTCAAAAAGTGAAACACACACAGTACATACAGTACACTGTAATCTTATAGATTACATTACTGTATGAAAACATTACATATCCCCTTTGTCCCTAGTGGTTTGCCCAGAGCCCTGCATGCACTTTTATATAATAAATGTCATTCTTTCTGCCTGGAAACATGAGAATGTCCATAGCAAACAAAAAGTGTCCCTTTGCGTCATAAGTGGGTTTTTGATCAGCTAGAAAACACCGATAGTAAATAAGAATCATTTGCAGAATTGAGTGATACTGATTTTTGGGGAAATTTATCATCAGAAACTGAAAGTGACGACAGCGACAATTCAGCAACTGAGCAAATTTCTGCGTTTTTGGTTTGATTACATTATTGAATAAATGCAAAATAATTGTACCGCTTTCAGCACCAAAAATCAGACATAATCATACCGCCAGGGATACTAACCATTGCAGGCCTATAGTACATAACGCCATATCTCCATGCAGAAAACCATTACCGCTTTCAGCAATAAATTCCAGACTCAGTCATACCACCAGGGAGGTTAAGTTCCCTTTCACTAAATAGTTTTTCCCTATGCTAGGGTCTCCAGTACAGTATTTGTACATTTATATAATATCCCCTCTCAATTGTCTCCTCTCCAGAGAGAATATGTTCAATAATTGTAGTCTTTCCCCATAGCTGAGGTCCTCTATTCCCCTAATTAGCTTTGTTGCCCTTCTCTGGACTCTCTCCAGTTCCAGCACATCCTTCCTGAGGACTGGTGCCCAGAACTGAACAGCATATTCAAGATGCGGCTGGACCAGAGTCTTGTAGAGTGGGAGAATTATTGTTTTATCTCTGGAGTGAATCCCCTTTTTGATGCATGCCAATATTCTGTTGATATGCAAAGCAAATAATGAGTTTAACCTGAAATGCACGATGACATCACATTTCTTCATATTAAAATCAACAATTGTCCTAACAATTGTTGCTAACTAGCAATTTGTACAATAAACCAACAGCAGGCAACTGCATCCTACATGCAAGCAGTTTTCACCTTCAGCCCTTGATCTCATCAATACCTTACAGTCAATATCTGAAAATCAGGCACAACTGTTCAGATCAACTCATGTTCAAAATAGAAGCAGCCAGACTAAGAGACAGACTTTGACTTCCAGGCTACTCTTATACTTGTCTTAAAAAGGCCTTTAGGACACAAAAACACAACACGATATACTGTACAATCTAAAACCTCTGCAAAAGGACAACAATCCAATCCATATTATCACATGCTTTTCTAATCAAAGCCTTGAAATCAAAAGAATTATACAAAAACACTGGCACATTCTAACCCTTAAATGTTTGGTTGGACCACTGGTGCCAGAGGCACCAGCTTTCACCTTCAAATGAGCAAGATCTCTAAAAGATAGTCTTGTATCTTGTCAATTCAAGTGGATGATAAAAAAAGATCTGTGTAAATGATTTGGGGACATACACATGTGGGGGCTTCAAATACTGCATATATATGAACCAGTCAGATAATCACTCAAATCCAAACATTTCACTAACTGCAAAACAGAAGGAGTTGTATATGTCCTCTTATGTGATTGCACTTGCTTCTACGTAGGCAAAACAAAAATGGAATTTTGGAAGCTTACCTCCACTTAAGTATGAAATCTTGTAATAGAGAACTTCCATTGGGCAGACATGTAGCCTCCACACATGGGGGGGATAAGTCTCCTTTGTAGTACTTGATCCTGTCTCCCCCAGTTCCTGTAACGGTGACTGAAACAAGATTTTGTTGCAGCGAGAACAGAGATAGATATTTAGGCTAAATCCTTCAAACCATTTTTAGAGGGGGTTTACATCAGGGGGCCCTGAATTTGATTGACTCTTACATAGTAAAAAAAAAATAAAAAAAACCTTTTCTATCTAGCTTATCCGGTCTTGTGCTTTCATCTATCTTGACATCCTCTCTATTACAACACTACCAACCTCTTGCCCAAATACAGAAGGTGATGTCATGCTGTATTCATAACTTTAGATCAAGTTTAAGGATTGTCACATGGAATGTTCTCTTTGATGCTATTTATATTGTTTGATTTGTTTTGTATTATTTTGTGAACAAACATCTTTATCTTTGCTCTGTGCATATGCAATTGCCAATGCATGATTCCTCAATCCACCAGGTGGCACATGCTCTGTATCATCCATAACTCCTTCCCACCCAGCACACAGGGGCTGCCTGTATGCTGACCTATCATCGGCGCTGGCAGCCCCTGATCGGTCCATGTGGCCGGGTATGTTGCCCAGTTGCTATGGCTACCGGCATGTGCCTGTGAGCTTCTGGTGTGGCGCACCGCTCCCTGGGTAATGGGAAGGCATGCCAGTGTCCTGCATGATGACATCATGCCCTTCCGATGTTGCGACAGTGCGTGCAGCCATCTTATCCATTATACTGTGGGGATTATTCTGGATGCTACAATCTTTGAAGTAAGTCACTTTTAGAGACTCCCTATATAGTATAACAAGTCTAGGGACTATATTTATTGCCATTTGAAATTGATACAAGCATACATCTTGTCTCTATACAGATTTTGCCCCATACTATCCTTTAAAGGTTGTATTGAGCTACCTCCTCAATTGGTCCTCCTTCTGACCCTACTCTCTAAATGTATCCAACACTTTGCCAGACCAATCTGTTAACATTCTATGAGGAAATGAGCTGCCATCTAGATGGAGGAGGCCTGTGGATGTGGTGTATCTGGATTTTGCAAAAGCATTTGATACAGTCCCCCACAAATGCTTAATCTACAAGCTGAGGTCTCTTGGCATGGGCCATAGGGTATGTTCTTGGATAGTAAACTTGTTACAGGGACATGTCCAAAGGGTAGTGATACATAACATGTAATCAAACTGGTCTGGAGTGGTAAGTGGGGTACCCCAAGGTTCTGTCTTGGGACAAATTCTGTTTAATTGATTCATAAATGATATAGAGGATGGGATAAATAGCTTGATCTCAGTTTTTGCAGGCGACACAAAAATAAGCAGGGCAATAACTTCACATCAGGATATAGGAATTTTACAAAAAGGCCTGAACAAAATAATGGAGTGGGCAACTACATGGCAAATGAGGTTTAATGTGGATAAATGTAAGGTAGTGCACTTGGGGCTAAAAATACAAATGCAAACTACTCACTAGGGGAAGAACATCTGGGGGAATTAAGGATGGAGAAGGATCTGGGGTTCCTAGTAGAAGACAGACTGAGCAATATCATGAAATGTCAAGCTACAGATACCAAAGCCGGCAGAATATTAGCATGCACAAAAAAGGGGATATACTCCAGAGATAAAACTATAATCCTGCCACTTTATAAAACTCTGGTGAGGCCACATCTGGAGTATTCTGTCCAGTTCTGGTCACCAGACCTCAGAAGAGATGTGCTGGAGCTGGAGAGTCCAAAGAAGGGCAACAAAATGAATACGAGATTGGAGGACCTCAATTACAAGGAACGCCTACAAGCACTAAATATATTCTCGCTGGAGCAGAGATGCTCGAGAGGAGATATGATAGCGATTTACAAATACCTCAATGGGGATCCCAGCATAGGAAAATAACTATTTAGTCTCAGGGAGTGTAAGAGGACACAAGGTCACACAATGAGATTGGAGGAGAAGCGGTTTAACCTAAAGCTGCGCAGGGTTTTTTTCACTGTCAGGGCGATAAGGATGTGGAACTCTCTTCCACAATTGGTGGTGTTAGTGGGGAATATTGATATTTTTAAAAGACTCTTGGGCATGCATCTTAAAGAACACAACATGCAGGGATATGGGTAATGATTATTGCAACTGACACAAATATACCTACACAGGTTGAACTGGGTGGACGATTGTCTTTATTCAACCTTACCTACTGTGTAACTATGTAACAATTATTTCTAACAAAGAAAAGTAAGTTTTCAGGTCAGACCCTTCCATGGGTCACCTCTCTTTTTCTATGGTGGTCTATGGGATGGTCTAGCATTTGTACCCATGTGGATCCTTGGCACCATGCATTGGCAAAAGTTTCCTTTGTGATTTTAAATAAGGTGGCTACCTATGCAAATGAACCACTCTTTTGGTGAGTAATCTACATTGATTATTACCACTGTAGATTATTTGATATCTATATGATTTCTAACAGTATATATTTTCTGTTATAGATATAAACATTTGTTAAAACACCTACCCCTGAGGAAGAAAAATCTATATTTTAAAATGCATTGGGGTACTTCTGTTGTCTCATTGTTATGTATGACAGAAGTGTATGGTTTCTTTTTGTGTGTGCAATCATACACTATAATGTTAAGTAGCCACATGGACCTTTTAATATTTTTTTGCAATTTTAAAATTTATACAATAAAATGTGTTAACATTTTCTATGTGTGTAGAATTGATGCCGGCAATAATCCCCTGTAGTGGGCTTTTTTGTTTTGGTTTTCACAGTACTGGGATAAGGGTATCCATTTTCTTCGATAACAGCATATTTCTTCATAAATGGTTATCCCATAAGGCAAAGAACAATGACGTTCAGTGCAATTAGTTATACAAAAACTGAAAATTTGCAATGAAGAACCAAAGGAGAGAGGAAACAAAGTAAACGGGAAAACACACTGAGCAATATCCTCAAATGGGGGAGGACACACAATAACCAGAACAAAACAATAAAAGTTTCAGAAAATTGAAAAATCAAACAAAACCAACAAGAGTGAACATGTAGAAAAGATAAGTGGATGTGCAAAAATGTACAAAGTAGTCATTGCATGGGATAACCAATGCAAGTGTTAGCAGATAGGAAGGAAACATGGAAGTCGGTATTATACCCTCTGGAGAAAACCATTTTCAAGGTATGGATACAGAATGTCTCATGCTGAAGTAGGAGGAACCCAAATGATTCATTGGGTACATGGTCAATTACTATGCCATAGAGATTATGTTTTTGGTGGTGACAGTCTATGAAATGAACAGCTACAAGTTTGTCATGGTTAGGGTCAACCATAATGCCTCTACAGTGATGTTGAAATATATTCCTAAAGGGTATGGTACTCTTGTTGAGTTAGGTCACACTGCACAGACATTTGAGGATGCTAAATATGGAACAGTCTACCAGAGGTAAAATGTGGAAATTGGCTACCAGTAATGAGAGCATTGCTTGTGTTCCAGCTTTGACACATAAAGCCCCAACACTGTGTAGAGTCGGAGAACCATACCTTGCCAAACTTTTCCCTATGATACACACACTCAGAGAATTTCTAGGTCTACAGCCTCACTTGTTAACATACAGAGGCCTTTGCTTGAGGCAGTGAGTCATACAGTATGGGGACAGGAACCGAACTTCTCCAGTGTTCCAGTTAATGTGGGGGCTGTGGCTTCGGAGCCATGGGAGGCCCAGGATGACTGGAAATAATGTAGGTGCAATAGCGTCCAGCAGCGGGAATTCTCTATGGCCTTCGACCGTCTTGGAGGGCAGAGGAAAGGTCTCATGGGTCACTGTACCGGACTTGATAATTGACCCATCGGTCAATCGTATAACTATCTGATGTTCCTTGGGCCTAAGAGGAATCCGGTGCTGGGTGGCAAAGGCAAGTTCTATAAACCAATTACAACCCCCCTAGTCCAGGATGGCTGAAACTTGAATATCCCCATCGGGGAGCTGCAGGGAGAGAGAGAGAGTAAGGTGAGACTTCAGGCTTGGCAGAGTTAGCACTTTCCCTAGAGCTGGGGTTGGACACTTACCGGCTTTAGCAGGGTAGTTCCTTACTAGATGCCCTGAACCCCCATAGTAAAGGCACAGGCTGAGAGCCATGTGTCTCTGTCTTTCCTTGACAGAGAGAGATGGCCGGAGGAGACCAATTTGCATTGGCTCAGGGTGGTCCTGTGGAGAGGAGGAGGAGGCTGTAGCTGCCGAGCTTGGTCCTGGAAACCTGGGCACTCGGGGGAGCATCCAGGCAGGGCACAAGGGCCCCATGGCTCGCTCTGCCCCGCGTTCCCACAGGTGGCGGTCAATTTGGATCGCCAAGTTGATTAAGGCATCCAGGATGTGAGGTACTCCGACACATGCCAGCTCGTCTTTGAGGGCTTCGGAAAGTCCCAGCCAGAATTGGTAGCAGAGAGTGACATCATTCCAGGCTGTGTTGGCGCTCCAGCGCCTGAACTCTGACACATATTCCTCAGCTGGGCGGTGACCTTTGATGGAGCGAATGGAGTGCCGCTTCTGCCATGGCGGCCTGATGGGGTCTTCATATAATTGGGTCATGGCGTGGAAGAACCAATCAAGAGTGGTGGTCTCAGGGGCTTTCTGCTCCAACAGGAGGTGAGCCCAGGCCTGGGCTTCATCCGACAGAAGAGAGATCACAAGGCCCACTTTGGTGGCTTCCAATGAAAATGTGCAAGGCTGGAGAGCAAAGTACAACTCGCACGAGTTGCGGAAGGCTGAAACTTCCTGCGGTCTCCTGCAAACCACTCGGGCATGGGCACCTTGGGCTCTGTAGGCAGAGTTATCATGGTGCGAGCTGGCATTTGGCCAGTACTGATAGGGCTTGGAGATGCCAGGTCCTGGACTTGATTCTCCAAGCGGGTATATCCTTAATGTAAGTTTTTCATGGCTTAGGTTAAGCCAGCAAGGTGAGCACATAATTCCTCTATGAGACAGGGCTGTCCATTGCTGTCACATACCTGGTGGATGAGTCTGGCTTATGCGGGGGGCAACCTCTCTTACAGCCCTGGTTCGAGAACCCCTGATAGTGCAGACAGGGATCTCTGGAGTACAGGGGAGCACGAAGGCTAGACAAGTCTCTGATGTCTAATAGAAGTCCGTTGGAGCTCGTGCAGGCTGAAGGATAGTGGTGCAGGCCGGGTTGGTAACTGGCTGGCTGTGAAGTACAGAGGGATCAGGCAAATGGGTAGTCAGGTATAAGCTGGGTCGGCATCATGCAGGCGGATGAAGTACAAAGGGATCAGGCAGAATAGTAGTCGTAAACAGGCAGAGGTCAGGGCAGGCAGATAACAGCAAAGTCAAAAGGGTAGCCGGGGTCACAGATACAGGAAGTCTCTCAGGAATAAATGCTGGGGAGGTCACAGGAACAGGAACGCTGTAGAACAGACAGCACCGGCTGCAGGGTGCTGTCTGCTTAAATGGGCACTTTAGTGCCATTGCCGGCACACATGTGGGCGCACACGCGCACACCCGTGCGCTCACGCGCATAGGCGTGCACGTGCACAGACGCGCGCAAGCGCACAAAGACGCGTGCTCACACTATGTGTGCCTGCACACAGGCATGCCAGCGACCAAGGGTGATTCCTAACAGCCGCCTATCAGTGCTGCCACCTCATCAGTCCCCATCAGTGCCACCTCATCAGTACCCATATGTGCCGCCTATCAGTGCACATCAGTGAAGGAGAAACATTACTTATTTACAACATTTTCTGAAGCTAATAAAAAAAAAAATTAAAACATTTGTTCGGTCTTTTCAATTTTTTAGCAAAAACTAAAAAAGCCCAGCGGCGATTAAATACCAACAAAATAAAGCTCTATTTGTGTGAAAAATGATAAAAATCTCATTTGGGTACAGAGTTGCATGACCACACAATTGTCATTCAAAGTGTGATAGTGCTGAAAGCTGAAAATTGGCCTGGGCAGGAAGGGGGGTAAAAGTGCCTAGTATTGAAGTGGTTAAAGTTTGATTTTACACAATTTTGGAATGTGAATGTAATTTTTGTTTTACACTGTATAATTTGAGTTTATTGGATTTTTCACATATTTTGTAGTATCTTTTTTTAGTATATGGTAGATTTTGGTTGCGCTACAATGCTTTTTTATTGATTTAGACCTGAAACCTCCTTGACCAGATCCTTGAGTCCAGATCATCCTTACGCAATTTAGTAACATTTCATATTATAAAGTAAACTCATCTAAATCTTACATTCTCAACACTAGTATCAACCAAACTCCTAAACATTGTCTACAAGCTGAATTATCTTTTGTATGGAAAAATTATAGCATTTTCTACTAAGAAATAACTCTAATCAGTGGTACTTCTAACTTATGAACTCGATATTACACAAACAATATAGCCAAACTGAAAGAAAATCTTGCCCAATTAGCTAAATATGAGCTTTAGTGGTCTGGTTAATTTGTGACCTTTAAAATGTTCAAATTACTCTTTAGAGCATGACCTTTAACAGTTAAAACTTCTCTTTTCTTACAACTTTGAGAGCTATGGTTAAAAAATTTGTATTGTGCAGCAGCAAACCCAGGCTATTTTCTTTGATCAAAGACAGAAAGGGTGGAGGAATGGGCTACATAGACATTAGAGATTATTACAGAGCATTTATATTAGACCATCTAAATTAGATTAGAACATCTAAATGACCTTAACTTAAACATTGGTGGTCTTCTTCGCCTGATATATAGTGGTGTGACATTGAAAAAAACTAAATTCTCACGAAAGACTTGAGCTCTGCTCTTTTAGCCAATGCCTGGCCATACATCCAAACCTGTGGACTAGCCCCAACAATCCAGGCATCAATAGAAGATTAGAAGCATATTTGCTATCTAATATTGGAAGATTCTTCAACTCATCCCTTCTATATGCCTATAACAGCATTACTGGCTTTAGTTCCTAATATTCCCATAACTACCTGGAAACAGAATGGTATTACCACAATACAAGACCTTTATTCCACTGAAAACATTAACCACTTAACAACTGGGCTATAGCCGAATGGTTTGTTAATTCTGGGAGGGCATGCAATGACATCCTCCCAGAATCGCGCTCCCGCTAATTTGCTAAGTTTTATAACAGAAACTAAGAAAAATGCATTTTTTATCAGTCTCTTCTCATTTATAACACACACAAAATATAAAAAACAGTTGTGGTTAAATACCACCAAAAGAAAACTCTATTTGTGTGAAATAAAAGACAAAGAAAATATTTGGGTACAGTGTAGAATGCCTGAGTAATTGTCATTCAAAATGAGAGAGCATTGAAAGCTGAAAATTGGTCTGGTAATGAAGGGGTTTAAATGCCCAGTGGGCAAGTAGGTAAACAATTTTGACAAACTCATGCAGGAATTTAATCTCCCTCCCACTGAACAATATACTTACTTCCTTACACATTTACCACTTTTTTATCAAAACAGTCAAGTTGATAACTATACCCATTTTATATCACACCCGCTCCTAAATCACAGGGTATAACTCTGTTCTACAATCTCTTTCAAAACAAATTAGTATTTACTAAATCCACTCAGCTTATAAAATGGGAACTAGACCTAGAAATTAATTTCACTCCTAAACAAAAAGTGGATAAATGCTTAAATCCATATTTACAGCCACTATTGTTTAAACCTATGGGAACTAATATAAAAGTTTTTATATAGATGGTATTTAGAACTTCTGGCTCTGGTGCCTCATGTGAAGGGAGCGAGGAATGGTGGCCCCACTTCACCCTGCATAAAAGACCTGCCAAGCTGCTGCGACGGACAGTGAGTGACTCGACCACAGCCCCCACTAGCCCACCAGGCTGCCAAATGGACAAATACCTGTTCCATGGTCCCTCTGGAGTGGCTCCATTGTCCAGCCCTGAGCCCCCCCCCCCCCGCTCAGCCTAAGCCCAGCCAATATGGCAGACGGAATGGGCACACCAGGCCCTAATTCTGGCTCCACGGACCCGGCACCTAATGTAGCTACAATGGCTCTCTCCTCAGATGAACAGTATGTATGCCTGGCTCAAGCGGTCACGGCACTGCTATCCCCGACAATCACATCGGCTGTAGACAGAGCCATTGTTGCAGGCATTACGCAACTGAGCAAAGAACTCAGCAAAAGGCTGTCTGAGGTGGAACACTGCACGTCGGACATTGAGGATGAGCTGCAAAGCTCCTTCAGAAATGACAAACAGATTAAACATGGACAATAAATCATTTATGACAAACTAGACGATTTAGAAAATCATTGCAGATGCAATAATCTCAGAGTTATTGGTCTACCCGAATCTTATAATGCTAACTTGTTGATTGACATTTGCACCACCCTCATGTGCTGGGTATTGCAGCACCATGCACATTCGAGAAAGCTCACAGACTGGGAGCACCATCCAATGACAAGTGAACACCCAGACCAGTCATTGTTCCCTATTTAAATTATGCTGACAGGTTTAACATCTTAAAATCCTTCAGGAATTCTAAATCTCTTCAGCTAGATGGCAATAAACTGCTCCTATTTGCAGATTACTCCCAGGAAATCTCCAGAAGGAGGAAAGCCTTCCAACCCATATGTGCTGCCCTCTATCAAAAAGGAGTTAAATCCTCTCTAGCCTTTCTTCACTTCTCGGATGCAGCAGGGGAGCTCAAATCTTTCTACCGACTGCAAGAAGCTATGCATTATCTACATGCGTATCTGCACACCCGAATGGATACCTCTGCTCCTCCAACTCCCCCCCACACGGGGCCACACAGGGACCAACGCAGTCCGCAGAAAGAACCTGCCAAGAAGCAACGTCTGGCTGAGCCCTCTCACTGCAACAGATGCTACTGAATTTCAACTGACTTTGCAATCTAAAGGGCAAGTCACTGACATCCTTTTAGTTTAGCCCAGTAGGTCTAACATCTAATGTTATGTATATTATACAGTTAGAGTTATCATAAGCCAACACTAAGCTTGAAATGATGTTTTATACTTAGTTCCATACACCATTCACTGTTTAGATGTTTTTACTGTTTTTCAATTTAGAACAACCTTACTGAGGAACTTTTACGAGCCAGGTGGTGGGATCCATACTATCACAATGAGATAACCACAATGCCCATTATTCTTCGGATACTTCAGGGTTGGAGACTCGCTTCACTCTCCACCGGCGAGGACCACAACATCTCAGTAACGCTGTTCAAGGAATTTGACGCCACATGAGGAAAAAGTGAAGTACAAATTCCTACAGGTATGTTCTTGTTTATATGTCTACCTAACATCTCACAGCAGCAGAGTTCACCCCCAACCTCCCCCTCTCAGTCGACACCCTATTCTTCCACTCCCCCGTTTCTATAATGAATCCCTCTCCACTCCAATTCTGCCCGGTCCACAAAACACATCATTCCTATTACAGCCAAGCATGGTACTTGAAACAAAACTAATATCATGGAACGTTAAGTGATTAAGATCACCCAACAAACGCTTGGCAATCCTTCACCACCTGAAACACTTGAAGGCTGATATAGCTGTGCTTTAGGAAATCCACCTTGACACTGAAGATTTCGCTCATATGAGAAAGCTTTGGGTGCGCCACATGGTCGGTTCACCGGCAATTAAAGGCCAGGCCGGCAAACTACTCCTAATAAATAAACACATTCCATGCAAAATAATTTCCACCCATCCAGACAAGGAAGGCCACTTATTTTCAGCTAAGCTCAAGACCTCTAATCAGGAATGGGTGCTAACCAATGTCTACGCCCCTAACTCCCCAACAAAACAATTTTTTCACAACCTTTCTGCCCATATAGCCCCATTCCTCCACCTTCCTCTTATGGTAATGGGAGACTTAAACTCAGGGGCTGATGCTCGACAAGATAGATTATTGAGCTCCCCTACCACCCCTCTAAAATCAGGTAATAACGCCTCTCTTCTCACGCAATTCACAGAGAGTCTCTGCCTGTCTGATTTTTGGAGACTAACGCACCCCGAAGGCAGGGAATATACCTTCTTTTCTCCCCCCACAACTCCCTATCAAGAATATATTACATTTTTCTAAATTCCCCCTTATCACACTTGCAGCTGATCTGACTATACACAAAATTGCTGTCTCAGATCATGCCCCCCATTTCTGTCCAATTACTAGGCCTGGTATCCCAAAACCCTTTAAGAATTTGGAAATCCCCCCCATATCTAGCCCATGATCAAAATCTTAAACAAATCTTGGGTGACACTTGGGCAGATTACTCGGCTAACAATTCGGTTCATGCTGACAACCCCCGTACTTGGCTTAACAATCGGCTCATTAGACGGGTTCACAGTGGGTTCTAAACAAATTCTAAAACTAGTACCCGATCTATACCCCCCCTAAAGGTTTAAGAATTTCCCAAAACCCTATGGTCCGGATCATTAACCTGTCTTTACCCCCCGTACTAGACTCTGTCGTTAAAACACATATCAGTCTAGTCGACGTTCACACTATTCCCCCTTAAATCTTTTTACATTATATAAGAACTATCCCTCAACACCCCCCTCTTTTCTTCCATATAAGGGACGGAAGCCCCACGCAATCAGAGGTTTTTAGTCTGTCCGTCTCTGAGAGACA
>BLSH010097616.1:20634-31374 GCA_018402905.1 Glandirana rugosa | reverse complement strand
AATTTAATTAAATTGTACGTTTTATATACTACGATCTTATACGACAGTGATTACAACAGGTACTCATAGTATGATAAGGTGATCGTTATCCGTAAACTCTTTGTCTGGGATAACGAGGTGTTCAAGCCCGAAACTCCCATGTTACATTCCGTTTGTTTTTAAAAAATTTTATTACGTTAAAATAATGTAGAAGAATTTTTTATATGTGTTAGAGTATTTTTGCTTACGTACACACGCGGGTGTAACACCAGTGATATGACGGATTTGTGTTAGTAATAAAGTGGCAAGACAGGACTTCTTCGCCAGATTGTGTTTAGGCAGTATAGTGACCACAATGTGGGCGCACACATGCATTCGTTTTTATGAGATTGTGTATATTTTTTAAGAAGATGTAATAAAATTGCATTATTTTAAAAAATTTTTGTTTGCCTTACATTGTACCCTCAAAGCCCGAACTTGTGGAGCAATAGGGTCTGTTTCTCAAATGCCTATTGCTAGTGGAATAGTATGATACTCATGGACAACATTAGTGACAGCATATTCTAGCATCATATATTTTGCATGTTAAATTAATTTAAATTTTATATTTAGCTTGGCTAGAATGCAGGGGTATGGGAGGCTGAGGCAAGTGTTTCCCAACCTCTCCAAGTGATTCTGGGTTCCACAGGCCCCCCGCCCAAGGTGACTCCCATGACACTCTTCATCAGAGAACCCACCAGTGTGCTCTTTATCAGACTCCTCCCTATCAAAGCCCCTCCAACAGTGTCCTCCTTATCAGAGCCCCCATCAGTGTCCTCATCAGAGCCTCATCAGCGAGCACCTCTCCAGACACTGTGATGACAGATGACTATACAGTGAGGTCTGTGCATTGATGGGATGTAATGTCTGTCTAAGGGTCCGGCCATCCTATGTGTGATAAGGAGTGATTGTGCTCTACCGGACTCCTTATCCTGGATAAAGTCATTCACAAACTGGTTGTAAACCCTATTACCTCATGGATATTTGGCACCCCCCTCTCCTATGTATCCTAGCTGATTGGTGCCCCCTAGGGAGTGTTATAGATACTACTGCAGTAAATAAGCACCTCAATATTTATACCAAATAATATTTCTGGCTGGCCTGATGTCTGGATAGGAAGCTGATTTTTCTCATGTGCATGCGTCCTGCTATTTGTGAGACCTGTTTTTCCCTTTCCATCACCCCTGAGTGTGTCCTGAAGAAGCGAGTTAGCGAAACACACGTTGATGCACAGGGACTCATGGTGCTCACCTGATGTCACAACTGCTGTTTATATGAAACAATGTTCTTATTATATGCATGCCTTTTAAAATAGTCGTACTGTTTGTTCATTTTTCATTATACTTTGTACAAATAAAGTTTAAATTTTTATACATACTTAAGTCTGGAGTGCCTAAAAAGTCAGACCTAATAGGACTTCGGTCCTCAAATTTTATCCTCCCCCATTAGTGTCCTCCACATCAGAGCCCTCCCATCAGTGCACAACAGAGCTTCCTCATCAATGTCCTCCCCGTTGAAATACTCCCCAAAAGTGTCCTCTTCATCAGAGCCCCCCTCAGTGACATCCCAATGAGAGCCCCACATCATAGTCCTCCTCATCAGAGCCTACCCCTCATGACCTCCTAATCAGAGCCTTCCCATCAAAGTCCCACATCAGTGTCCTTCCCATCAGAGCCCCCACATCAGTTATCTCCTCATCAGAGCCTCTCAGTGGAGGCTTCCCATCAGAGCTCTCACATCAGTGTCCTCCCCATCAGAACCCCCAGCAGTGTGCTACTCATCAGAGTCCTCTTATCAGTGTGCTCCCAATCAGAGCCTCCCACCAGTGTCCTTCCTGTCAGAACCCCTTATCAGAGTCCTTACCCCATCAGTAGAAAAATGGTGCAGCTCTTAAAGTCCAAAGGAAAAATAGTTCATAAGGAGAGAGTGACTGAAAACTCCTCAGAAGAACGTTCACAAGCTGATGGAGAAACTGTCACCAACACCCTCACACACTGCCTCTTACCGACTTGATATGACCCCCACAACAGAGGTCTAATGAACCTTTCAGATCTCTCAAATGTTCCCAAAACTGGACAAAGCAGGTGGATCTTCACAGCAGAGATGTTACACTGGTGCAGCGTTCCGTTCACTGCCCAGCAACAAGGTCACAGGCAGGTGAGTGCAGGGCTCCAGGACAAGTACACTCCAGGGACAAGCTGTTGCTCCTTTCTGCTGCAGTTGATGTTTATTTAAACCCAGGACTTTCAGCTGTAGCAGTTTTGGTTTTGGCCAGGTGCAGAATAAGCCTACAAGGAGCAGGAAGAGAGACACAGGCAGTCAATGAAGAAACAGGGGACAGGGCAGGAATTAGCCCATCAGTGTCCTCCTCATCCTCCTCATCAGAGCCTTCTCATCAGAGCTTCTACATCAACGTCCTCCCCATCAGAGCTCTCACATCAGTGTCCTCCCCATCAGTGTCCTCTCTTTCGAATCCCTTCTGTGTCCACCCTTTCTGAGCGGCACAGCATGTTAGCTGGGATTTGGTAGGCGGAGAAGATCTGGACACCCTATGCTACACAGCAAGCACCTCCCTCCTCTCCCTTTTCCTGTCAAGTGATGAGTTGTGCAGTGCGTTCTTGTGAATTTTCTTCAGTTCATGTGTGGAGCTGTGCAGAAAAATGACATTTTTTTCTTATCAAGCATTAATAGGTCTAAATTAACTGATGGAAGTAGCAGCTAAAACAGGTCTAAAGCTATAGAAAAGCTAAAGCCCTCAACTTCATATATATTTTCCAGTGTCACAAGTTTTATTAGTATAGTTTTGCGCTTTTTTGAAGTAGCACACTGCACAGAGTGCACAAAAATACTTCAGAAAGAGCTCTGCAGTGCTGGCTTTTTAAATGTAGAACCATTGCAGTATCTACATGCAAGAGGAAACACTTGACACCACAGAGCTTGGCTGAAGAACAACCTCAGTGAGAGAAGTCATCAGCAAAAGACCAGCATTTCTTCTCTGTGCTCCTAATTTTTCCCATCCATCCATTCCCATCCATCCCCCTGTATAAGGTTATGACTTTCTCCTGTGTGGTCATTTTTGACTGACAGAAAAGTCTCAAAAGATGCTATGTCAAGCTAGGAAGTGGGCCATGGGGCCAAGCTGAAAGGCGATAAGTGAAGGTTTGAACCTCTGGAGAATTCTCATAGACTCACATCGCCATTTCCAGCAGCATCCTTCCCAAGTCATATGTCCCTTCCTCAGCTACTGGAGTGTCCCCAATTCACCACCATTCCCAGTACCTCAATTTCAAATTGGCAATACTGCTGGCTTTTTTTTTTTAGCAGAAACTTTTTTTATTTATCACAAAAATAAAACAAATATACACTATACAGACATAAATTAATAGAAAAGCAGGACATGATAAAGTAAGTACAAGATACATTATGAGGTACAAAATGTAACTCATCAGAGTAGATATTAGCACATAATTCAGATAAATTTCTTTACATGTTAACGTGTATGTGGGCTGTAATTTGCAGTAGAATCCTTAGCCAGAGTAGCCCTTTTAGCTATATTAAGAAGGGTAGTTGACAACTAGGTATCCATGGGGGGTGGGTCCTGGGGAAGCAAGCCAGGCATATTTCATACTAGTCTACATGGCTGTCGTCCCAGAAGGAATCCTCTTCTAAAGATGATGCACAAAATAGCCCACAAAAAGTTTGCTGAAGACAAGCAGACTAAGGACATGGATTACTGGAGCCATGTCCTGTGGTCTGATGAGACCAAGATAAACGTATTTGGTTCAGATGGTGTCAAGCGTGTGTGGCGGCAAACTGGTGAGGAGTACAAAGACCAATCTGTCTTGCCTACAGTGAAGCATATTGTTGGGAGTGTTATGGTCTGGGGCTGCATGAGTGCTGCCGGCACTGGGGGCTACAGTTCATTGAGGGAACCATGAATGCCAACATGTGCTGTGACATACTGAAGCAGAGCATGATCCCCTCCCTTCAGAGGGCAGTATTCCAACCTGATAAGGCCTCCTTGCTAAAGAAGCTGAGAGTAAAGGTGATGGACTGGCCAAGCATGTCTGCAGACCTAAACCCTATTGAGCATCTGAGGGGCATTCTCAAATGGAAGGTGGAGGAGTGCAAGGGCTCTAACATCCACCAGCTCCGTGATGTCTTCATGGAGGAGTGGAAGAGGACTCTAGTGGCAACCTGTGAAGCTCTGGTGAACTCCATGCCCAAGAGGGTTAAGACAGTGCTGGAAAATAATGAAGGCCACACAAAATATTGACACTTTGGGCCCAATCTGGACAATTTCTCTTAGGGGTGTACTCACTTTTGTTGCCAGTGGTTTAGACCTTGATGGCTGTGTGTTGAGTTATTGTGAGGGGACAGCAAATTTACACTGTTATACAAGCTATACACTCACTACTTTACATTGTAGCAAAGTGTCATTTCTTCAGTGTTGTCACATGAAAAGATAGAATAAAAGATTTACAAAAATGTGAGGGGTGTACTCACTTTTGTGAGATACTGTATATATACTGTATATATGTTTTGTATTGCTTTTCTACATTAAACTGACTTGAGTTGTTTTAACAGGGAAGGATTTGCATGTACTTTAAAGTTGTAAATCTCAGACATGAAATATGAAGAAAGCATAAGTCAGCATTTTGAATGTATGTGAAGAAGAGACTACTGCAGGTAAACAGGTACACCTTATGTAGAAGGATTTGTTTAATCTCTGTGTAACACCTCAGGCCAGTCACTTCACTGGGCATATGTAAGGGGTTACAACCATTTTAAAAGTGGGATGTCATGGTGGAGAAGGTAAGTAGACGTAGTGGGTGATTTACTATGGTGCCAATATGCACTCCTGCGGTGCAGGGATATAGGGCCCAATTAAGGGCAGTTAAGGCTTCAACTCTCAGAAACTGGGCAGCTATGCAAACAGAACTGAGTGCTATTGCTGGGGAACATGCCTGTCAGATCACATATGCGGGATCCAGTGGCCGCTAATGGGTCTCAAACCTGCAAAATACCCAGTCCTCCATTGAAAGCTTGTATACAAGTTATTGCCATAAAAACTGTATGTGGATCCCAGGTACTGCCCTGGGGGACATGTATCAATAGAAATAAAAAGTTTTAAAATTATAATTTTTAAAGGAGCAGTGATTCTAATAATGTTTACAGTGAAACAATTATACATTAAAAATTCCTTATTGTGTCTGTGGGGTCCCCTTAGTCTGCCTATAAAGTTTCACATCTGTGCCAGGTGTATAACAGTGCAGCAGTAAAATTATATTTCTTAAGGAAAAAGTAATTTAAACTTGATCGCAGCTGTAATGTATTGCCGACTACCGGCAAGATAGAAAAAAAGGTCTAGGGTCCCCCCCAGTCCATACCAGGCCCTCCAGGACTAGTATGGATTTTAAGGGGAACCCTGAGCCAAAATTAAAAAAAATTGATGTGCCCCCCCCAAATCCATACCAGTCCTATGGGTCTAGTATGGATTAGGAGGGGACCCCTCCATGCCACCATTTTTTAAAAAATGGCGTGAGGACCCCCAAAATCCATACCAGACCCTAATCCAAGCATGCAACCTGGAGATAAGGAAAAGGGGGGGTGAGCAAGCACCCCCTCCGGAACCATACCAGGCCACATGCCCTCAACATGGGGAGGGTGATTTGGGGTCCCCCCAAAGCACCTTGTCCCCATGTTGATGAAGACAAGGGCCTCTTCCTGACAACCCTGGCAGTTGGTTGTCTGGAACTGCGGGTGGGGGCTAATCCCAATCTGGAAAATCCAGATCCTGCCCCCCGTGTGAATGAGTATGGGTTACATTGTACCCTACCCATTCACCTAAAAAAGTAGTGTAGTGTGACAAAAGACAGTAGCCAGTTTATGACAATTCCTTTATTAAAAATCGTATTTTCTTCTTCCCGGATTTTTACTCCAGTCTTACTCCACTCATCCTCCATCTTCTCCTTCCCCGCTTCTTCCTTTGGACTTCTCCAGACTTCCTCCGGCTTTTTTTTCCCCGCTTCTTCATCCTCCGGTCTTCTGCTTCTTCCTCCGCAGCTGCTCCTGATGACAGATGGGGCGGGTGACATAATTTAGAGACCCCACCCACTCTGACTTCACCGCCCATGATTGGTCCATGATGTCACAAGGGGTTGGGGTCTCCAGATGACGTCATCGGGTGGCCCCACCCCATGGCACACGGCAGACCCAGCATTACAGCGATAGAGAGTGTCGAGGCAGCATCGGAGGAAGAACAGAGAGAGAAGATGGTGGAGACAGAAGACCCGGCAAAAGAGCAGAAGAAAGAAGACCCCTCAGAAGAAAAAAGACCCGGCAAAAGAGCAGGAAAAATAAGACCCCTCAGAAGAAAGAAGAACCCACAAAAGAGCAGAAGAAAGAAGACCTCATAAAAGGGCAAAAGAAAGAAGACCCTGCCAGAGCTGCCTTAATAAAATACATTAAAAACCTGTATACTTTGTTTTTGGCACTTTTTTTCTTGGGAATGAGTAGCTAGTAGGAATGAGTGGTATCTGGGGGCCCCCTCTTTAAATGGGGCTTCCAGATTCTGATAAGCCCCCCACCCACGGACCTCGACAACCACAGCCCAGGGTTGTCAGGAAGAGTCCCTTGTCCTCATCAACATGGGGAAAAGGTGCATTTGGATGGGGGGAGAAGAGCCCCCCTGCCCCAAAGCACCCACCCCCCATGTTGAGGGCATGTTGCCTGGTATGGTACTGACCTCCAGGCTGCTTGCTAGGATAAGGGTCTGGTATGGATTTTGGGGGGACCTCACGTTTTGTTTTGTTTTTAAATTGGTGTAGCATGAGGTCCCCCCTCCTAATCCATACTACACCCATTTTGTTTTGTTTTTTTACATTCAGCTGTCAGCTGCCACATGAGCATGGCTGTTAACATAATATTAATGTCTGAAATGCAAAACATTATTGTATAGAATGAAAAGAATCAAGCATTAGTAATTGTATTTTCCATGTATGCTTGTGCTCAGCTCTGTAGCATAGTGGTATGTCCTGCTACCTGCAAGTAGGCTGCAAGTAAGACTGCATAGGTTTGAATCCCACCAATGGTATCACCTCCTGAAAACTAGCTTTGTAGTAAGCAGGCATAATTATCCAATGCACATCAGTTTGGTTGATTCTATAATTTTAACTGTTCAAATGCATGCAACGATATGTAAATATTCAATAATATTATGATATGGAATTTCAAAAATTCAGACAAAAAAATGTGGGTTTGTAATGGAAAAGAGCCGAAGAAAGAAGATGTTCACAAAAGAGCAGAAGACTCCCCGCAAAAGAGCCAAAGAAAGAAGATGCCGGAGGAGGGAGAAGATCCAGAGAGGGGAGAAGAAATCTGAAAAAACGCCAAAGCTGTCTTAATAAAACACTTGAAAAATGTGTGTATTGTGTTTATTTTTACTCTTTTTTGTTAGGTGAATGGATTGCAGTACAATGTACCCCATACTCATTTACACAGGATGGGGGCTGCGATCTTTTAAAGGGGGCTTCCAGATTCTGGTAAGCCCCCACCTGCAGACCCCTACAACCAACAGCCAAAGTTGTTGGGAAAAGGCCCTTGTCCACATCAACATGGGGACAAGGTGCTGTGGGGTGGGGGACACAGGGCCCCCCTGCTCAAAAGCACCCACACCCCCATGTTGAAGGCATAGGGCCTGGTATGGTACAGGAGGGGGGGCACTCACTCATCCCCTCCCTTTCCTGACCTGCCAGGCTGTATGCTCGGATAAGGGTCTGGTATAGATTTTGGGGGGACCTCACTCCATTTTTTTTTAGTGGGGGGTCCCCTTGGAATTCATACTAGACCCAAGGGGCCTGGTATGGATTTTTGGTGGGACCCACGCTTTGATTTTGGTGTGGGGTTCCCCTTAAAATCCATAATGAACCCGAAATGCCTGGTATAGACTGTGGGGGGGGGGGGGAGAGAACTGCACGCCATTTTTAAAATTACATTTTGGCTTGGGGTTCCCCTTAAAACCCAGACCCGCACCACACCATAATATTATTGAATATGTACATACCATTGCATGCATTTAAAGAGTTCATAGTATGAAAGCAATCAAAATGATGTGCATTGTTATAGCAATTGTGATAACATCTGTTTGATTCAAATCTCTTGGCTTCAATCTTCGAAGGTAGCACAGCAAACCACTATGCTACCAAGCTAACAACAATCTAACATAGAAGCTACAATTACTAATGTTGCATTCTTTTCATTCTATACAATAATGTTTTGCATTTGAAACATTGATATTGTGGTAACAACCATGCTCATGTTGCAGCTGACAGCTGAATGTAAAAAAAAAAAAAAATTGCAGCAAAAAAAAAAAAAAAACTGCATGGTGTCCCCCAGGTCCATACCAGGCCCTTCGGGTCTAGTATGGATTCGGAGTGAACCCCCCAAAAAAGTGAGGGTCCCCAGAAACAAAATACCAGACCCTTATCTGATCATGCAGCCTGGCAGGACAGGATGGGGGCATGAGCAAGTGAACCCCCTCCCAGACCATACCAGACCTCATGCCCTCAACATGGGGGGGTTTGGGTGCTTTGTGGCAGGGGGCCCTGCTCCCCCACTCCAAAGCACCTTGTCCCCATGTTTATGAGGACAAGGTCTTCTTCCCAACAACCCTTGCTGGTGGTTGTCGGGGTCTGCGGGTGGAGGGACTTATCAGAATCTGGATGCCCCTTTTAAAAAGGGGGCTCCCAGATCCCATCCCCCATGTGAATGAGTATGAGGTACATTGTACCCTACCCATTCACCAAAAAAAATTAGTGTAGTGTGACAAAAGACAGTTTTTGACAATTCCTTTATTGTAAAATAGCTCTCAGGTGTCTTCTTCCCGGAGTCTTCTCTCCCGCCACCATCTTCTCCCAGTTCTCTGTTCTTCCTCACCACCATCTTTTGTCACCATCACTCCTGCCACCATCTTCTCCTGTTACCTCCTTCTTCCTCTTCCGTGTTCTTCCACTTCGCTGTCTTCTTTTGTTGTGCTGGCACCCGCTGTCTGGTGTCTCTTACATAGCCATGGAGAGTGGTCATCCCATGACGTCTTTTTTTTACAAAAGTAACCAACAGGTGGCACCGAACAACACAGCAGAGAGAGAAGATGGTGAGTAGAGACAGTGGCAGGAGAGTAGATGGTGACAGAAGATGGCGGCGGAAGAGAGCTGGGAGAAGATGGCAGCAGGAGAGAAGACACCTGAGAGGTATTTTACAATAAAGGAATTGTCAAAAACCAGCTCTTGTTTTTTTATATTGTAATGCTGCCTTTTGTGAATGGGTGGGGGTACAATGTACCTGATATCCATTCACATGGGGGGGCTGGGATCTGGGAGCCTCCTTTTTAAAGGGGGCTTCCAGATTCCAATAAGTCCCCCTGCCCGCAGACCCCAACAACCACCGGCCAGGGTTGTGGGGAAGAGGCCCTTGCCCTCATCAACATGGGCATGGGGACAAGGTTCTTTATGGGGACCCCAAAGCACCCTCCCCATGTTGAGGGCATGTGGCCTGGTACTATTAAGGATGGCGCTCGCTCCCCCCCCCCCCATTTTCCTGACCTCCAGGCTGCATGCTTGGGTTAGGGTCTGGTATGGATTTTGGGGGGAAACCATGCAAATTATGGTGTGGAGTTCCCCTTAAAATTGATGCCAGACCCAAAGGGCCTGATATGAATTTTGGGGTGAACCCCATGCACAAATGTTGATTACAAAATGTTTTTTGTTTTTTTTTTTTTATTTGGTGCTTAGAGAGAATTCACATTTAGTTGACATATTTGTTAAGGTTTTTTTTGGGAGGGGGGTCTTTTCTTCCCCCTCCCCTTCCTTACACTTTCTACTCAAGAACTTGCATATGTGCACAACCAAATACTTTTGTATGCAACTAGATTTAATACAGATTTGAAGGGTGTGAATTGTTTGCACTTCTAAAATATGTATTTCAAGTCACAAAAGTCAAACAAAGCATAAACCAATCAGCTTTTTATTTCAACATTAGTATAAACATATGGTACATTAATTTACTTGGGCCAAAACATTGGCAAAACATGGGCCACAAACTTCATTGGCACACACGGCAGGAATGAATTACGAAGAACCTTCCTTTTTCAACAAACCCTTTACATAGCAGCAGTGGCGGCTGGTGAAGTTTTAAGATGGTGGGGCGCCAGACCCTCCCCTTCCTTTTTGCCCCATCCCACCTCTTAGAAGCCACACCCCTTATAGACTCCACCCACTCAATGTACAGTATAAATCAGCTGTCAGCCTTAATTCTCAATAAAATATTGCTGGCTCATTCATCATTAAATCCCAAAGGTAAAGAATTACATGAGCTGTGAGGTCTGCACAGGAACCCAGCACAGACTGGCATTATGTGAGGTTTCATATCCCATCAAGCTCCATCCTAATTCCTTATTTTATAATAGGAATGCTGGAAATCCTCCACTAACCCTGGTAAAGAGACGTTATTGACGAAAGGTTACTTACGGTGGAATTTAGCGGACTAAAATATTAATGTAAAACTTGAAAAAACCTGTCTATTACGTCTAAATACAACCACTTCGACGAGTCAAGGTTTTTGGTCCCTGTAAAGATACCGAGTGACACACAGTCCCAATCACCTCCTAAAGGTCGTAAGGATAATATTTTATTCCTTAATCCTACCTCGAACTACCCTATACTT
>BLSH010097545.1:84013-94346 GCA_018402905.1 Glandirana rugosa | reverse complement strand
CCATTGACAGTGTCAACCAACACGAGGGTTGACTTGTCCGTTCGATAGTTTACAATGAAACCACAGTATAGTAGTGTTACTGATATCTAATTTGTCTCCGATTCTACCTTCTAAGGAACCAACTTTTACTATCCTTCCAAATCAAGACTAAATTCAGACTAGACCATACCTAAACCCCTCCCTGGGACAGTGTAAACAAAAACGATCCACAAGGAGAATTGGTGAAGTCGGGGCCTTCCTAAAGTGTGAAATCCTGGCCTCGGGAAAAACGCTAAGCCGTGACGCAGCGCGCAAAAAGGGCTCCGGTCCTAAAGCTGGAAATCCTTCCGGGGCTGAAGTGGTTAAAGCGACGCAGTGCCGAATCGCAAAAAGGGCTCCGGTCCTAAAGTGTGAAATCCTTCCGGGGCTGAAGTGGTTAAGAGGAACACCTAGCAAAAACAAATGTGACAGGGTCCCTCCCCAAATCCATACCAGATCAGACTTAAATCAGAACTAAACCTTCCTATCATTTTCAACCAAGGAATCTTCCATCTTAGCCTCTGTTTAATCTATAGTCATTGTGATGATATGACACCAAAGTAACATTTGATAGCTTGCCTGTTCAGTTGGGAGCACAACCAACTGTGACAGTTACCATTCATGGCATGCCTTGACTGCAAGTGTTTGGTGTGTTTAGTTAAACTTTAATCCCTTGCCACCCCTGCAGTACATGTAGGCAAAGTTCTCAGGCAGGGAGAATAAACATCCATAAAGTAAAGTAAAAGCAGCACACATTACACGCATTACACATTGTTAGGCACACAATTACCCCTTGATTACCCCAAGATGTTCCCAGCCAGTGTCATTAGTACAGTGACAATGTACAGTATTAGCACCAATCACTGTATTAGTGTCACTGGTGATGTCATTTAGTGTACCTTTCCAGCCAGCATCAGCTAGCACCAGATTGTCTGCCGCACTATCACAGTCCCACTATAAGTCAGAGATCAACGCCATTACCAGTATAGCGTCATAGCTGTAAAATTTCTAGTATATATATTACAGTTTGTAGATGATATAACTTTCACACAAACCAATTAATATACACTTCTTGAGATTTTTTTTTTTACATGACATGTAGCAGTTTTATAACAGAAAGTAGAAAATATTGGGGGATATTTGCTATGGAGAGTGCAAAATCTGGTGCACCCCTTTTAGTAAATTTCCCCCGTTGTTGTTTTTTTCTCAAATTTTCAATATTTTTTCATTTATATAATAAAAAATAAAAAACCCAGTGGTGATCAAATATCACCAAAAGAAAGCTCTAATGGTGTGAAAAAAATGACATAAATTTAATTTGGGTACAGGGCTGCATGACCCTGCATTTGCCAGTTAAAGTAGGGCAGTGCCAAATAGCAAAAACATGGCCGGGTCATAAAGGGGGTAAAACCATCCAGAGCTCAAGTGGTTAATCTGAGCATGCAGGAAAGATGGGGCAGATGGCCTCCTTTACCATACCAGGCCACATGCCTTCAACATGGGGCCCATGTTAATGAAAACAAGAGCCTCTTTCCTACAACCCTGGCCTGATTGTGGGAGTGCAAAGGGAAATAATCAGAATCTGCAACTCCCCTTTAAGATGGGGGGGGGGGGGGGCAGATATCTGCTGCAGATCTGCAATAAAAACTCCTGAATATTCAAGAGTTGTAAAACCAGCAACAATCACAATGAACATTGTCCACTGATCATCGCCCACTGATCTTTGAAGGAAAAAAAACATTTATACCCTGACCCGTCTGCTCGCACCACACATGACAGTCCAAGCTGACATTAGGTTTATATACGAGGGGGTAGGGATGTGATGACATCACTAACCAAGTATAAACATGGCCATATTTGGTCAGTGATATGATCACTACCCCATCCTCTTGCTTACACAGTGGGGGATTTCCAGCCATGTAAGTGAATGTTGCTGGTGACATCACAGGTTGTTAAGGACTTGGGGGGTCTGCACCTGCTGGTGTCCTTAGCAACCATTAAATATGAATTAATACTTGTTATGAACTAGGAGCGCAGAGAGAGCGCACACAGAGGCAGATCACACAAAAACACACGGGTGTTTATTGTGACAGGGGAAAGCAGAGGTGTTCACATAGCAAACATGCCAGGAATTCCAGAAATAGCAGAGATCCCTGCTATCATTGATGAGACGGTGGGCGGGCGGGCAGGGGGTTACCACACTGATAAGCGGCACTGGTGAGGGGCATGGTGTCACTGCACTGATGGGCACTGATAAGAGGCACTGGCAGGGGGCATGGTGTCACCGCACTGATGGGCACTGATAAGAGACACTGGTGGGCACAGTGTCACTGCAGTGATGGGCATCAATAAGAGGCACTGGTGGGCAAGATGTTACCACACTGATAAGCAGCACTGGTGGGCACGGTGTCACCGCACTGATGGGCACTGATAAGTGGCACTGGTAGGCACAACGTGACTGCACTGATGGGCACTGATAAGTGGAACTGTGTGACCGCACTGATGGGCACTGATAAGTGTTTACTGACACCGTACACTTCCATATATCTATAGGAGGGGTTTCCACCATCCCTGCCAAGTTTCATTTTTATGTCTTATTTTCATTGTGATGTGTATTATATGTGACGTTATTGTGGTGATATTGAATTGTATTGAGATTTCCATACATTACATACCTCTTTCTGTGGGGCGGCAATGATTGTTATAATGATCTCAAATCTGCAGCAGGAGGAGGAATATGTCTAATAGTGAATTACATCAGAGTACAGTGAGTATAATATATCAATATGGGATGTGTGTACAGATCAGTAATGATTACATAAAGTAAGGGCAATATGTTTATCTCCTTGTGGCTGGAGAGGAGAGAAGACACATGTTGTGTGTTACTGATTAGTGGGCCTGGCTGCAGAATGAGGGGTGTGATTTATGTTGAAGTGGGTTTGTTCACATTTACATGTACAGGCCTAGTGTACCTCCCACATTCATTGAAATATACAAAGGCTGATGGGAAATGTAGTCTAAACAGAGAGAAGAGGAAATGATGCAATCACTCTTCTAACAGAGCCAGCATTGAATAATACATAATGCATCATTCGAATGAGAGAGACCACTTCCTGTGAATTAGATTGGACATATCTCTTCAAAGGTAAGGAATTTCACAAATATAATAACTGTTTAGTGTTTAGTGTAAGGAGGCGTACTAATGGGGGATTTTTTGAAAATCCCGGAGTTCTGCTTTGAGATAAAAAAAATCCTACTGCCTTTACAACTCCTGTAAGGGCTCATTCACACTACCAGTAAGGATTGACGCTGCCCAAAAAAGCGATCCCCTCTTGGGTTGCTTTCCAGAGGCAATTGACAGGTGGTAAGGAGGCAATATGTTTTAACCCTGTAAATGCTGCACCACCAGTCGCAACCACACGCATTGCACACAACTGCAGGGCAATTCTCTTGAATGGGTCATGTTCAATAGGTGGTAGTGCAGTCCGAACGTGATGGGGTATAATTTCTGCTGCTGTATTTCTCAGGATTCTGCAGCTGTAGGGCAGTAAAAATGTGGTCCAACCATGAGATTTTACCCCCCCCCCCCCCAACCTCATGTGTGAACGGGCCCTAAAAGCTTTAAAATGTTTTGGAATAAAATTAACCTGCAGTTTAAATTGGAATTAATTGGCTTTTCCCCAACAGCTTGATTTTACTTTTTTGAAAAGTGTGGCATAAGGATACGCCAAAATAATTATTGTACACTTTATTTCTAAGATATTTTAAAAAGCCTTGCAGAGAATTATCATTACATTGTATAATGGTGGGATGAATTTCCACATTATTACGCTGGGTCTCGGGAACTGCAATCAAGTTGGATTTCCATAGAGCCCATGCCTTCCCCATCTCATCCCTACTCCAAGATAATGTAAATGATAGTTCTCTTTAAGGCTGGGTTCACACGTGTGCGGTGCAAATTGAAGCCCCGTTTTCACAGCTATTTGACAAAGTAGTTATTCAGTGTTTGAGGTCAGTTTTTGATCAGGATCAGCTCAGGATTTTATGCTGTTCACAACTGAATGGCATGTGTGATTCAGAAGCGTTCCCATAGAAGTCAATGGGCCTTAATTTGCACCTGAGCCGGACCAAACTGCTCAGAAAACTGACAGGACTCTTTTTTCATTTTTCACTGAATTCACACTTCGACTTCAACGGACATATGTAAACAGGCACAATAAAAAGCAATTTTCTTTCACATGTCATGCGAATTGGATGCGGTTCAAAACACATCCAATTCACATATGTGTGAACCAGGGGCATATCATGAAATGAGTGAGCCCGTGTGCAAGATGAGGGCTCCAAGTATGGGTAGAAAAAATGTGATGCGCGTGGTGGTGAAAAATGGGCGTGGCTTAAATTGCACTAAATATTGGGAGTGGCTAAAGGGGATGTGGTTTAATAGAGTCTGAAATAACTTACATAGTGCAGAATGCAATAATGTTAAATAGGGAATGTACAGTGCGGAGTGTATGGTGGTGGGTAGTATGTGCAGGAGAGGAATGGGCTGTGTTTTGGAGGTGGGTAGTATGTGCAGGAGAGGAATGGGCTGTGTTTTGGAGGTGGGTAGTATGTGCAGGAGAGGAATGGGCTGTGTTTTGGAGGTGGGTAGTATGTGCAGGAGAGGAGTGCAGAGTGTATGTAGGTGGGTAGTATGTGCAGGGAGAGGAGTATGGAGTGTATGTAGGTGGGTAGAATGTGAAGGAGAGGAGTGCGGAGTGTACAGTGGTAGGTATTGCGTTCAGGATTGTGTCAGTAGGGTAGTGGATGTTGTCAGTAGTTCTTTATTTTTATTATTATTTTTTTTTTTTACATTAATTTTTTAGTATTATTTTTTTAAACATTTTTTTGGCAGGCAGTAGATGTTGTCAGTAGAGCAATGGACAGTGTCAGAATTTATTTTATTTTTAATTTTTTTTTTGCAACTTTATTTTTTTAATAAATTTTTACAATTAATTTTTGTATTATATTTTTTCACAATGATTTGGAGGGGGGGGGGGGATTGGACAGTAGTGGACGGTGTCAATAGTTTTTTTTGTTTTATTATGTTTTTATCTATTATTTTTTACAATTTAGTTTTTTTCTTATATTTCTTTTTCACAGTTCTCGAAAACGGGGTGGTGTCAGGATTTATTTTTATTTTTATTATATTTCTTTACAATTATATTTTTTATAATATTTTTACAATTTTTTTAAATCAGCAATGAAGAAAGCGGCTTCCGTCCATTCATAAACTGAATGGAGTAACACTTGGGTTACTCTGCTCAGTTATCACAGGACAGGGAAGTGATTGGTAAGGAATACTCTCAATGTCCAATTCAGAAAAGGAAGGGTCAGTAAATGACATATTAACCGGTCCCTTCCTCCGCTCTCCATCCTGACACATCCCCCCCCCCCGTCAGCCGGCGGGAGTGGAGAGGAGGGAGTCGGCTGTGGGGGGATGAGGGGGGGAGGCCGGGGAAGAACGGGGGGAGTGGAGAAGGTGAGCAGGGGAAAAGAGGAGAACGGGAAGGAGGACACAGTGGACTGGGAGAGAATATGGGGAGCAGAGGAGGAGAATGGGAGGAGGAGGAGGAGGACACAGAGTTTAACATGGAGGATTGGTGCGGGGGGAGGAACAGCTGTAAGCACTGGAGAGAGGAGGAGAAGCGTCTGCCATGCATCGAAATCGGTGCTTACAACTATCCCCCCGCCACACCGATCATCCCCGGCTGTCAAGGGACTATTATCCATGTGTGCAGGGTGGGTCACAGTGGGCCCCCCCCCCTCGGAGGCCCCTGTGCAGTAAACACCCTGCACCTATGGATGATACGCCACTGGTGTGAACCTAGCCTTAAGGACAGTTCACACCACATGCAGTGCAGTGATTTTTTTCTGCCTAAAAAAGCATGGAATGTAAGGTACATGGGTTCCAATGGCCTAGTTCACCCCTGTGCAATCCCCAAAAAAAGTTCAACATGCTGCATTTTTCCTGCACAGGAACTGTACTGTTACGCATCAGAAAAGCATAAAAAATGCACCAGACTTCAGTACAGTGACAGGAAAGGAAGACAATGTTATTTTAACTCCTCCCATGATCCTTTTCTGGTCACAAGCACATCTGGACAGGATGGAGAATGGAAGGCTGTATCTGGACACTGATCGGTTCCATCAACAGTGGATGTACGCAATATACCTTCTCTTGCGGGCAGGCAGTCTCAGCGGTGCAATGGTCATCACTATGAATAAGCCTGCACACAAAGGACACTTCCAAGGGATAAACAGGAAGTCATCTGACAGGAAAATTGTCTTGGAAGTCGTGTCTTGATGAAATAAAGATTTTGCAATTGAAATGACCCAAAAATGGAAGTGGTGCCTGTGGTTTAGACATTAAGGCTCCATTTACACAGGAGGCTACATCAACCTCCCCTGAACATTTTTTTTTGACAGCTAGAATCCGGCGCCTAAATCGGCCGTTTTGCCGCGCTTTGCATGCAGCGTTTAGCGGCGTTTTGCCATGTTTGAGTCATCTAGGAGCCTTTTTAACCACTTGCCGATCGGCATTTGACGGCAGCAAAGTGGCTCTGTAACGCGAATCGCCGTCATATGACGGCGGCCGCGAGATCGCGCCCAGTGAGCGCGCGCACCTCACTGTGTCCGGGGAGGGCCAGGGAGCAGGTGCGGCAGATTCGATCTCCGCCGGCCACCTGCGATGCCCCCCCCCCCCGGAGTGAAAGAACGGAGGTCCGTGTAAGTAAACACGGACCTCCGTTCTGTGTGAGGGGGAAGGGCTGTGATCACAGCCTTCCTCTACACGGTAGGTGTGATTGCTTCCCTTCCCCTGTTAGGGCAGCCCCTATACAGTTAGAACACGCCCAGGGAACACAGTTAACCCTTAGAGTGCCCCCCGCAGGTTAAGCCCTTCACTGCCAATGGCATTTACACAGTAATCAGTGCATTTTTATAGCACTGATCGCTGTATAAATGCCAATGGTCCCAAAAAAGTGTCAAAATGGTCCGAGATGTCCACTGAAATATCGCAGTACCGCTAAAAATCGCAGATCGCCGACATTACTAGTAAAAAATAAAAAAAAAATAAAAACCCCAAAAATGAGATCTCATCATCCGTAAACGTGACCACTTTTGCGCAAACCAATCAATAAACGCCGATTGCAAATTTTTTTATCGCAAATATGAGGAAGAATATAAATCGGCCAAAAACGGTGAAAAAAAATGTTTTTTTATATATTTTTTTTGGATTTGTATTTTAGCAAAAAGTAAGAAATTTGGGTTTTTCTTGCAAAATTGTCGCTCTTCTTTTGTTTATAGCGGCGATCAGAAATGACGCAGCGATGATCAAATACCACCAAAAGAAAGCTCTATTTGTGGGAAAAAAAGGACGCAAATTTCGTTTGGGTACAACGTCGCACGACCGCGCAATTGTCAGTTAAAGCGACGCAGTGCCAAATCGCAAAAAGGGCTCCGGTCCTAAAGCTGGAAATCCTTCCGGGGCTGAAGTGGTTAAAAGAATTTTTTAGAATGGAAACGCCTGTAAACGAAACAGTTCTAGACACGAGTTACTGCGTTTAGCAGCGTTTACAAGCTGTTTGGCATTTCAAATGCCTTTGAACTGGCATCTGAACCCATTTTTTTGCATTCCAAAAAAAGCCTCTAAACTCAACTGCCTGTAAACGACCTTTAACGAACCCGTGTAAATGTACTGATAAGATAACAAAGAGGAAAGTTCAGGGGCAGCTGGAAAAAAAATGCCCAAATGCCTCAAAACGTCCGTTTACCAGCAGCAGTGTACATGAGGCCTTATGGCTGTGTGTTGAGTTATTTTGAGGGGACAGCAAATTTACACTGTTATACAAGCTGTACACTCACTACTTTACATTGTAGCAAAGTGTCATTTCTTCAGTGTTGTCACATGAAAAGATAGAAGAAAATATTTACAAAAATGTGAGGGGTGTACTTACTTTTGTGAGATACTGTAAGAAATAATTTAAAAAAATAAAATATATCATATATTAGTAAATCCCCCTTGTTTTCCCCAGTTAGTGGAGACATCTGTGCATTATCTTACCTCTTATAGGAGAACTGAGATCCCATCCCGCTATTCTGTCAGTGTGCAGCGTTCAGCTCTTCAGGAAGGAAATGAATTCCTTCCTCAGTCTTCCCATTATATGAACAATTCCAAATTCTTCACCAACTTTCACTTTCATTTCTTCTATTTAACCCCTTTGTTTTCTCACATTGGTCTCTTCCGAGAAATCGCGTGTTTTATGTGTAATATATTGAAAGTCATTCAGTCTAAACCTAAAGTCCAGTCAAACAGCTCAATACACAGATGAAATAAACATAACTTAGCAAATGAACTCTGATTGATCTGTGATGTGTACGATATTTAAAGTGGTGGTTACATTTTCAACATTGGTACAGATAGTTTTTCTGTGTGACAGGCAGGGACGGTGCAAGGATTTTTGTCTACTCTGGTGAGGGTGAATTTTTCTGCCCCCCCCCCCCCGACAGTGTACTGTCACCACTCCCCCCACCCTTGTATGGCACACACCAGTGTTGCCAACCTCCAGCAGCGTTTTTTTACTGGCAAAACATAGGAAATTTACTGGCGGAGCACATTTTTTACTGGCGACTTGAAAAATAATAAAATAATAGAATTCCTATTAGAAACTAAGACAATTGATATTTAAACACAACATGGAAACACTGACAATACCCATATCAAGTAGTTTGCCTGATTTACACTTAAAAGTCAGCACAGCATGACAAATTATCAGACCCTGATATTTATAGACAGTTTGTAAACATCACAGATTTTTACAAACTGTCAGTAAATTTACTGACCGTTGGCAACCCTGGCATACACTTTATTTGCACTCTAATGTATAATGAAGGGGGGGGGGGGGGGTTATGCATTACCCACTTCCCCTCACTGGCTACAGGCAGTTGGCAGGTGGGGCGAAGTAAAACAGGGCACAGCATTATGGAATGGAAGACAGATATTTTAAAAATCTGAATCCCCAGCAAGTGGCTAGGGATTCAGATTTTACCGCCCCTGAAAAATACACAAAAATATTTAATGCGCTCAGATCCACAAGGTAAATTGTAAAAGGGATAAAGCAAGAATAAATTAATTCTCTAAAAAATATAAACCTAAACATATGTTTTTTTCAATTCTTGCAGTTATGTCACACTATACAAACACAGGTATGTACTCACTAAAATACAGTAAATCAACAATAATTATGGGATTACTTACTGGTAATGTAAAAAACGGGCTTACTGTATATCTAAACTGTATAGCAGTGGCGGCTGGTGAAGTTTTTGGATGGGGGGGCGCCAGGCCCCGCCCTTCCTTTTGACCCCACCTACTTCTAAAAAGCCCCACCCCTTATAGAATCCACCCACTCCGTCCCCTGTATTCCACATATTGTGTCAGGAGAACACAGCTCAGCATCACAGGACACAGTATACAGCTCAGCATCACAGGACACAGTATACAGCTCAGCATAACAGGGCACAGTATACAGCCCCAGCATCACAGGGCACAGTATACAGCTCAGCATCACAGGACACAGTATACAGCTCAGCATCACAGGGCACAGTATACAGCCCCAGCATCACAGGGCACAGTATACAGATCAGAATCACAGGACACAGTATACGGATCAGCATCACAGGACACAGTATACAGCTCACCATCACAGGACACAGTATACAGCTCAGCATCACAGGACACAGTATACAGCTCATCATCACAGTACACAGTATACAGCTCAGCATCACAGGAGGGGGTAAATTGCAGCCAGTATCACAGGAGGGGGTAAATTGCAGCCTGTATCACAGATGGGGTCACTTATGCAGCCAATAACACAAGTGGGGGCAGTTATGCAGCCAATAACACAGGTGGGGGCAGTTTGCAGCCAATAACACAGTGGGGGCAGTTATGCAGCCAGTGACACAGGCGGGGACAGTTATGCAGCCAGTGACACAGGTGGAGGCAGTTTGCAGCCAGTGACACAGGTGGGGCAGTTATGCAGCCAGTGACACAGGTGGGGCAGTTATGCAGCCAGTGACACAGGTGGGGCAGTTATGCAGCCAGTAACACAGGTGGGAGCAGTTATGCAGCCAGTGACACAGGTGGGGCAGATTGCAGCCAGTGACACAGGTGGGGCAGTTTGCAGCTAGTGACATAGGAGAGGCAGTTTGCAGCCAATGACACAGGTGGGGGCAGTTATTCAGCCAGTGACACAGGTGGGTGCAGTTATTCAGCCAG
>BLSH010097545.1:67161-79325 GCA_018402905.1 Glandirana rugosa | reverse complement strand
CCAGGTTTCAAGTAAAGTTCACACGATAAATGTAAACCTTAGACAACGACAGTTGAGAGTTATACTCTAGGTTTCTCGACAGTGATAGTCACTTCGTTCGGTAGTAATCCGACTTTTTTTGTTTTGTTTGGGTAGTCTCTCTATCTTTTTTTGTAATCCACACCGATTTAGTTGACAAACCTTGTAGGAATTTTTCTTTCTTACGTGGCCACTCGAGTCGTTGTGGTTTTCTGGGCCTTCTGGTGCCTTTTGTTGACACCACCTACTGGCTTCTTAAGAAAGAGACCACTTCTAACTCTAATCTGGCCTTCCTGTTTTTGAGGCTCACCAATGGTTTACATCTTGTGGTGAACCCTCTGTATTCACTCTGGTGAAGTCTTCTCTTGATTGTTGACATTGACACATATACACCCACCTCCCGGAGAGTGTTCTTGATCTGGCCAACTGTTGTGAAGGGTGTTTTCTTCACCAGAGAAAGAATTCTTCGGTCATCCACCACAGTTGTTTTCCGTGGTCTTCCGGGTCTTTTGGTGTTGCTGAGCTCACCGGTGCATTCTTTCTTTTTAAGGATGTTCCAAACAGTTGATTTAGCCACACCTAATGTTTTTTTCTATCTCTCTGATGGGTTTGTTTTGTTTTTTTCAGCCTAATGATGGCTTGCTTCACTGATAGTGACAGCTCTTTGGATCTCATATTGAGAGTTGACAGCAACAGATTCCAAATGTAAATAGCACACTTGAAATGAACTTTGGACCTTTTATCTGCTCCTTGTAAATGGGATAATGAGGGAATAACACACACCTGGCCATGGAACAGCTGAGCAGCCAATTGTCCCATTACTTTTGGTCCTTTAAAAAGTGGGAGGCACATATACAAACTGTTATAATTCCTACACCGCTCACCTGATTTGGATGTAAATACCCTCAAATTAAAGCTGAAAGTCTGCAGGTAAAGCACATCTTGTTAGTTTCATTTCAAATCCATTGTGGTGGTGTATAGAGCCAAAAACATTAGAATTGTGTTGATGTCCCAATATTTATGGACCTGACTGTAGGTTGTGTTGTTAGCACACCGACACGCCCAATGGAAATACACGCCCACCAGTGTCATTCAATCTGTCTCTTCATGTCTGCCTAACTCTAAAGAGTTTGCACCTGATAAACAAGAACACTTACTGTTTGCAAATGTGTTAGCCCACACAATATAGTCAAAAAGCCTGCCTTTACATGCACATGAACTTCAATGGCATCCCAGTCTTAGTCCATAGGGTTCAATATTGAGTTGGCCCACCCTTCGCAGCTATAACCGCTTCAACTCTTATGGGCAGGCTGTCCACAAGGTTTAGCAGTGTGTATATGGGATTGTTTGACCATTCTTCCCAAAGCACTTTTGTGAGGTCAGGCACTGATGTTGGACGAGAAGGCCTGGCTTGCAGTCTCCACTCTAATTCATCCCAAAGGTGTTCTATCGGGTTGAGATCCGGACTCCGTACAGGCCAGTCAAGTTCCTCCACCCCAAACTCGCTCATCCATGTCTTTATGGACCTTGCTGTGTGCACTGGCCAAATTCAGGAGGGGGGATTATGGTATGGGGTTGTTTTTCAGGGGTTGTTCTTTCACACTTGTGCGACCAGAATTTTGTTCGATTTTACAGTGATTTGCTGCAATTTTTTGCCGTGATTTTGATGTGACTTGAAGCAATAGCTGTGTAATCCTGAGGTCTATGGACCTCAAGTCGCATCAAAGTCGGACCAAAGTAGTGCAGGGACTACTTTGAATTCACTGCAACTTGAAGTCACACAGGTATGAATGGTACTCATTGAAAATCATTGGGAACAACTTGTCATGTGACTTTTCAGTCCCAAGTCGCAGGACAAGTCAAACAAGTGTGGAAGGGGCCTGAAGATGATTTCCAATGAGCACCATTCATATCTGTGTGACTTCAAAGCAGCCCCTGAACTACTTTGGTCCGACTTTGAAGCAACTTGAGGTCGATAGACCTCAGAATTACACAGCTATTACTTCAAGTCACATCAAAATCACGGCAAAAAATTGCAGCAAAAAACTGTGACAAATTGCAGTAAAATCGCGGTACAGTCATGCGACTTTTAGATCGCACAAGTGTGAAAACGGCCTTAGCCCAGGTTCACATAGGTGCGATGCAGAAACCAGCACGATTTCAGCACCGGTTCCTGCATCTCACCTCTCCCACAGGCAGTTCACACTTCTGTGAACCTCTGCGGGTGTCAGTGCAATATTAATGACACCCCCAGGTTGGTTCATAGATTGCAGTGCTAACTGTGGATTCCGATAGGAATCGGATCGCATGAGTGAGAACACCCATGCAATCCGATTCTGGTGCCGGAAAAAAAGGTCCCTGCACTGCTATAGCTGCAGAGGGTCGGCTAAATCAAGTTTGAACCCTACAGACTAAGACCGGGATGCTATTAAAGTTCATGTGTGTATAAAGGCAGGTGTCCCAATACTTTTGGCAAGCTCACAGATTGTGCAAGATTTGTAATGGTGGTGGAACCCTCATCCACATAAATGCTACATTTATATAAAACTTGGGGAGGACATGAGTTATGTTTAACAACACAGGAAGAGCTGACAGCCTTTCTACAGGACGTGGCATCTTTGGGGTTTGAACCTATGAACCCCAGATTGGCTCAGCACTTAGCCACATTCATGGAGCATCCACTGCTGTGATGCCAAACAGTCCTAAGTCCCAGGAGCGCAATAAATGAACCAATGCAGATGTACTGTGGAAGGCTGGATAACAATTGAACAATCTGTTTCAGGCATATGCCATCAGTTTTGAAGGTTTGTTATGGCTCAGTACTGTGAGCATTCTGCTCTAGAACATCTCTCATTTTGGGGCATTTGGCTTGGTAAGAAGCTGCAATTATTGCTGGATGGGAAATGTTAAGGCTGATTATAGTCCTTGCCCATAGAAAACATATGACACAATTTGCAATAGTGGTGGAACCCTCCTACACAAATAAATACTACATTTAGACATAAGTTTGGTAAGGACATGAGTTATGAGAACAGACAACCTATCTAGATGAAGTGACATGCTCGGGATGAAAAACCCAGAACCTCTGTGTTGTTAGGTAGAAGCGTTAAGCTGTTAACCACCAGTCTGCGAAGTGTGCAGCCCTCCTACACATAAATACACATATACTGCATTTCTTTGGACATATAGGTGGTGGAATTACATTAGTGTGGAGTTTATTCCGTGCTATTTGGTGGTGCTTGGAGTGTAGAACAGTGATGTTATTGCAACAGCAATGGTATTGTTTGTGGTTTGTGAAGATACCTGTGTGAGTTTGGGAAAAGATTTTTATGAGATGGACAGCAACAAGCGAGAGACAGAGAAAAAAATATTTTACCAAAACATGAGAAGATTACACATTCTAACATTCTTAAAAACAAATTAGGCTCTTCCGGTTCCAGCGCTGTATGGAGAGGAGCTAGGAGACATCAGCTCCGCTCCCCTGCCAGAAATTCTGCCCCTAATTCGGAGCACACCCGGCCGGGCACCTCAACACCACCCTCCCGCGGCTCCACGACACTCCATGGACCGCTTTGTGGAGCGGACTGGCCACAAGACACCCGCCACTCAGCAGCCTGCAGGAGGAGAGCAGACGCGTGCGGGAACAGACATGGCGGCCGCGGCTCAGCCACAACAGCATCAGGTACAGTCCTATGCAGCCGCAGTCACGTCATCCCACATCTCCCAGAGCGCTGATAACATAAATGCCCTCCCTACACAACGAAAGATAGGACCTTCTACATCAGAGCCATCATCTCCTGCCGAAATAGCACAGGCAGTGATGTCCCTCATGCGGCCTGTCATCACAGAGGCTGTGAACACTGCTGTGCAGAAAGGCCTTGAACAGTTACACAGGGAATTACAGGCTCAGGCCACAAGAATAGAGCAGACAGAGGACAGGCTTTCTAACGTGGAGGATGACACCACAGCGCTTTTAGCTGCAGTCGCTAAGCTAACCACAACACAAAAGGAGCTCCAGGACAAAGTTATTGATTTGGAAAATAGGTCCATAAGAAATAACTTGCGAATTATAGGCCTCCCGGAGACATACCCCCCCCCATGCCTTGCCTAAAATGTGCGCATTTGCTATACCAGAGTTGCTTGGACTCTGTTCGTCCTGCATTGTGGAACGAGCACACAGACTGGGACAAACTTCAGAGACCCGCTCCAAGCCCAGGGCAGTCATTGTCAGATACCTGAACTATGCTGACAAGCAAGCCATATTGCAAACCTTCAGGAAATCGCGCACCCTATCATTTGAGGGTCACAATCTCTTGATTTTTGCGGATTATTCCTCAGAAGTGATGCACAAACGGAAAGCTTTTTCCCCCATCTGTTCCACTTTGCATGAAATAAACGTCAAGTTCAGCCTGGCATACCCGGCCACACTTTACATACATACACCGCAAGGAGAAAAGCTCTCCTACACATCTCCTCAGGAGGCTGAGAACTATGTACACGGCTCACTTCAACCGGACATGGATCAAACCCCACAGTCAGAAGCCACTACACAAGCCTCACCAGCAAAATCAGCTCTCCGGCCTAGCAAACTGGGCAGCCCAGTGAAACCCCCATACAAGAGAGTCCGTTTCGGCGGTCAAGAACCCCCCCAGGCACAAGATTAATGGGACTGGCTCCTACCTACGAAACAAATGTCTCAGGATCACAGCTCTTCTACACTGTCACTCCTATGTGGACCCTTTTTTTTTCTCCACAGCTTTACGAACTTTCTTTGTTGTTGTTCACCACCATGACCGAATGATCGTCAAACTGTAAGTGCCTTTCTCAAGAGACCCCACAGGGGGATCTAAGCATTCAATACTATTCACCATTAACAGTCTGAGCTAGGCTACGAAGTTATGGTAATATGCAACGTGTTCATTGCCTTTAATTGTATGTTAGAGTTACCCTCGTTATAATTTTTCTTGTATCTACAAGGGGCATCCTGTGATCCTCGTTGGGGCAAGTGAGCCCTCACAACTCCCTAACGCGGATCCCACTTCTACTAAGTGAAATTGTTAACCCAGGGCTATGTACAACCTCGCACCTGGTCCTCTCCCCAAATTGTTTGGTCCCTCCCTAAACCGTACCTTTCATTCCCAACCCCCATTCCTCACCCAACCCTACTCCCTCCCCCCCTCCCTATCCCACTCCCTCCGCCTGCATTTCCATACCCCTACACCCATACCTTCCCTCCCTTCCTCTCCCCCCTCCCGGCTATCCCCCCATCTTTCCTCCTCCCCAACCCTACCCTCTGCCCCTCGGGTTCTCCGGAATTAACTGGCGCATTGGCAGGGACGGACTGAGCGCAGTGAGCTTATCCCCCCTCATGCGGAAAGAAGTGGAGTACTTAAGGTTTATTTTATATGGCGCATCCATCCGATGTATCTACTATTATGCTACAGTGCTGTTGTTCATCAAAATCTTTAGTCTTGTTAGATGTATATCCCCCTATTTAGGGATCTGCTGTTTGGAGATGTTCCCAGTGTGGCCTCAACACTCTAATACTCCTCATTTCTACGCAGTATGGACCCCCCCCAAGCCAAGGGGTGACCTAACGATAATCACTTGGAACGTCAAGGGTCTAAGATCACCCCAAAAACGCATGCAAGTCCTCCGTCACCTTAAGAGACTCAAAGCAGATGTTGCCCTTCTCCAGGAAACACACCTGGGGATGGAAGACCTGCCGAGGCTCCGAAAGCTGTGGGTGGGCGAGGTGGTGGGCTCCCCGGCATTGGGGAAAAAGGCAGGGGTGGCCATTCTTCTAAATAAGAGACTTCCATACTCTATTCGACACATAGAGGCTGATTCTGCAGGCCGTAGGGTTACTGTGCACCTCACGATAGCCAGGAAGCAAATAGCCATCTCAAATGTTTATGCTGAAAACTCCCCGACGCAAACTTTCTTCCACCAACTGACATCCTGGGCACTACAAATCCCTGAACCCTTGCACCTCATGGGGGGAGACTTCAATTCTACAATGCACGCATCAGAAGACCGATCCGCAACTTTAGACGCCCTGGCACCCAGAACAGACAACCACCCATCCCCACTAGCCCACTTTGCGGACAACACTCACATGACAGACATTTGGCGCATGCTTCACCCTATAGATAGGGAATATACTTTCTATTCTCCCCCTCACAAAACATTCTCCAGAATCGATTATATGTTCGCATCTCCGATTCTCCTGCCGATGATAACGTCAGCAAAAATAGAGGATATGGCTATCTCAGACCATACTCCTGTAGTGGTCAAAATTGTTAATCTCACCCACCGTACACCTGGCGCACCTTGGAGATTTCCAGCGTATTTATCCCACAATGAGGACCTTAAAACCGTCCTCCAACAGGCGTGGACGGAATATGCGTCGGCCAACAAAGAACACATCATGAACCCTAACCTTTACTGGGAGGCGGGTAAGGCATTCCTTAGGGGTCGCATTATCTCCTTTAGCGCCAGCTATAAGAAAAAAACATAATTTAACATGCAAAAAAGCCAGTACTGCACTTGCAGAAGCGCACAGGCGGCTGAACAAAACACGAACCCCTGATAATATTCGAGCCTGGCAACACGCAAAACAAACATTTGATCACTGGGCGACCCAGCAGGAATCAATGAACCACTTTCAGTCGAAACTTCTTTTCCATAAACACGGCAACAAGGCCGGAAAACTCCTGGCTCGAATGGTATCAGGCTCATATACCCCAACGCATATCTCAGCACTAAGAGACTCGCAGGGAAATGTCGTCTCAGACCCATCCCGAATAGAAAATATCCTGACTAGCTTTTATAAGGCCCTATATTCGAAAGATCGAATCGAGGACAATCAGTCCAAAAACTTATTATCCTCCGCCCAGCTACCCGTTGTCACCCAAGCCCAGCTCGAAACCCTAAATGCTCCCATCACTCTCCCAGAAATCCAGTCCACCATCAAATCAATGTCAATCCATAAGGCCCCAGGCCCGGATGGATCATCGTCCGATTTCTATAGAATCACGGCGGACTTCATTCCAGAGACACTTCTAAGGGTGTACGCGGCCATCTGGGATGGAGGGCCTTATCTGCCGACAGGTCACTCAGCCTTTATCAAACTTCTGGCTAAGAAAGATAAAGACCCTCTATCCCCAGGCTCGTACAGACCAATATCGCTCATAAATGTAGACGCAAAAATATTATCGAAAATTATCGTCTCACAGTTAGCCAATATACTCCCCACTATTATACACCCAGCACAAGCGGGCTTCATTCAAGGTAGATCGGCCACTCTGAATATCAGAAAGGTACTACTTACTTTGGAGCAAGCGAAACAGACCCCCGACAGGGACTTTGCCATAATCTCACTAGACGCAGAAAAAGCGTTTAATAATATTAGCTTTGAGTGGCTCTTCCAGGTTCTAGGTGCAATAGGCTTCAAAGGCCCCTTCACTAACTTCATTCGTGAAATGTATACCAAGCCCATTGCGCGATTAGTCACCACCACCTTCGCATCGCCAGAATTCCCTTTAGCCAATGGAACGCGTCAGAGCTGCCCACTCTCACCACTTCTTTTCAATTTGGCTATTAAACCCCTTTCGCGGGTACTCAACTCCGCACAGGGGATCAGTGGAGTTGCTATGGGCAAGGAGGTCTGCCGTACGGCCCTTTTTGCAGATGATATAGTAATATTTTCCTCTGATCCTCCTAAAGATTTTCAATACCTGACACAAACCCTTGGCATATTCAGGGAGTGCACGGGCATGAAGATTAATTTTGACAAGAGCGAAGTCCTCCCACTCAACCCACGTAAAGCAGAGTCCTGGAGACCCCTCTCCCCTTTTGCCATTGCACAACGGCAGATCAAGTATCTAGGCATATTCATAGGATGGGACCCATCCTCTCTCTACTCGTTAAACTATCCACTACTCATATCGAGAATCACTAAAGACCTCGCTGCCTGGCGATCTCTCCCCCTCTCGCTTTTCGGGAGATGTCATCTCATCAAAATGATCCCATTCGCGAGATTGTTATACCCCCTCCAAACATTACCTCTTCTCCTTAAACACAAGGATATACACTCCGCTTTCGCCTCATTTATCTGGAAGGGAAAGAGACCAAGAATCAATCTCCGAAAACTGTGCCTACCGAAAAGCGAGGGGGGGACAGGCTTACCCAACCTAAGGCTTTACAATCTGGCCTGCCTATTGCGGAATGGCCTAGATTGGATTTCAGAAAAATCCACGTATTCCAACTTCAATCTAGAAAGTTCGATAGTCTCTCCATACAAATTATCGGCCCTCCTGCATGCCAAGGTAACCTCCCTCCCACCTCATATCAAACAAAATATAGTCCTTAGGGACACTATCCTAGCATGGAGAGAAACGAGGAAAATCCTTAAACTCCCATCCTCATTCTCACCCTTCCTGCCAATGGCGGGGAACCCTATGTTTCCCCCCTCATACAATTCACATGCCTTCTCAATTTGGGCATCTAAAGGGTTGACACAGGCCTCACATTTGCTGACTCCAGGCCAAAGAACGTTCAAAACATATACGGAACTCCAGCGAGATTACGGGTTACCACCGGCCCACTGCTTCAGTTATTTGCAAGTTAAATCCTACATTCGTTCCAGTATGGGTAATCTACAAAATCCTTGCGCCACATCCTTTCTTGACGACCTAGTTTCAGCAGGTAATTACTCCATATCCCAAATACACGGACGTCTAACCCAACACCAAAGCACCAAATACTCAGCACAACAGTTCAGCCCCTGGGGTGCAGTACTAGATGATACCCACGCACCCGAACAAATCCTTCTGGGATACAAAAAGGTCTGCTCCTTGGTGACCGCAGAAACTTGGAGGGAGACACAATTTAAGTTGGCCCACAGAGCATATCTCCCAATGATCTTCCCACCAGGGGAACCGAAACGGGGAATGTGCCCTTGGTGTCATATCCATAGGCCAACCCTACACCACAGACTTTGGTTATGCCCCCCTATTTCAAATTTCTGGGATAAAGTGCTGACACTGATAAGCAACGTCAGCAGCGTCAACTTATCAAAAGACCCAATCCTATGCCTTTTCAGCAGAAACCCCCATAACACCCCGCCGCACCCGGTGTTAACAACATGTCCAGATTGGGCCCACCTATGCTTACTAGCGGCAAGACGATCGATCATGCAATCATGGATCCACCATTCACCGCCTAGCTTGGAACAAGTTAACAACATACTCCTCTCCTTACTCAACCTGGAAAGGCAAGACACCATTAATACGAACTTCCTCCGTGTTAAGAAGTTCTTTGCGAGATGGAGGAAGTTCATAGAATACTCACTCAACCCAACAGAGTTGAAAGACTTCCTGTCCCCTTTCAAACGATCAGAATGGTATCTAAAATCTGACCTGTCCAACTCCCTAGGTAAACTTAAAATCTGAGACTTAAACCCTGGCATACTTACCACCAATTGCCCCCCCTTGACGTTCAACCCCCCTTGACGTACTAGAAAGGCTCTATAAACTAGAGCTGAGGCCTAGACTGGGAACACCAGAGACCTCCATGGTACCAGGCTCCCCCCTTATAAGCTATACTAAACACAGTCAGTAATTTAAACAGCACCCTGTTTGATATCAATTCGTTAGCTACATCTCTCCACCCTGAATGGAACATCGGTTGTGCCACTTCTCTCTCGATAGAATGATAAATCTCGATGTATACTGTTGTATTTACATAACTTTTACCACTTGATGCCTTAACCCTTGATGCTGTCTTGATGTATATTTTGGAAAATGTTCAATAAACTTTGTTGAAAAAAAAAAAAAAAAGCAATTCCTGTTGAAGGTGGAAGGCTATGCCACTTCCTCACAATTAGCCGCAGTATCAACAGCCTGTCACACATGCATTTGCAGGCCTGATAGGCAACCCAATAGACAACTGAAGAAGCATGCACATAGGCTGACAACACTGCCATTAAAGTGTTACTAAAGAAAAAAAAAAAAAAAAACAAACAAATTAGATCATGAAATAGCAACATTGTTGCCAGGACAATTTGTTTGAGAGAAAGATACATTTCATCTCAACATGAAAAGGATTTCTTTAGGGAAGTTACAATTGTACCATTAGAATCAATGGCTGAAACTTGCATTGGGCTATATAGGGCAAATTTTCTTGTCTGAGCATGCTCAGTTGTGCTGATGAATGGACAGGAAAAAAGGGGGGATTTGGCTCTTTTCAGACTTTCAATGATATTTCAGGTTATACATCACTTTAAACAATTTAAAAGCAGATCATCATTAAACAAGATACTACATTTTTAAGAACCATTTAGGTAATCATATCATGCTCTAAACATTATTTCCATGTGCAATTCCCTTGCTTATACCACGACTGAAGTGTATTGGATTCTGTATTTTCTCCCTCAGGGCTTTAGTGAATTCCATTTTCGAGTTAACTAGCACAAATCTGCGATTCTGCGCGTTAAATTCGCATGACGGCAGAATCTCACTATAGTTTGGTAATATAACATGACATGATAAATTAAAGTGATATTCCACCCTCAGATTTTTAAGCACTTTCAGTAGCAGATGTCCTCACTTACTGAGCATGTAGCTTCTTTATCTTTTAATCTTTGCCTATGTTCCCAGGTTTCCTGTTTCAATGCCTGTGATCAGGTGGGGGCACAGGCATGCCAGAATCAGCATTAATGTGACACTCAGGCCGTTCACCTTGCACAGATACACATTAAGAGTTCCCTTCACTTAAAAACAACCCCAAACCATAATCCCCCCTCCACCAAATGATTTGGACCAGTGCACAAAGCAAGGTCCATAAAGACATGGATGAGAGTGTTTGGAGTGGGGGAACTTGACTGGCCTGCAGTCCTGATCTAAACCTGATAGAACACCTTTGGGATGAATTAGAGAGTAGACTGTAAGCCAGGCCTTCTTAACCAACATCAGTGCCTGACCTCACAAATGCACTTCTGGAAGAATGGTCAAACATTCCCATAGACACACTCCTAAACCTTGTGGACAGCCTTCCCAGAAGAGTTGAAGCTGTTATAGCTGCGAAGGGCTAGCCAACTCAGTATTGAACTCTACAGACTAAGACTGGGATGCCATTCAGTTCATGTGTGTGTAAAGGCAGGCGTTCCAATACTTTTGATGATATAGTGTGTGTAACACTCTCTACTGTTAGGTAAGTGCTTAGAAACAGATTTTTGTGTAGATGAGGCAAAATTTAGTCAGGCCTGATCTAAATGCAGGTGCCTGGTTGTTTTGATTCTGGGCAGGGGAGTGGCCCAGGGAGGACTGGTGACTGCAGGTAGTGACCCAGTTGGTGGCCCCTCCTTTCAGGTCCAGAATGTTCTGGAAGAAAAGGTGGGAAAAAGGGAGTGGAGCTACCTGAGGTGCGTTAAGGAGCTCTGACCAATCCTCAACCTGGATTGGCAGGTGGCAAGCTTTCTTAAATACCTGGGGTCAGCCTAGTCGGGGGAGGAGAGTTTGGGTGGAAGAGCTGGAGATGGAATAGTGTGGAGGCTGTCAGGGCCTTAGGGGAGCCCCTAGTCCAGGGGGGTGACCTTGGCCTGGACTAGCACAGGTACATCCGGAAGGAGAGAGTGAGATCCTGGTGGAAAGGCACAGTGAGAGAGCAGAGAAGGGCAGCGGAAGAAAGCACTATCAGAGAGATCTCCAGGAGGAACTATAAGTATCACACACCCTGGGAAGCTGAAGAAGAGACATGCCAAAGTAGATTGGGGTGAGAGACAGTCTGGAGAGGATGGAAAAGCCAGTTTGGGATTGTGGTGTCACCGTGGCAGTGGAGAAGGCTAGACATGTGCAGTTCATTCCGTTGCGAATTAAAATTCTGTGAAAAAACAAGAGAGAAAGAGGCGCTCTAAGTGCAGACCAAAGGTTTATAAGTACAATGTTCAGGCAACTCACATAATAAAAGCAGCCAGGAGCAGGGTGGAGGATCATCTGTAGACAAGGGAGGGGGGAAATACAGTGGAAACATCCATAACCGGAGCTACAGCAGTGTAGCCAGATGGTACATGAAAACTGGTAAATTAAAATAGTGTTATAATAATCGTAATTAAGGGGGGAATTTTTATGGGGGGGGGGGGCACA
>BLSH010097545.1:55216-67151 GCA_018402905.1 Glandirana rugosa | reverse complement strand
CCCCCCCCCCCCCCCCCCCCCCCCCCCCCCCCCCCCCCCCCCCCCCCCCCCCCCCCCCCCCCCCCCCCCCCCACAGATTAAAATAATTAAGTCAGGAAAAATATAATCAAGAAATCAGATAATACATATGTGCATGTAAATGTGCAGATTGGAACAGCTCCCGCCAGACAAAATGTGGCACATGACAAGTAAACAATTCACTAGGGGGATGGTACAATAAGATCATAAAGGATAGGGATGAATAGGGACAAATACACAAGATAATTCAGTTGTATAAACTAAACTAAAAAACATTCTTATATATGTATGTGAGGGAGTATGCGGGGCCACCCAATACCCCTAAAGATACCAAATGTAGAGTTGGATGTGGGGTAATAGTCATGAATGAGGGGTCAGTAGGTTATAGAATAATAGAGAGATCCAAACCCACATTGAGTCCTCTCGGCGAGAGAACATCTAAGGAATAAATCCAATATGTTTCTCTAGCACACAATTGTTTAAAGCGTTCTGCAGAGGGTAGGGAGGCAGGGATCTGTTCTATGACCCAAACTTGGAGGCCTGATGTAGATTTGTTATGAACCTCCAAGAAATGGTGCGGAACACTCCGTGGGTCATAGTCACTCTCTATAGATCTCCTATGTTCTCCAAACCTAGCCCTGAGGGTGCATATCCTGTGCTCTACATATAGTAACCCGCATGGGCAGGTCAGGGTGTACACAACAAAGTCTGAGGAGCAGTTGAAGAACTCACATAGTTTATGGGTTTCGCCTTTATGACAGAAGGTTCTTTGTCCATGTTGTACAAATTTGCAAGTTTTGCATAAAGCCTTGCCACATCTGTACATTCCCACCAAGGGGATCATGGCTGGTAGAGCAGGGGGAGTGGGCAAGGACTTTAGCTTACTGGCGCAATCTTATTTTTAAGATTGGGGGCCCTACGATATGTGACTCGAGGGCGGTCAGGTAAAGCAGAGGTGAGATGCGGGTCTTGCTGGAGGATGTTCCAGTGTTTAGACAATATATGTTCAATTTTACAAAACTGACAGTGGAATGTGGTGGTGAAATGGAGAGATTGCCGTTCAGCTTTGTCAGCAGTCCTTGGGGGTTTGCCTTCCAGGTAGAATTCAAAGGCTTGTTCCACCAAAGAAGCTGGGTACTCTATCTCAAGGATTTTTTCTTTAGAGTATCCGCTTGGGCAACATAATCTGAGTCCTTAGTGCAGTTTTGTCTTAGGCGACAAAACTGTCCTTTGGGAATATTTTGTATCCACTTCGGATAATGACAACTTTTATGGTGTAAGTAGGAATTTCCTGCTGTTGGCTTGATGTATTTTTATGCACAGATAACTTCCCCCTCAGATCCAAGTTCTATGTCCAGGAAGGCCAGGTGTTCGGGGTCGCTTACATATGTAAAGGATATACCATAGGGGTTGTCATTACAGTATTCCACAAAGTGCCCGATATCCTCAGAGGGTCCATCCCAGATGATCACAATGTCATCGATGTACCAACCGAAAAAGACAATCTTTGGTGAGAAGGGGTTATTAAACCAGATGTGGTGGTTCTCCCAGTAACCCATGGCCAGTTTGGCATAAGAGGGGGCAAAGTTAGCCCCCATAGCCATGCCTTGTTGCTCTAAATAGAAATCATCATTGAATTGGAAATAATTATGGGTAAAACAGAACCGGGTGGTTTGTAATATAAAGGAGGTTTGTCTGGTATTAAAGACAGGCTCTTTAGCTAGAAAAAACTCTAAAGCTCTGATGCCAAATTTATGCGGGATGGACGTGTAGAGAGAGTTGACGTCCAATGACAGCCAGATGTAACCTGATGACTAGTGTTGAGCGAACCCAGACTGCAACGTTCGGGTTCGTACCGAACTTTGGGGTGTCCGGGACCCGGACCTGAACACGGACGTTTCAAAAAAGTTCGGGTTCGGGTTCTGGGTTCTGGTAGTTGATCACGCATGTTGAATAGCTGCAGGGCAGCCAATCAACAAGCGTTTCACTGATTTGCCCATAGAAGCCATCACAGCCATGCCTACTAATGGCATGGCTGTGATTGGCCAGTGCATCTATATGAGGCTGGAGTCACAGTGCTGCATGTCACATGCTCTTGGGTTAGTGTAGGGAGAGGAAGCTGCCGGGGTTTTTGTGAGGGACAGATTGCAGACATTTTAACATCTGATCCTGCATCCTGAGATTACTACTACTGTTGCTCTGAGGGACAGATTGCAGAAATTTGAGATTTCACATACTGCTGCTTTGAGTGACAGATTGCAGATCAAACTCTGCATAACACAACTATCACTACGATCGTACATAACGATCAGATTGTGGGAGTAATTTGAGATTTCACATACTGCTGCTTTGAGTGACAGTTTGCAGATCAAACCCTTCATAACACAACGATCGTTACGATCGTATACAACGATCAGATTGTGGGATCGTACACAACGATCAGATTGTGGGAGTAATTTGAGATTTCACATACTGCTGCTTTGAGCGATCTGACTGCACTAGGTACAGGCTTCTGCTTAGAGGGACAGATTATTGTTCAAAAATCATCTCCTAGTTGTAAAGGGAGAGGTTCTAGCTGCAGCTGTAAGTGACACATTATTGTTCAAAAATCATCTCCTAGTTTATTTGATTTTAATTTATTTTCCCTATCCCAATTTTTTTTGTAGGGCGCTTGCCAGGACTTTGTTACAGCCATTTTTGTGCCTAAAAGTTCGGGTCCCCATTGACTGCAATGGGGTTTGGGGTCCGGGATAACGTCCGGGCAACGTTCCCAAAGTTTGTTCGGACCCTCCGAACCCGAACGTCCAGGTGTTCGCTCAACTCTACTGATGACCATTTATATGGGGACAGCCACTCCAAAAGGTGGGTGCCGTCTAATATATGACTCTAACTGGTGGACTATAGGTTGTAGGAACTGGTCGATGTACATACTGAAACCAGTGGTGACACTGTCCATCGCAGCTACTATAGGTTTGTGATGTTCTTATGCACCTTAGGCAGGTGATAGAAGTAGGAGATCTGGTAGAAGTTTTTGCACAGAAAGGAGGTGTCACAATCCTGGCGGTGGAGTCTGGTTCGTGCGGGGAACAACTTCTCTTACAACTACAGCAGCATGTACAGTCTCTAGAGCTGAGGCACAGCGAGTTCTTGTATTTGCTCCTCGAGCTGTGCATAGCCCTTTTGTAGGCCCTTCACAGCTTGAGTGAGGCCGGACAAGTGCTGGCATAGTTCATCCATGGGAGAGGGTCCCCGCACAGACTGTGTCATGGCTGTCTGTTACAATCCTGGCAGTGGAGTCTGGTTTGTGCGGGGAACAACAGACTGAGAGTGGTGGTTCAGGCCGGGTCGGCAACGTTCAGGCAAAATAGTGCAGAGGGATCAGACGGATGGATGGTCGGGCTCAGGCAGGGTCGTCAGCAGGCAGGCAGCAAGGTACAGAGGGATCAGGCAGAGAGTGGTCGTGGGCAAGCAGAGGTCAGTTCAGGCGGAAAGCACAGATAATCAGGTCAAGCCGGGGTCACAGGAACAGGAAGTGCACAGGAACAGGTCTCTCGGGAACATGGATTTGCTGTAGAACAGACAGCACCTGCTACAGGGAGCAGGGTGCTTAAACAGACCGATTGGTGCCATTGGCGCGCGCAGACGCACACGGAGCGGCTGGAAGTGGCCATTTTCCTGACAGGAGGCTTCCGCTTTATTGATCGTACCATCTTGGAGAGCTGATGTAATCAGGGCATTGGCCTCTAGAGTAAAGTCTGTGGTAGGGTCATGCTGGAGCTTCTTATATGTCAATATATTCTGTTCTGTCTACTCGGCGATGTATTCTGTTCTGTCTTGAAGAACAATGCCCCCTCCCTTATCAGCAGACTTAATGATAATGTCATTGGCTTGCATTAGAAGATCAAGGGTTTTGAGTTCAGATGAGTGAAGATTATTCTTCTTCGCGTGGATGGAGGAAGAGGACTGGCACAGACCAAGAAAATCTGCATACACCACTCTATAGAAACTTTCTACATATGGGCCTTTGTGGCATGAGTGGGATAGAAATTAGACTGAGGCTTGAGGGATAAATGGATAATGGGCGGGGGGGGGGGGGGTGGCTGGGTGTTGAGTAAGTAAAGCTAAAAATTCATCATCGGGTGATGACGTCTGCCAAGCCTCAATAGAATTTATGTCAACATCAAATTCAGACTCACAAAAGGAGGGTTCCGCTGGGGGAAACACAGAGGTGGAGCCTGAAGGGTTTGGAGACTGGTAGAACTTTCTCTTTCTCTTGTTTGATGTGAAAAACTCTTTGTAGAGTGAGATTACATATATATCTATTCAAATCTTTGAATAATAAAAATGGGTTGGGTTTATTAACAGGAGCAAAACTGAGGCTTCGACTTAGAAGAAGACTCTCTGCTGTGGTAAGGGTGTGGGAGGACAAATTGAAAATCTTCACAGTGGAAGGGACATGTGGAAGTTAGACTTTTTTCTTTTGTCTTCCTTCCCTGCATCCTCTTCTTTGAGTTTTCTTTTTCTGGAGGTAGCCAGGGGAGGGGTGTGGACTAAAAAAGTTACTGGGTTGTCCGAAGAGGATGCGCCACTGTTGGTGACCAGTGCAATCGGACCCTGGCTGGATTCTGCACCAGGCAGAGATCCAGGCTGTGGAGTATGGTTAGGGCCAATGATTTGGCCAGGGAACATAAAGTCATGACCACTGGTGCCGGGTGAGGTACTGAATGGGGTGGAATGAGTAGAGATAACAGACCGAGCCGTAGAGGGGGGCTCGTTGGCATGTAAAAGCACAGTAGGTGGTGTAGACTCCTTAGTTCTATTGTAAAAAGTTATTCAGAGAATTAATTAATCCTTTGTTTATTCGTAATGGTCCAGTTTAAATTTTGTGCTGATCTGTTCCAGGCCTATTGGAGTTGTCAGGGGGAAGGTGATCAGCATGGGGACCAGAGCGGGTATGTCTGAGACCAGGTAGCAGTGGGGAAATGATCTGAGTAGATGAGGATGAATTGGAGGAAGGGTGGTTGAGGTCAGACACAAGCGGGAGAATATTCAAGGTGGGCAGGGGAACATGGGACAGCTTGGGCAGAGCAGGGTTTTTTTCCAATGGGAGGGGGGACCAACTTATGAGGGTGTGTACTGTTGTAGTTATATTTGTTTTTGTTCCAGGTAAATATTTTGTCACAGTTATAGTCCTCAAAGTCCCATTTAAATGTCCCTAATTTCTCATGTATGAGATTATATTCATCCCATTTTGTCTTCCTTTTTAAAGCATCCAGTCATGCAATGGGTATGGTGGGCTTAAAACTGAGAATGTCAAGAGGTAATAATTGTACCTGATGGGTGAGCTGTTCGAGTTTGTGAGTTCTATGAAAGATCAGGACTCTCGTCCATTTTGCTGTACAAAACTCAGCTATCCCTGCCCAGGACTTGGGGGTTGATTTACTAAAGCTGGAGAGTGCAAAAACCGGTGTTAGCCAATCAGCTTCTAACCTCAGCTTGTTCAATCAAGCTTTGACAATAAAATCTTGAAGCTGATTGGTTTCTGTGCAGAGCTGCACTAAATTTTGCACTTTCAAGCTTTAGTAAATCAACCCTTTGGAGTCATCCTGATCCAGAAATGGGCAGGTTTTCATGACTCGCACACGCCCCTGGGGGAGATTTTAGTGTCTATATAAGAAGAACCTATCCCACCACTGCTGGTTGGTGGTCTGGATGGTTCTTTGTAATTGTTTAAATCTGCCACATAATGTGTGGCGCATTTTGCCCGTTAGTGGGCGTGTGTCAGAAAAGGTGGATATGGGGAGGGTGGTATATAAATCCTCTAACACCATGTGTTTGTGGGTTTCAATATCCTTAATTAAATCCATATTGCATTCATACAAAAGGAGGAGACAAACCAGAGGACATGCAGCACAACAGGCTCCAAAACCAAAAATGCAACAAGTATGAGGCACAACACCTTAGGTATGCCAGTCCACAAAGTTCATAAGTCTAGAAGTATATTAGTCCATGCAAGGTATAGCTTGCTGGGATGGCAGGGTTGGTGGCACTAGATCAAGCCTCTTTGGGGGACTGGAGGCAAAGTCCCAAAAAACACAATGAGAAAGAGCCACTCTAAGTGCAGACCAAAGGTTTATTAAGAACAATGTTCTGGCAACTCACATAATAAAAGCAGCCAGGAGCAGGGTGGAGGATCGTCTGTAAACGGGGGGGGGTATCCAGTGGAAACATCCTTAACAGGAGCTGCAACGGTGTAGCCAGGTGGAACGTCTGGGGTCCTGTATGTGTAGATTAAAATTCAGACAAATTTAGTTTTTTTGGAAATTCAGATGTATCCGAATTTAAGAATTAAAATAGTACCGCATTTAAACAAATCCAAAATATCAAAAAAAAATTCAGACGAAATTTAGATTTGAATCCTTTTCAAATGGTTGTCGAATACTTTTCAAGTTTGAATAGTTTTCCAATTTCCAAAGAGAATAAAATAGCAATAGAAAATAAAGGAATAGAATAGAAAAAAATAGACTATAACAGAAAATAAAATAGAATATAATAGAGTAAAACAGAACAAAATAGAATAGAAAATAAAATAACAGAATAGACTAGACTATAATAGAAACAGATAGAATAGAACAGAATAGAATAACATAGAAATAGCATAACCTCTTCTGAAATGTGAATTTTAAATAGAATAAATTCAAATACATAAGAAAAGAATAGAATAGAAAAAAATAGAATAGATTATACTAGAATAGAAAAGAATAGAATTAAAAAAAATAGAGTAGAATAGAATAGAAAGAATATAACAATTTCCCAAAATTCAAATAGAATCAATTTGAATTGAATAGAAAAGAATAGATTAGAATAGGGAGAAGGTTATATTTATTCCATTCTATTCTGTTTTTTCTATACTATTGTGCTATTTTCTATTCTATTCTACTATATTATTTTTTAGTTTATTCAAATTCAAATTGATTATATTAGTATTTTGGAAAATGGTTACATTGTTTCTATGCTATTCTATTGTTTTTTTAATCATATTCCTTATATTCTGTTCGAATTTCAGAAGATGATTATAATCTTTCTATTTTATTCTATTTTTTTATTCTATTCCTTTCTATTCTGTTCTTTTATTCTCTATCCTATTTTGTTCTGTTTTACTCTATTATATTCTATTCTTTTATTTTCTGTTATATTATTTTCTATTGTATTCTATTTTTTTCTATTATATTCCTTTATTTTCTATTCTATTGTGTTCTCTTTGGAAATTGGAAAACTATTTGTATTTGAAAACTGTTAGAATTCAGAATTGATTTGAAAACTAATAAATGAAACAAATTCTGAACACAAATTAAACAAATGGAATGAATCTAACTAAACAAATTTATGTAAATATCGAAATGAAACTAAACTAAATACATTTTTTCGCTCTGCACATTTCTAGAGAAGTCTGTTGCAGCTGGAAAGGCTGGCAGGGTCAGGAAGAGGATGGGCTGGGAGCAGTAGTCCATCAGACTAGCTAGCACATTTGTTCTTTGCTACACTTTGGTGGCCAGTGGTCCCTGCCTGTAATGGGCGGCTCGGAGGCTGTGCTAAAACTACAGCAGGCCTCACCATGTGCTAGCTAGGCCGGAACCAAATTTTCACAGGAGAGTGGAACATGAGTCTTAGAAGCAAGTATGTGCTGGAGGAAGAAGGAGTGTATATACTGAAGTGTTTATAGAAGGTCCCATTCAAGATCAATCCACTGGGCATCCCATAATCATCCCTACCCCATCCAAGTTTAACCCTCTGTTCTGTGACTCCAGATGAAAGGAAACAGTGTGATTGAGGGCAGAGTAACAGATGAACCATTGCGTTCAGCAACCCCCAAGGGGGCAATGGCTACATATGATGTATATGTAGCGCCCTACTAGTTTGGGTGTTAGTGAGTGTATATAGTTTTGGCTTTCTCTGCTTAACAGGAGAGCAGATAGGAACATTTAGATGCTGTCTGCTTATCAGAGAGCCTTGATTTGAGTAAGGTCTGCTCAGTGTGCTCTGGTGCTGATTCATGTGGTCTGAAAAGTTTTACACTGTCCAGTAGTATGGGTTCCTATTGGACAGTGGGAGAAAAACCCAGCCAGTGACGGCATGTATATGGAGGTAGTTCTGACCAATTAGCAAGGGGGTGCCCCACTGCATTTTGGGTGAATACATTCATATAAAAAGGGAGCACATGGGCTCAAGGTCAGGAGTTCCTGACCACCCAGACCTCAGGCGTGGAGGTGTGTGTTCAGCTCCTGGCTGCTAGGCCTGAGGCCTATCCAGGAGGCTGTTGGATGCTGGGCCTGGTCAAGGCCTAGTTGGAGTTGCTGAACCTACAGCCCAGAGTTCCTCTGCAAGCTGACAGAGAGTGGACGTCCTTGGATCCAGTCTGGTATCACAGTGGCAAAGTTTTGTTTGGAAGTTGGAAGAGAGCTGCCGGCTGTCCTGGGACATGGTGTGAGTACAGACCCCAAAAAGTAATCCCTGAGACTGTGTTGCTAGAATCCCCCTCCTGCTCCTCATAGTCAGCTAACTAGGTGTGTGAGCTAGAAGGGAGACACTGGTGAGTGTCTTGAAGAAACAAAGTCCGGCTTATCCTCTTCTGCTATACAGAGATAGGGAGAAGTTGTCCTCGCTTGGAGTTAGTTAACTTGGAGTATCCCATCCATTCCCTTCTCCTATCCAAGTTCTACAATAAAGCATCAAAACTCATCCTCTAGACTGGTCATTGGAGTAACGAGCAGGATTGTGTGTGCACATGACAGTGTAAAATTAGTTGTGACTGTGACAGTTAGAACACACTGAGGGAACACAGTTAACCCTTAGAGTGCCCCCTCCAGGTTAACCCCTTCACTGCCAATGGCATTTACACAGTAATCAGTGCATTTTTATAGCACTGATCGCTGTATAAATGCCAATGGTCCCAAAAAAGTGTCAAAATGGTCCGACCTGTCTGCTGCAATATTGCGGTACCGCTAAAAACCGCAGATCGCCGCCATTACTAGTAAAAATAAATAAATAAATAAAAACCCCAGAAATTAATTCTTATCATTCGTAAACGCGGCAACTTTTCCGCAAACCAATCAATAAACGCCGATTGCGATTTTTTTTTTTTACCAAAAATATGAGGAAGAATATAAATCGGCCAAAAACGATGAAAATTTTTTTTTTGGATTTGCATTTTAGCAAAAAGTAAGACAAATTGTTTTTTGTCGCTCTTTTTTTGTTTATAGCTGCGATCAGAAATGACACAGAGGTGATCAATTACCACCAAAACAAAGCTCTATTTGTGGGGAAAATTGTCAGTTAAAGCGATGCAGTGCCGAATCGCAAAAAGTGCTCTGGACCTACAGTGGGAAATCCTTGCAGGGATGAAATGGTTAAAAAAGGACTTGTTTCACTTGGATCAGTTTGCTACCTTGTGTCACAGAGATCATCCTGCTATTTGGCGTCACTGACTGTCTGCTATACAGGGATAAGGAGAAGTTTGTGTGTGTGCACCTGACAGTGTAAAATTTGTTGTGACTGGCTGCAGGATAATCAGGGGAGGGAGACCCGGGTCACATTAATCAGCAGCTCCTTCGGGGGTACCGCTCCACATATATTTTACCCAATATTTTTTATTCCATACCACCAATTTGTTTATATTTGATTAGTTTATACCCTTCCCCTTACATCCAAGGGAATCCTAGGAATGCCCCATTGACTTTTTCCTCACTCTCAAGGAGCTTTCTGGGCATTCACAGCTAAAGGAGCCCTGATGATGTGTCATTGCCTTTCTCATATAAGAGTCTGGTTCACGCACACGGGCAGAGAAAATACTACTGTTAGGGGCATTTGGCATTTTTTTTTATGCCCTTAACGTAGGGTTGCCACCTGTCCAGGATTCACCCGGACAGTTTGGGTTTGGAATCATGCGTCCGGGTTTCAGACTGCCTGAAACCCGGACAAATTATTCAGACTGGACTATGACTTCCCAGCAGGGTTGCTGGCTGCAGTTGTCTAAGCTGAGAGTGTCTGTTACACTCTCTTTCACACTACCCATACCAGCGCTAACAATCCCCCCCCCCCCCAAACACACAAATGGGAGAAGAGAGAGGGCTTGATCTGCTCCTGTTCCTTCCACCCCTACCCCTCTGTGTCTGCCCACACTCCAATCCCCTGGGCTGTGCCTCAGAAAAGGAAAGTGGGGGCTGGAAATTTGAAGTCCAGCAGTCTCACATATATATGGATGAGAGGTGCTGACTGCCAAGGGGTGAGTGAGCTCATTATCCATTCCTGTCTGTGACTGAAGTCCCCTTCCCCCCTTCTCTCCCCTGCCTGAGTGAGTACACTAAAGTAAATTTGGGTTCTCAGAGCTCCCCTTACATCAGAGTTCCCCTTTACACCAGAGGCCACAGTGTTCCCCCTTACATAAGAGTCCTCTCCGTACATCAGAGTTCTCAGTGTTCCCCATAAAATCAGGGTTCCCAGAGTTCTCCCTTACATCAGAGTCTGCAGAGTTCCCCCTTACAGTGAAAGGGAACTCTGAGTACAAATTTAAAGGGGACCTTTGGTCTCTGCAGATTCAGATGTAAAGGGGGACCTCTGCAGATTCAGATGTAAAGGGGGACCTCTGCAGATTCAGATGTAAAGGGGGACCTCTGCAGATTCAGATGTAAAGGGAAAACTCTTATTAACTTTATATTATTAGAAATGTTATTAGCAAAATATATGCATAGTTTAGACTATAAAATTAAATTTCTGTGCGCCGATAAAGTGTTCGGGTTTGACTTGAAGAAAAAGGTGGCAACCCTACCTTAACGTAGAGTTGCCACCTCATCCCTTTAAAACCGAACACATAGTAATTACACAGGTTGTTCTGTGGCTGATTAAGGTGGTAATTAAACTCACGTTGGGCCTTATCTGCATTAAATCAGCCACAGAACAACCTGTGTAATTCATGTGTGTTCAGGTTTATGGGCACAAGTCAGATAGAATTCACCTTGAGTCACGCAGGAACTTTTTTCTGAAGTCGGAGCAACTTAGTAGCGTACATTAAGACGGCTTCCATTCATTTCAATGTGATTTCAGATGTCAAGCATCTTGAGGCGACTCAAGTCGGAGCGACGGTCACCCCTGTGTGGATGGGGCCTCAAGGGATGAGGTGGCAACCCTACCTTAACGCAGCTGTGTGTTATTTCATGTGGTCATGCAGCTGCAGACACTTATGCATGTAATTGTGAGCAGCGTTCAGGGGCATAAAACACAAACACCCAAAAGCTGCATTTGGAGAGACACTAATTAGCATCATTTTCACACGTATGTGCAGGAAAATGCGCCTATACGCGTGCGTTAATTTATTCTTGTGGCTTGATTTTAAACCAATAAAGTCAATAGAATGATTTTCTGCTCATTTGCGTATAAAGGCTGTTGGGGTACCAGCGAGGCCTGCTGTTCTGATTGGCTTGCAGCGACCCTGTGTCTTTTAAGGATCCAGTTTGAGAATAATCTTAGCGTTATGAAAAATACACACAGACAGACAGTTTGGATGCCAAGATCATTCTGACTTGTATTGTTTGGGTCAAACATCTTATAGTCATTATAAAGGGCGTTACAAAGTTAATGATATTCTGCAACACATCACCTTATAGGTTAACAATTATACAAAGTTAATAATATTCCAAATAATATGAGACTATAGGTTTAGTAATTATCATAGATAAGAAAAACTCCTCCTTAAGAAAGGAGGGGGTCTTTATCCAGAGCCCTGAAGCTATGGGGTTGTGCTAAAGTAATCTTAATTATTGTGGCTGGTAGTACCAAGTACATGGAATTTAGTAATTGGGATGGTAGATGAGATCATCTCTGTACGTGTAAACTGTGAATTCTGAAATGGAAGAAGGGGGAT
>BLSH010097545.1:16180-33132 GCA_018402905.1 Glandirana rugosa | reverse complement strand
GACTTTTCATATTCGTACGTATACATGAGTCATGAACCAAACCCGGGGAAAACGTCGTTAACGACGGAGTTACGCCGTACGTACCTTCGATAGTCGGACACCGTGCCGACTCTACAATACCTTCTGGTCCTACGAAGTTATCGCCGGAAGTCGAGAAGAGTCTCCGCCGGGAAATTAATCCGTTTAATGTTCCCGGAGCGCCGGCGGATTAAACGGAATAATTGGTGAACGGCTGGCACATTACATCAATGTCCCGGCGTTCACCGTGAGAAACCCCACCGATCGGTGCGGAGAGGGGAGAGACAAGCCGGCACTTCCGCCGGCTTGTTTACATGTGATGCTCCGTCATTTGACGGAGCGATCACGTGGTAAACGGCCGCTCCAAGCGACCATTTACCGTGATCTGTGATGCGCCGGTTCTCACGGACCCGGCGGTCATGGATGCTCCCAGGTGCGCGCCCCAAAGAGTGCCACTTGCGGCCCTGTAACTACATTACACGGTCGGCAAGTGGTTAATAAGGCAAATTAGGCGGCCGCGAGGCCCTTGTAATTTGCCTAATTAAAGGGCCGCCTCTGAGAAGAGCTGAAGGCCGCTATTGAAGCATCCTGGTCTTCCATAACATCTCAGCCGTGCCACAGGCTGATAGCTTCCATGCATGCCGCATTGAGGCAGCAATTGCTGCAAAAGGGGCCCAAACCAAGTACTGAGTACATATGCATGCTTATACTTTTCAGAGGTTTGATATTGTTCTATGTACAATCCTTGTTACTCTTCCGTTCACTGACAGACGCAACCTTCTTATGACACGTGGGGTTATGCTCATATCGCTAGGAGTAGACTAGGCAAAAACAAACAAAAGCATAGGCTGACCCCTCCCAGGGGGCCGTCCTCACCTTAGCATATAATCCCCCTGCTCTGCATAGCACACCAGTTTTTAATTGCCTAGTGCAAGGAGTAGACCTGGTTCCCTATGGGATCTGCAGTCTCCTGAAGAGTTTTTCTGATGAAGACTGCTATCAAGAAGCCGGCTGGTGGTATAGAGGATATCTCAAATCCAAAACTTTCCCCAGTCCGGCCGACACTATGCGAGCTACCCTTAGCGGGGGCCCGCCGCATAGCGCCCGTTTCGTGCGGGCGGCTAGTGGCTAAAACCCACTAGAGCCCAGTGACTGGTTCACCTGTCCAATGGCCTGGCTAGCAGCATGCCTCTCTATGGGGAGGTAAGTCTGCTCCGGGTGGCTACCTGCTGCGCCCGTTGGATTGGTGAGTGGACCCCTCTTCCACCCTAGGGGCGCGGAGAGTGGGCACCTGGGCAGCTTCTGTGGTAGCCGGCTGGTGGGGGTCCGTTAGTAGGGACACACTGGGTGGTACCCCTTTGAGGATTATCTCCCGGAACCTTGGTGTCTTGGAACAGCTGAGGGCGGTATTTGGGGAATTCTTTCCCTGGGCGGGGGACCCGGTTCTGGGGGGCCCCAAGAAACGCCCACCCCCCTCAGTCCTCAGGGGAGGATTCGGATCCAGAAAGCACCTCGGTGGTCACACCTGTGGCCCTATCAGAGGGTGAACTGCCCTCAGACGGTGAAGGTGATCAGGAGGCTCCTTTTTCGCGTGATAAGGCGATAGTGGCCGCTCTGATCACTGATATCCGCAATTCTATGCGGCTTGACCAAGCAGGGGAGTCGCATGAGTCCACATATGTTTGTGGACCACTTAAACCCCCTAAGTCCCCTAGGGCTTACCCGTATGATCAGGTGTTTGAACAGGTGGTGTTCAAGGAATGGCTACGGCCACCAAATTCCTTTGCCTTTCCTAAGAGCTTTGCTGTTCGCTACCCCTTTGAGGATATCTTTACTAAGAGATGGGCGTCCCCAACAGTGGACCCCCCAGTGGCCCGTCTGAATAAGGCAACGACCTTTCCCTTGGAGGGGTCGCTGTCTTTTAGGGAGGCGGCCGAGGCACTGTTCTTGTTGGCTGGGTCAACCATGCGACCGGTGCTAGCGACTGCGATGGCGGCTCAATCTCTTCACGAGCACGCTGCCACACTGCACACTGGTTTAACTTGTGAGTGTGCACAGGCTGAGGTGCAGTGGGTGCAACATTTGGAAGAGGGTCTCCGCTACATTTGCCATGCTGCCTTGGACCTTCTTCCCATATTGTCAAAAATGTCTGTTTTTGCAATTGTTATCAGGCGAGTGCTGTGGCTCCGCTCTTGGTCGGGTGACCAGGCTTCAAAGAAAGCTCTTGCAGATCTTCCCTTTCAGGGAGGGTGTCTGTTTGGCCCACAGTTGGATGAAATCATTAAGGATTTCACGGGAGGGAAAAGTACTTTCCTTCCAGAGCCGAAGCGGCGGGATTTTCGCCGTAGGCAGGGCCCTGTTATTTCAGCTCAGAAGAAGTTTTTTCGGACACCGGCTCAGCGGGTAAGGGCTTCAAGTCCGGTAGGGCTGCCGCTTAGGCACAGTAAAAAGCCTTGGCAGCATAAGTCCAAAAAAGCGAAGGATAAATCAACCTCCGCATGATGGGTTGCCCCCGCCCGACTTATGGGTGGGGGACCGGTTGCTGGGATTCGCAGACAGATGGACTGCCCGCATCACCGATCGGTGGGTACTGGAGGTGGTGTCCTCCAGGTACAGGATAGAATTCATCTCTCTGCTCCCAGAAAGGTTCTTCCCTTCAAATTGAGACTCCCTTAGGGGCGTCGGGAGGCGCTTCTAGGCGCCGTACGGGCGCTTGCCGAACAGGGAGTGATTGTACCGGTACCCATGGGGGAAAGATTTTGCGGGTTTTGCTCAAACCTCTTCGTGGTGCCCAGAAAGGGCGGTGTCAGGCCAGTTCTGGATCTGAAGGCATTAAACCGCTTCGTAAAGACGAAGAGATTCAGGATGGAGTCCATCCGCTCGGTCGTGGCCGCCCTGCACCAAGGGGAATTCATGGCGTCCCTGGATATCAGGGGCGCGTATCTCCATGTTCCAGTTTGTCACAGTCACCAGCGTTTTCTATGCTTCGCAGTGGGGGACCTGCATTACCAGTTTGTGGCACTTCCCTTCGTGTTGGTTTCATCGCCCCAAGTGTTCACCAAGGTGGTGGCCCCTATGCTGGCGCTGCTGAGACAGAGAGGTATTGCGGTAGTAGCATACCTCGATGATTTACTCCTGAGAGCAGAGTCTGCTGCAGCTCTGGAGGAGAACGTGACAATTACGGTGTCCATGTTAGAGGTTTTCGGTTGGCTAATCAACCTACAGAAGTCATCGTTGACTCCATCCTGCCGGCTGGAATACCTGGATCTGATTCTGGACACGGTTCAGGCAAGGGTGTTTTTACCACCAAGCAAGCTCCTGACACTTCAGGCGGCAGTGCGAACCCTGTTATCACGCCAGTGGTCCTCCTTACGGTTCTGTATGCGAGTGTTGGGGCTCATGGTGTCGACTTTTGAAGCGATACCTTACGCCCAGAGTCACACTCGGCTCTTGCAGAAGGCGATTTTGTCGCAATGGGACAAATCTCCTCTATCCCTAGACAGACTGATCAGGTTGGATCATCAGTCCCGAGGATCCTTGATTTGGTGGATTCGGGCTCCGGCCCTAAAGTCGGGGAAATGTTTTCTCCCCCTCAATTGGTCGATAGTAACGACGGATGCCAGCCTATTGGGCTGGGGAGGGGTCCTGGGTCAGTTCTCTGCCCAGGGTCATTGGTCAGTGCAGGAAGCTTGTCTTCCAATAAATGTACTGGAACTGAGAGCGATCAGGCTTTGTCTGTCCCGTTGGTCAGAAAGGCTGCGAGGCCTCCCTGTCCGGGTTCAGTCGGACAATGCCACGGCCGTGGCATATGTGAACCATCAGGGTGGAACAAGAAGCTCAGCAGCAGCCGCGGAGGCGGCTCTGATCCTTCGGTGGGCAGAACTTCACGTGCCAGCTCTCTGCAATCTACATCCCAGGCGTGGAAAATTGGCAGGCGGACTTTCTCAGCCGCCGGACTCTGGATCAAGGGGAATGGTCCCTACATCCAGAAGTGTTCCGCCAGATTTGCCTCAAGTGGGGCACACCAGAGGTGGACCTCATGGCCTCCAGGTTCAATCACAAGGTACAGACCTTTGTGTGCAGAACAAAAGATCCACTGGCGATCGCCTCGGACGCTCTGGTAGCGCCCTGGGGTCGATATCGGCTTCTGTACATCTTTCCTCCTCTAAAGCTTCTACCGTGGGTTCTGCGCAGGATAGAAGCAGAGGGAATCCCGACAATCCTGGTAGCGCCGGATTGGCCTCGGTGCCCTTGGTACGCCGACGTAGTACGGATGGTGACAGATGTCTCAGGGGCCCATCTTGCACCCTGCTTTACCCTTGCTGGCTTTGACGGCTTGGCTATTGAGTCCCAGGTGTTGAGGGGTAGGGGTATCTAGGACTCCGTGATCCCTACTATGATTGAAGCATGTAAAAGGTGCCTCACGTAAGATTTATCATAGGACCTGGAAGGCTTATATTGCCTGGTGCGAGGCAGGGGGTTGGAACCCCCGCTCTTAAATGGTGTCCAGAGTACTGACTTTTTTGCAGCAAGGACTGGACAAGAACCTGGCGTTAAGTACTCTTAAGGGTCAGATTTCGGCCCTGGCGGTTCTTTTTCAACGGCCCTTGGCGTCTCATTCATTGATCTGTACATTTGTACAGGGGGCACGTCATGTGGCTCCTCAGATACGGTCACCTCTGGCACCGTGGGATTTGAATCTGGTGCTTTCTGTGCTGCAGAAACCACCATATGAAAAGATCAGGGATATTCCCTTGCGACTGTTGTCGCAGAAAGTGGCTTTTCTGGTGGCTGTCACATCCGCTAGGCAGGTGTCTGAGTTGGCAGCATTATCCTGCAAGTCACCTTACTTGGTCCTTCATAAGGACAAGGCGGTTTTGCGACCTTCCCTTTCGTTTCTTCCGAAGGTGGTTTCTTCTTTTCATTTAAATGAGGATATTGTGCTTCCCTCATTGTGCCCGCACCCGTCGCATTCCAAAGAAGTTGAACTGCATTCTTCGGATGTGGTGAGGGCTTTGCGGTTGTATTTGTTTTCTACAGCTTCTTTTCGGTAGCTTGATTCTTTATTTGTGCTGACGGAAGGGTCGCGCAAAGGCATGGTGGCCTCGTCAGCTACCATTTCTCGTTGGATAAGGAAGACCGTGACTCATGCATATGAGGTTCGGGGCAAGATTCACCCGTTTCCAGTCACAGCTCATTCCACCAGGGCAGTTAGTGCTTCCTGGGCGTTTAGACACCAAGCCTCGGTGTCTCAGGTGTGCAAGGCGGCCACTTGGGCCTCAGTGCACACGTTTACTAAGTTTTACAAAGTTGATGTTTCAGCATCTTTGGATGCTGCTTTCGGCCACAAAGTATTACAAGCGGCAGTGTAGGCGCGATTAGCGCCGCCTGAGAGGGCGTTTTTCTGTTGGGTACAGTTGTTATAGTTTGCCCACCCCTCTTGATTGGCACAGCTTTGGGACGTCCCCACATGTCATAAGAAGGCTGTGTCTGTCAGTGAACGGAAGAGTAAAAGGGATTTTATTATAACTTACCGTAAAATCCTTTTCTCTGTGTTCACTGACAGACGCAGCACCCACCCCTCTGCGTTGAGTTTGTACGGCTTGTTACGAACTGGTGTGCTATGCAGAGCAGGGGGATTATATGCTAAGGTGAGGACGGCCCCCTGGGAGGGGCCAACCTATGCTTTTGTTTGTTTTTGCCTAGTCTACTCCTAGTGATATGAGCATAACCCACGTGTCATAAGAAGGCTGCGTCTGTCAGTGAACTCTGAGAAAAGGATTTTACGGTAAGTTATAATAAAATCCCTTTTTTATTGATTGCGTGTAATATTCTAATTTTCTGAGATTGTGGATTTGGGGTTTTCATGAGCTGTAAGCCATAATCATCACAGTTATGACAAATCACGGTTTGAACTAGCTTGCTTTGCATGTAATGAATCTGTCTCATATATTAGTTTCACCTTTTAAGTTGCATTACTGAAATAAAAAGGGATTTTATTAAAACTTACCGTAAAATCCTTTTCTCCAAGTTCACTGACAGACGCAGCTCTTCATTGACTTTGTGGGGTTTTATGTCCGTTACTACTAGGAGTTAACTAGGCAGGGAAAAGAAACAGCTGGCCCCTCCCCTGGGGGCCGTCCTCCTTTCCTACATCAAACCCCCTTCCTGTATAGCTCTTCAGTTCGTACACAAGCCGTATAGAAACAGAGCCCAGAGGGGTGGGTGCTGCGTTTGTCAGTGAACTCGGAGAAAAGGATTTTACGGTAAGTTTTAATAAAATCCCTTTTTCTCCTTACGTTCACTGACAGACGCAGCTCTTCATTGACTTTGTGGGGACGTCCCCAAGCTGTGTCAAAAAAGAGGGGTGGGTAAACGCTAACAACTGTACCCAACAGAACCTCTGGAGAGGTGCCAGTCGCGCCTACACTGCCGCCTGCAAAACTTTGCGGCCAAAAGCAGCATCAGAGGATGCGAACACATCAACTTTGTAAAAATTGGTAAAGGTGTGAAACGAGGCCCACGTGGCCGCCTTGCACACCTGGGACACCGAAGCCTGATGTCTGAAGGCCCAGGAAGAACTAACCGCCCGGGTAGAATGCGCCGTGACTGGGAAAGGGGAACTTTCCCCCGAACAGAATACGCATGAGTCACGTTTTTTCTAATCCAATGAGAAATAGTAACCGAAGAAGCCGCTGATCCTTTACGCGGCCCTTCTGGAAGAACAAACAATGCGTCAGCTTTCCAAAAAGGAGCTGTAGCAGCCAAGTACACTCATAAGGCCCTCACTACGTCCAAGGCGTGCAACTCAAAGCTCCTTTGGGTGCGATGGACGAGGGCACAACAAAGGCAGGATAATAACTTCATTGATGTGAAAGGAAGAGACTACCTTCGGAAGGAAAGAGGGAGAATGGCGCAAGACCGCCTTATCCCTAAGCAGTACTAAAGAGGAAGACTTGCACGATAGTGCAGCTAATTCCGACACCCGTCTAGCACAAGTGATGGCTACCAAAAGCCACCTTCTGTGACAGAAGTTGTAAGGAATCTCCCTGAGTTTCTCATAAGGTGGTTTCTGAAGAACAGAGAGCACCAGATTCAAATCCCAAGGAGCCATCGGAGATCTTACCCGAGGCGCCACATCTCGCACACCTTGTACAAAGGTACGAATCAGAGAGTGCGAAACCAAGGCCTCTGAAAGAGAATGGCTAAGGCCGAAATTTGTCCCTTGATAGTACTGAAGGCCAATTTTTTTTTTGTTCAGGCCCTCCTGTAAAAAGGTCAGGACCCTGGATACGACATAAGAGCGGGGGTAAAGCCCTCCGCCTCACACCAAGCAATGTAAGCCTTCCAGGTGCGGTGATAGATCTTGCGAGAAGTACACTTGCGAGCTTTTAGCAAAGTAGGGACTACGGAGTCGGCGACTCCCCTGTCCCTCAGCACCTGGGACTCAATAGCCAAGCCGTCAAAGCCAGCGAAGGTAAAGCAGGGTGCAATATGAGTCCTGGAGACAGAAGATTGTCTCGCATCGGGAGCCGCCAGGGGGCGTCCGTCACCATTTGCACCACGACGGCGTACCAAGTGCGCCGGGGCCAATCTGGGGCCACCAGAATTGTTGGTATCCCCTCCGTCATTATTCTGCGTACCAATCTCGGAAGCAGTTGAATCGGAGGGAAGGCGTGCAGGAGACGATAAAGGCTCCAGGGGCCATTAGAGCGTCCGAGGCCACTGCCAACGGATCCCTCGTTCTAGACACAAAGGCTGTCACTTTGTGATTGAACCGGGACGCCATGAAATCTACATCCGGCGTCCACCACTCCCCTTGGTCCAGCGTCTGGCGACTGAGAAAGTCCACCTGCCAGTTCTCCACACCTGGAATGTAAACCGCTGAAAGAGCCGGAACGTGAAGTTCCGCCCAACACAGTATTAGAGCTGCCTCAGCTGCCGCCGCTGGGCACCTTGTGCCCCCCTGATCATTCACATACGCCACCGCTGTGGCATTGTCTGATGGAATTCAGATCGGACGGCCTTGCAATCCCATTGTCCAATGAAGGGGACACAGTCCGATTGCTCTCAGTTCCAGCACATTGATGGGCAGACGAGCCTCCTGAACCGATCAACGGCCCTGGGCCGAAAGCTGGCCCAAGACTCCGCCCCAGCCCGTCAGGCTGGCGTCTGTGGTGATAATCACCCACTAAAGAGGCAGGAACAACTTCCCCTGCGTTAAGGCCGGGTCCCGTAGCCACCAGATTAGGGACGCCCTGGTCTGGGGGCTCAGCCGGATAGGACGGTCCAACGACCGATGGGACTTGTCCCACCGAGTCAGAATTGCTCGTTGGAGAGGACGAGTGTGACTCTGGGCAAAAAGGTATCGCCTTAAACAACGAGACCATGAGCCCCAGTACCCTCATACAGAACTGTAATGAAGACTGACGGTGCGACAAGAGGGTGCGCACAGCCGACTGTAGACTCTGCAGTTTTGCTGGAGGGAGAAACACCTTCGCCCGTTCCGTGTCCAAAATGAGGCCCAGATACCCCAAACGGCAGGAGGGGGCCACTGATGACTTCTTCAGGTTTAGTAACCAGCCGAAGTCCAGTAAGGATGCCATCGTTATCCTCACATTCACCTCCAGAGCCGAGACCGAGTCCGCTAGCAGGAGCAGATCGTCCAGGTATGCCACTATGGCAATGCCTCTCTGACGCAGCAACGCCAACACTGGAGCTAACAACCTTGTAAGTACCCGGGATGCGGAGGTCAGGCCGAAGGGAAGAGCCACGAATTGGAATGGCGATCCCCCACCGCGAATCGCAGGAAAACGCTGGTGACGAGGATGGATGGGTACATGGAGGTACGCGTCCCTTTCCAATGAAGCCAAGAATGCTCCTTGGTGGAGGGCGGCCACAACCGACCGAACAGACTCCATCCGGAACTATCGCGCCCTGACATACATGTTCAGAGCCTTCAGGTCCAGGATGGGCCGAAAACCCTCCCCTTTTTTGGGTACCACAAAAAGGTATGAATAAAAACCTCGAAACCTCTCTCCTGAGGGAACCGGGGCAAACCCCTTGGTCCGAGAGAGCCTGCACTGCCTCGGATAGGGCCATCCTGCGATCCCGCGGGAGATTTAAGCTTAAAGGGAAGAACCTGTCTGGGGGTGGAAAGAGAAACTCTATCCTGTACCCGGTGGACAACACTTCCCAGACCCAGCGGTCTGAAACACGGGTCAACCACCGCTCTGCGAACCCCAGAAGATGTCCTCCCCACCAGGTCGGGTGGGGGCAACCCATCAGGCTGAGGAAGGCTTGTCCTCCGTCTTTTCTGTTTTGCGCTGCCAGTGCCGTCTTCCGGCCCCTGCAGCGACTTTACCAGAGCGGGTCCCTTTACCTACCGTGCTCGAGGCACGAAAAAAGCTTCTTCTGACCTGAGGGGGAAGGCTCCTGTCTACAGCGAAACTCACGCCTGCGGCGATGATTTCATCAAAACGTGGGCCAAAGAGACGTCCACCCTGAAAGGGGAGGTCAGCCAAACCTCTCTTGGAAGTGTGGTCGCTCGACCAGGAAAGCAGCCAAGAATTAGGTGAAGCCTGGACGGCTGAGATCGATATTCTGGACAACAGGGGCAGAATATCCATGGCCGCATCACAGAGATATTCGATCTCTTGGAGAAAAAAACTCAGCCTTCCGCAGCGCCTCCATCAGGTGACCGCCTTCTAGATCCTTCATAAGGCCTTTCATGCATTCAGATAGATGCTGTGCCGCCATGGCCGAAGCCAGGGTCGGTCGTACAGCAGAGCCCGCGCTCAGAAACAGGGACTTCAAAAGTGCTTCTGTCTTACTATCAGCGGGATCCTTAAAGGAAGGAGTCCCTTCCATAGGGATAGTAGTCGCCCTAGTAAGGCGTGCAATCGGTGGGACCACCGCAGGGGACTCCCACTTTTTTTAGAAGCTCTCCTCAAAGGGATAGCAAACCGCAAAACGTGATGTCAGTGAGGGGGAACACTGTGGGCGCTGCCATTCACTATATAGGAAATGGTCAAAGAATTTGTTATAAGGATTAGTCTTGGGGGGCCTAAAAAATCCACACACCTACGCAGCAGATTGTGAATCATCATCTAGATCCAGAAGCAACATAGTGCGAATGCCAGATAATGGTGGCCACAGGTGCTGCTTCTTGTGCAGCTGCTAGCCCCTGGACCCCTTCAGGAGGTACACTGTCACCCCGTCTCCTCATCAGATAGGTTTGCAGGGGATCCCAGAGACCCCTGATGCCAGCTCTGAGTCAGATTCCTCCCCTGATGACAATTGAGGGGGGAGGGGGATGCTTCCTGGGGACCCGCGGAGCGGCGTCCCCACAGGGAAAGCTCGGTGAAAACCGTTTAAAAAAGGCCCCTTGATCCGATTGGGGGGCTGCTGATGCCACCTCAGGATCAGTCATAGCTCTTTTTTCAAAAGGAAAAAATGACACAAAAAAGGGAAAAGGAGGCGCCCACACTCAGCCACACACCCACAGTCTTTACTGAGGACAGTGCCCACCACCACCAGCATCCAGGGGGAGCCCAGCTATACTTGCTGTTCCGCTGCTAGTAGTGCAGAACGTCAGGAAGAGCTGTGCTGCTTGTCACTGCCGTTTCTGAAGAGGGGAGAAGCTGCAGCCACGTGTAGATGCAGAGCATGCAGTCAAAATGGCCGCTGTGAAACACTAGAGGCCGACACACCCTTTCAGGAAACGTGCAGTACCGAAATAGGCCGCTCCAAGCGCTAGAGGGAAAGCCCCATAGGCTGGGAATGTCCGCGGCTGTGGCAAAAAGGCGGCCGGTTGCCACATGGCGATCCGAATGAGAAGGCCGGGTAATCGCCGTGGTGCTGGGGGGGAAGGGGGGGTGTGTGTCAGGGGGCAGGGAGCTATAGAGTCCCAACATGGCTATCCCGGGGCGTACAAGAACCCAGATTCGGCAGTCGTCAGGCCCCCACATGCCCCTAGGAAGGGGGGCGCTCACTTACCCATCCGACGCCGCGGTAGCCGCTTAAGCAGACTTTGCGCCCTTGACGGCGGTATGCTGCAGGCCCGAATCGCATCGGTAGAGGGGGACCAGCAGGGGGTTTGCACCCCGGGCCGCCCGCACGGAACGGGCCGGATGCGGCGGGTCCCTAGTGGCGGGACTGGCTTCGCATCATGTTGGCCAGGTCGGGGAAAGTACAGAGCTCTAGGACTCTCTATGCCCCGACCGGCTTCTTGATAGAAGTGAAAATATAAGAAAAAAATAAAATAAAAAATGGTCACAATCGGACCGCAGTTCCCCTGAAGGGAAGCCAGGTCAACTCCTTGCGAACTAGGCATTGAAACTGAAGAGCTATACAGGAAGGGGGTTTGATGTAGGAAAGGAGGACGGCCCCCAGGGGAGGGGCCAGCTGTTTCTTTTCCCTGCCTAGTTAACTCCTAGTAGTAACGGACATAAAACCCCACAAAGTCAATGAAGAGCTGCGTCTGTCAGTGAACGTAGGAGAAATTAACTTTTGCACAATATTCAAATTTTTTGAGTATCACCTGTGGTTGTTCACAAGCACTCCCCCTAGTGGCCTAAAAAGAGAGTTCCCAATTATGGCACATCACTTGTTGGTACTCAATATCTTCCCTTTAATTTATCATCCATGCAAACTGTTTAACACATCTTGATGCCATCGTATATACTGTATATATCTTTTAATTTAGAGACTCAGTTTCACATGATTTTATTAACTGTACATTTTTCCTCTTAATCTCTGCTTTGTATTTTATCTGTTTTTAACGACTTAGTAGCGTACATTAAGACGGCCCCCATTCATTTCAATGGGATTTCAGATATCAAGCATCTTGGGGCGACTTGAGGCGACTCAAGTCGGAGCGACGGTTGCCCCTGTGTGGATGGGGCCTCAAGGGATGAGGTGGCAACCCTACCTTAACGCAGCTGTGTGTTATTTCATGTGGTCATGCAGCTGCAGACACTTATGCATGTAATTGTGAGCAGCGTTCAGGGGCATAAAACACAAACACCCAAAAGCTGCATTTGGAGAGACGCTAATTAGCATAATTTTCACACGTATGTGCAGGAAAATGCGCCTATACGCGTGCGTAAATTTATTCTAGTGGCTTGATTTTAAACCAATAAAGTCAATCGAATGATTTTCTGCTCATTTGCGTATAAACGCCATACACACACTAATGTGCATAAATACGTACATAAACGCTGCTAAAGACATTAGAGCCTAATTTTCTGCCAACTTCTGGCTAAAGAAGCCCGTGTACATGAGGCCCTAGGGTCCTACATCCAAAGGAGCTCTGGGGATGCATCTTTGCCTTTCTCTTTCACTTTCAAGAAATATGAGAACTGAGCAGAGGAAGATAGGTGTTTCTAGATAAGCATTGGCTGCAGCATATCACTCCGGAAGGGACAGGCAGCTGCAGAGTGCAGACTTAGTTTTCCTTTTATCCGCGCAAACAACCGCTCGCCCTGCGCCATGAGATCCACCCAGAGGACACTCAGGACAGCACTGCTCTAAGCTCTGTAAGTCTTTAGAAGTTCTTTTTACTGTCAGCATTTTCTCATATATTCTGCTTTACTCATCGACTCTGGAGGCCCTCCTGGAGATCTATTACACCTCATGTTTAACCACTTCAGCCCCCGGAAGGATTTGCCCCCTTAATGACCAGAGCACTTTTTGCGATTCGGCGCTGCGTCGCTTTAACTGACAATTGCGCGGTCGCGCGACGTTGTACCCAAACGAAATTTGCGTCCTTTTTTCCCCACAAACAGAGCTTTCTTTTGGTGGTATTTGATCCCCTCTGCGTCATTTCTGATCGCCGCTATAAGCAAAGGAAGACCGACAATTTTGCCAAAAAACCCAAATTTCTTACTTTTTGCTAAAATACAAATCCAAAAAAAAAATATAAAAAAACATTTTTTTCTATCGGTTTTGTTCGATTTATATTCTTCCTCATATTTTTGGTAAAAAAAATAGCAATCGGCGTTTATTGATTGGTTTGCACAAAAGTTGCCGCGTTTACAGATGATGAGAATTAATTTCTGGGGTTTTTATTTTTTTAAATTTTTTACTACTAATGGCGGGCGATCTGCGATTTTTAGCGGTACTGCGATATTGCAGCGGACATGTCGGACCATTTTGACACTTTTTTGGGACCATTGGCATTTATACAGCGATCAGTGCTATAAAAATGCATTGATTACTGTGTAAATGCCATTGGCAGTGAAGGGGTTAACCTGCAGGGGGCGCTCTAAGGGTTAACTGTGTTCCCTGGGTGTGTTCTAACTGTGGGGGGACTGCCCTGGCTGGGGAAAGGGGATGATCACAGCTTCCATATACAGGAAGGCTGTGATCATCGCCCTTCCCCCTTCAACAGAACGGAGGTCCGTGTTTACTTACACGGACCTCCGTTCTTTCAGTGCGGGGGAGCCATCGCGGGTAGCCGGCGGCGATCGAGTCCACCCTACCCGCTCCCTGGCTCCCCCCGAACACAGTGAGCACGCGAGTGCGCGCTCACAATGCTAGTTATCGCGGCCGCCGTCCTGTGACGGCGGTTCGCGATAACAAACCACCTTGTCACTCTGCGGCGGGCGGTCGGCGAGTGGTTAAAAACCTGTGGTCTGCCCAGTAAGGGGGGGGGCGGGAGTTCGGATGGAAAGTGTACAAAGATGGAGTAGTGTGGAGGCTGTTGTGGCCCTGGGGAATGCCCAATCGGGGGGGGGGGGACCTTGACCTGGGAGAGCTCGAGTTCATTCCATGAGGACAACGATAGATCCTGGTGGAGAGGCACAGCGAGAGAGCGCGGAAGAGGACAGTGGGCGAGAATACTATAAGACAGGTCTCCGGGAGGAACCGCAAGTAACAGGTGTCGGTGAGTGATACAGCCCACAGCCCAGAGAAGTGGAGATGCACAAAGCAGATTGGGAGGAAGACAGCCTGGAAGAGGTGCAGGAAGAGACTGGAATCTGGTGTCATAGGCAGTGTGCAGATGGGCTGGGAGTTGTAGTGCATCATGGCTAGATAGCACCAACAAACTAACTTTCTACACATGGGGAACCTCAACCCCAAGCCTGCAATGGGCGGTCCGGAGGCTTGGTAAATTTACCCCAGGTCTCACATGTGCTAGCTAGGCCGGAAAAGACTGTATGGAGGCCTGGTAAATATCCTTCCAGGTCTCACCAGTGCTGAATAAGAAGTGTGCAGGAGAGAGAAACCAGGAGTTCTCAGAGAAGCAAGGAGTGTGCTGGAGTGGATTGGAGAAGTGTATATACTGGAGAGTGTATATAGTGGTCCCATATACAGAATTGTTAATTCTTGGGCATCCCATAGCAATCCATTTTCCCTATCCAAGTTCAACACTAAAATAAAAAAAAACAAAGAACAAGCCTGTTTTCTGACTCTGGATGCCAGTAGGAGTGTGATTGAAGCAGATGTGAGTAGGTGAACCACTACTTCCAGCCAGCCCTACGGGGCCAGGGCTACATTTGGGGGCTCATCCGGGATTCACCTGTCTCATGGAAATCTGCCGAGGAACTTTGTTAATGTGTCTTCAAATGAGGAATGAACCCGGTGAATAGATTTATGTGTTTGCCAGCTGAATTGTGCTATTCGAAGTGCTGGCAGCGTCACGTCGCTCGTAGCTTTTATGTGACAGCTTGTTTACTGACTCTTCTCCATATGCTGCCCTAGTTTGGCTTCATATGCCTATCTTTTGTGCAGAGGCGCCAGGGTCCGATAGTCATCCTTGGTTGGCGGAGGATCAGCCATAATTGGCCTTTGCATATGTTAATGCCTAGTGCAACTGAGCTGGGTTTGAGTTGAGATAGCGTGGTCCTTTGTCTTTTTTCCCCCCATTTGTAATTTGCCACTGTTTGGACCTATAGTTCGTCCTTCACTCGCAATCAAGATTGCTGAATCTCTGGATGAGCAGTGGGATTTGTTTTTAAGGTCCCCCCTTTCCTTCCCCTTTCTTCACATCTGTCGCCTGCTTGTCGGGCAAGGGGGCCAATTCATCAGCAGCATGGGAACTGAGCCTCTCCTACACACTTCATGAAACTCCCGTTGGATCTTTCATCTACCATCTTGTTTAAGAGGCCCATGTGTTTTGTTCATTCCTGTCTGCTTGCCCACTGTTTTGTATGCACCTTTTAGCTCTCCCAAAGTCCTCTTGTTCCCAATGATGCTTTTTTTTACTATTTCGAATAAATAGAGAATCTTTTATACTATTTCTCTTGGTGTACGTTCCTCTTCTGTTGTCCGAGTAGGCTTTTAACCACTCCAGGTCCGCGCTATTGCCAAAATACGGCTCCAGCGCGGACCTGAAATGCCGGGAGGACGTCCATGGACTTCCTCCACTGCGCATGCTCCTGCGCGCCCCCTGGCGGCAGCGGCGGCGCACGCTGCGCGAGCGTGCCCGTGGGTCGGGCAGACTCGATGTCCGCCCGAGACCCGCCGATCATTTTCAGGAGCCTCAGAACGGGGAACCGCCGTTGTAAACACGGCGGTTCCCCGTTCTGTGACAGGGGACATAACAGATCTACTGATCCCTGTCACTGGGTTCAGTTAGATCTGTTATGTCCCGGCCAGCCCTGCCCCCCTACAGTTAGAACACAGCCAGGGAACATATTTAACCCCTTCACTGCCCCCTGCTGGTTAACCCCTTCACTGCCAATGACATTTATACAGTAATCAGTGGACATTTAAATTTCTGATCGCTGTATAAATGTCATTGGTCCCAAAAATGTGTAAAAAATGTCCGACATTTCCGCCCCAATATCGCAGTCCCGATAAAAATCGCAGATCGCCGCCATTACTAGTAAAAAAATAAAAATAAAATAAAAACGCCATAAATCAATTCCCAGTTTGTAGACGCAATAACTTTTGCGCAAACCAATCAATATACGCCGATTGCAATTTTTTTTTTTTACCAAAAATATTTAGAAGAATATAAAATCGGCCAAAACTGATGAATATTTTTTTTAATGGATTTGTACTTTAGCAAAAAGTAAAAAATATTGTTCTTTTTTGCAAAATTGTCGCTCATTTTTTGTTTATAGCGGCGATCAGAAATGACGCAGAGGGGATCAAATACCACAAAAAGAAAGCTCTATTTGTGGGGAAAAAAGGACGCAAATTTTATTTGGGTACAACGTCGCACGACCGCGCAATTGTCATTCAAAATGCGACAGCGCTGAAAGCCAAAAATTGGTCTGGGCAGGAGGGGGGTTTAAGTGCCCGGTAAGGAAGGGGTTAAAGTCCTTTTCTGGAGGGAATTCTCCTTTTTGTCTATAATTTGGGATGATGGCCTACACTTAGGTTTCCCACCACACTCCTTGTTCGGTGCTATTAGAAGTGTGCCATTGTCCATAGCAACTGGCAGGAGCTGTTGCCAACTTATACAGTTGTTTACCCAGTTGCTCCAACCAGTGCTGGGAACGGACACTTGCAAGTAATATGCTGCAATTCAGTGACTTGTAACATGAGCTGTCACCTGTGGCAACCAAGGCGGGTGATCGCACCCAAGGATTACAGATATGTCCCAAGCCCTGCTGAGGCCGGACATCCCAAACTGGATTACAAATGTGTGCTGCAAAACCTGGGCTTTTTGAACTTATGTTTCCAAATGCTGCATACAGTAAAGTGTGCCTAGATTTGTTTGCTGTTGCCCGCAGTGATTGGGGTAAGCTTGCAGGTGTTTATGGATGGGACTGTGCTAGAACTGCTCCTTACAGGAAGACAAGGGCCACTAAAATCACTGTTGCTACTCACAACTGCTGACAAAGCCAATATGCCCGGACAAGTTTTGCTTGATCCGCCTAAGAAAGGACCAGTTCGACGACATTGGGGACTACACGTCCTATCTTTGAACGTCTGTACGACCGAGTTCGTTTTGAACAGGCCCGTATAACCGAAACAGT
>BLSH010097494.1:36436-47935 GCA_018402905.1 Glandirana rugosa | reverse complement strand
CAATGACGATTGTTCTGACGACTGATACACCTATAGAGAGTGATATACCTTAACATACATATACCGCTATGTATCTATGCAATAACCACGATATCTGAAATGTCTGATATATGATGTGGTGTACACTGAGTATGTATTCTCGTGTTTATATGAGTCGACAATATGTAACAAGATCTCTTTATTTCTTAATAAAAACATATTCAACCATAAAAACAACTACTACTGCATTAGGGCCAGGTTCCTGTTGGTGCTCTGAGGTAGAGTTTATCAGTCTAAAAACAACTACAACTGCATTAGGGCCAGGTTCCTGTTGGTGCTTTGAGGGAGAGTTTATCGTTCTAAAAACAACTACTACTGCAATAGAGGCCAGGTTCCTGTTGGTGCTTTGAGGGAGAAATTATAGTTCTAAAAACAACTACTACTGCATTAGGGCCAGGTACTTGTTTGTGCTCTGAGGGAGAGTTTATCGTTCTAAAAACAACTACTACTGCATTAGGGCCAGGTTCCTGTTGCTGCTTTGATGGAGAGATTATCGTTCTAAAAACAACTATTACTGCATTATGGCCAGGTTCCTGTTGGTGCTCTGAGGGAGAGTTTATCGTTCTAAAAACAATTACAACTGCATTAGGGCCAGGTTCCTGTTGGTACTTTAAGGGAGAGTTTATCGTTCTAAAAACAACTACTACTGCATTAGGGCCAGGTTCCTGTTGGTGCTTTGAGGGAGAAATTATCGTTCTAAAAACAACTACTACTGCATTTGGGCCAGGTTCCTGTTGGTGCTCTATGGGAGAGATTATCGTACTAAAAACAACTACTACTGCATTAGAGCCAGGATCCTGTTGGTGCTTTAACCACTTACCAACCGGAAGGTTTTGCAGCTTTAGGACCAGAGCACTTTTTGCGATTCGGCGCTGCGTCGCTTTGACTGACAATTGCGCGGTCGTGCGGCGTTGTACCCAAACAAAATTAGCGTCCTTTTTTTCCCACAAATAGAGCTTTCTTTTGGTGGTATTTGATCGCCTCTGCGTCATTTCTTATCGCCGCTATAAACAAAAGAAGAGCGAGCATTTTGCAAAAAAACCCAATTTTCTTACTTTTTGCTAAAATTCAAATCCAAAAAAAAAAATATAAAAAAACATTTTTTTTCACCGTTTTTGGCCGATTTATATAATTCCTCATATTTGCGATAAAAAAAATTGCAATTGGCGTTTATTGATTGGTTTGCGCAAAAGTGGCCGCGTTTACGAATGGTGAGAATTCATTTCTGGGGTTTTTATTTTTTTTTTATTTTTTACTAGTAATGGCGGCGATCTGCGATTTTTAGCGGTAATGCGATATTGGGGGGGACATGTCGGAACATTTTGACACTTTTTTGGGACCAATGACATTTATTCAGCGATCAGAAATTTAAATGTCCACTGATTACTGTATAAATGTCATTGGCAGTGAAGGGGTTAACCTGCAGGGGGAGTGCTAGGGGTTAATAGTGTTCCCTGAGTGTGTTCTTACTGTGGGGGGGTTGGGCTAACATGGGCATGAGAGATCTAACTGATCCCAGTGACAGGGATCAGTAGATCTCTCATGCCCCACTGACAGGGCGGGGAAAAGCCGTGTTTACATCGGCGGTTCCCCGTTCTTTTCCCTGTAGCCGCTCATCGCGGCTCGCCGGCGGACAACGGGTCCGCCCGAGCCGCGGGCACACTCCCCAGGAGTGCGGCGGGGGCGCATGTGAGCGCCCCCTGGTGGCCAAATGCGAATCGCCGCTTATTTACGGCGATTCGCGCAGGGCTCCCCGACTGCCGCTGGGAAAAGACGGCGCGCGGTCGGGAAGGTGTTAAGGAGAGTTTATCGTTCTAAAAACAACTACTACTGAATTAAGGCAAGGTTCCTGTTGGTGCTCTGAGGAACAGTTTATCGTTTTAAAAACAAATACAACTGCATTAGGGCCAGGTACCTTTTGCTACTTTGAGGGAGAGTTTATCTTTCTAAAAACAACAACTACTGCATTAGGGCCAGGTACCTGTTGGTGCTTTGAGGGAGAGTTTATTGTTGTAAAAACAAATACAACTGCATTAGGGCCAGGTTCCAGTTGGTGCTTTGAGGGAGAGTTTATCGTTCTAAAAACAACTACTACTGCAATAGAGGCCAGGTTCCTGTTGGTGCTTTGAGGGAGAAATTATAGTTCTAAAAACAACTACTACTGCATTAGGGCCAGGTACTTGTTTGTGCTCTGAGGGAGAGTTTATAGTTCTAAAAACAACTACTACTGCATTAGGGCCAGGTTCCTGTTCGTGCTTTGATGGAGAGATTATCGTTCTAAAAACAACTATTACTGCATTAGGGCCAGGTTCCTGTTGGTGCTTTGAGGGAGAAATTATCGTTCTAAAAACAACTACTACTGCATTAGGGCCAGGTTCCTGTTGGTGCTCTATGGGAGAGTTTATCGTACTAAAAACAACTACTACTGCATTAGAGCCAGGATCCTGTTGGTGCTTTATGGAGAGTTTATCGTTCTAAAAACAACTACTACTGAATTAGGGCAAGGTTCCTGTTGGTGCTCTGAGGGGCAGTTTATCGTTTTAAAAACAACTACAACTGCATTAGGGCCAGGTACCTTTTGCTGCTTTGAGGGAGAGTTTATCTTTCTAAAAACAAATACTACTGCATTAGGGCCAGGTTCCTGTTGGTGCTTTGAGGGAGAGTTTATCTTTCTAAAAACAACTACTACTGCATTAGGGCCAGGTACCTGTTAGTGCTTTGAGGGAGAGTTTATTGTTCTAAAAACAACTACTACTGCTTTAGGGCCAGGTACCTGTTAGTGCTTTTAGTGAGAGTTTATTGTTCTAAAAACAACTACAACTGCATTAGGGCCAGGTTCCAGTTGGTGTTTTGAGGGAGAGTTTATCATTCTAAAAACAACTACTACTGCAATAGGTCAAGGTTCCTGTTTTTGCTTTGAGGGAGAGATTATCGTTCTAAAAACAACTACTACTACAAAAGGGCCAGGTTCCTGTTGGTGCTCTGAGGGAGAGTTTATCATTCTAAAAACAACTACAACTGCATAAGGGCAAGGTACCTGTTGGTGCTTTAAGGGAGAGATTATCTTTCTAAAAACAACTACTACTGCATTAGGGCCAGGTTCCTGTTGGTGCTTTGAGGGAGAGATTATTGTTCTAAAAACAACTACTACTGCATTGGGGCAGGTTCCTGTTTGTGCTCTGAGGGAGAGTTTATCATTCTATAAACAACTACTACTGCATTAGGGCCAGAATCATGTTGGTGCTTTGAGGGAGAGTTTATCGTTCTGAAAAAAAAAACTACTACTGCATTAGGGCCAGATTCCTGTTGGTGCTTTGAGGGAGATATTATCGTTCTAAAAGCAACTATTACTGAATTAGGGCCAGGTTCCTTTTGGTGCTCTGAAGAAGAGTTTATCGTTCTAAAAACAACTACAACTGCATTAGGGCCAGGTTCCTGTTGTTGATTTGAGGGAGAGTTCATCTTTCTAAAAACAACTACTACTGCATTAGGGCCAGGTTCCTGTTGGTGCTTTGAGGGAGAGTTTATCTTTCTAAAAACAACTACTACTGCATTAGGGCAAGGTACCTGTTGGTGCTTTGAGGGAGAGTTTATCGTTCCAAAAACAACTACAACTGCATTAGGGCCAGGTACCTTTTGCTGCTTTGAGGGAGAGTTTATCTTTCTAAAAACAACTACTACTGCATTAGGGCCAGGTACCTGTTAGTGCTTTGAGGGAGAGTTTATTGTTCTAAAAACAACTACTACTGCATTGGGGCCAGGTTCCTGTTGGTGTTTTGAGGAAGAGTTTATCTTTCTAAAAACAACTACTACTGCATTAGGGCCAGGTACCTGTTAGTGCTTAGAGGGAGAGTTCATTGTTCTAAAAACAACTACTACTGCATTAGGACCAGGTTCCAGATGGTGCTTTGAGGGAGAGTCTATCATTCTAAAAACAACTACTACTGCAATAGGTCAAGGTTCCTGTTGGTGCTTTGAGGGAGAGATTATCGTTCTAAAAAAAACTACTACTACATAAGGTCCAGGTTCCTGTTGGTGCTCTGAGGGAGAGTTTATCATTCTAAAAACAACTACAACTGCATAAGGGCCAGGTACCTGTTGGTGCTTTAAGGGAGAGTTTATCTTTCTAAAAACAACTACTACTGCATTAGGGCCAGGTTCCTGTTGGTGCTTTAAAGGAGAGATTATTTTTCTAAAAACAACTACTACTGCATTGGGGCAGGTTCCTGTTTGTGCTCTGAGGGAGAGTTTATCTTTCTATAAACAACTACAACTGCATTAGGGCCAGGTTCCTGTTGTTGATTTGAGGGAGAGTTCATCTTTCTAAAAACAACTACTACTGCATTAGGGCCAGGTTCCTGTTGGTGCTTTGAGGGAGAGGTTATTGATCTAAAAACAACTACTACTGCATTAGGGCCAGGTTCCTGTTGGTGCTTTGAGGGAGAGTTTATCATTCTAAAAACAACTACAACTGCATTAGGGCCAGGTTCTAGTGGGTGCTTTGAGGGAGAGTTTATCGTTCTAAAAACAACTACTACTGCAATAGGGCCAGGTTCCTGTTAGTGCTATAAGGGAGAGATTATCATTCTAAAAACAACTACTACTGCATTAGGGCCACGTTCCTGTTGGTGCTCTGAGGGAGAGTTTATCATTCTAAAAACAACTACAACTGCATTAGGGTCAGGTTCTGGTTTTTGCTCTAAGGGAGAGTTTATCGTTCTAAAAACAACTACTACTGCATTTGGGCCAGGATCCTGTTGGTGCTTTAAGGGAGAGTTTATTGTTCTAAAAACAACTACTACTGAATTAGGGCAAGGTTCTTGTTGCTGCTCTGAGGGACAGTTTATCGTTCTTAAAACAACTACAACTGCATTAGGGCCAGGTACCTTTTTCTGCTTTGAGGGAGAGTTTATCTTTCTAAAAACAAATACTACTGCATTAGGGCCAGGTTCCTGTTGCTGCTTTGAGGGAGAGTTTATCTTTCTAAAAACAACTACTACTGCATTAGGGCCAGTTACCTGTTAGTGCTTTGAGGGAGAGTTTATCATTCTAAAAACAACTACAACTGCATTAGGGCCTGGTTCCTGTTGGTGCTTTAAGGGAGAGTTTATCTTTCTAAAAACAACTACTACTGCATTAGGGCCAGGTTCCTGTTGGTGCTTTGAGGGAGAGTTTATCGTTCTAAAAACAACTACAACTGCATTAGAGCCAGGTTCCAGTTGGTGCTTTGAGGGAGAGTTTATCATTCTAAAAACAACTACTACTGCAATAGGGCCAGGTTCCTGTTGGTGCTTTGAGGGAGAGATTATCGTTCTAAAAACAACTACTACTGCATAAGGGCCAGGTTCCTGTTGGTGCTCTGAGGGAGAGTTTATCATTCTAAAAACAACTACAACTGCATTAGGGCCTGGTTCCTGTTGGTGCTTTAAGGGAGAGTTTATCTTTCTAAAAACAACTACTACTGCATTAGGGCCAGGTTCCTGTTGGTGCTTTGAGGGAGAGATTATTGTTATAAAAACAACTACTACTGCATTGGGGCAGGTTCCTGTTTGTGCTCTGAGGGAGAGTTTATCGTTCCATAAACAACTACTACTGCATTAGGGCCAGGATCATGTTGGTGCTTGAGGGAGAGTTTATCGTTCTGAAAAAAAAAACTACTACTGCATTAGGGCCAGATTCCTGTTGGTGCTTAGAGGGAGAGATTATCGTTCTAAAAGCAACTACTACTGAATTAGGGCCAGGTTCCTGTTGGTGCTCTGAAGGAGAGTTTATTGTTCTAAAAACAACTACAACTGCATTTGGGCCAGGTACTTGTTGGTGATTTGAGGGAGAGTTTATCATTCTAAAAAGAACTACTACTGCATTAGGGCCAGGTTCCTGTTTGTGCTTTGATGGAGAGTTTATCTTTCTAAAAACAACTACTACTGCATTAGGGCAAGGTACCTGTTGGTGCTTTGAGGGAGAGTTTATTGATCTAAAAACAACTACAACTGCATTAGGGCCAGGTTCCTGTTGGTGCTTTGAGGGAGAGTTTATCATTCTAAAAGCAACTACAACTGTATTAGGGCAAGGTTCCAGTTGGTGCTTTGAGGGAGAGTTTATCGTTCTAAAAACAACTACTAGTGCAATAGGGCCAGGTTCCTGTTAGTGCTTTGAGGGAGAGATTATCGTTCTAAAAACAACTACTACTGCATTAGGGCCAGGTTCCTGCTGGAGCTCTGAGGGAGAGATTATCATTCTAAAAACAACTACAACTGCATTAGGGCCAGGTTCCTGTTGGTGTTTTGAGGGAGAGTTTATCGTTCTAAAAACAACTACTACTGCAATAGGGGCAGGTTCCTTTTGGTGCTTTGAGGGAGAGATTATATTTCTAAAAACAACTACTACTGCATTAGTTCCAGGTTCTTCTTTGTGCTCTGAGGGAGAGTTTATCGTTCTAAAAAGATCTACTACTGCATTAGGGCCAGGTTCCTGTTGTTGCTTTGATGGAGAGATTATCGTTCTAAAAACACCTATTATTGCATTATGGCCAGGTTCCTGTTGGTGCTCTGAGGGAGAGTTTATCGTTCTAAAAACATTTACAACTGCATTAGGGCCAGGTTCCTGTTTGTGCTCTAATGGAGAGTTTATTGTTCTAAAAACAACTACTACTGCATGAGGGCTAGGTTCCTGTTGGTGCTTTGAGGGAGAAATTATCGTTCTAAAAACAACTACTACTGAATTAGGGCCAGGTTCCTGTTGGTGCTCTGAGGGACAGTTTATCATTCTAAAAACAACTACAACTGCATTAGGGCCAGGTACCTGTTGCTGCTTTGAGGGAGAGTTTATCTTTCTAAAAACAACTACTACTGCATTAGGGCCAGGTTCTTCTTTGTGCTCTGAGGGAGAGTTTATCGTTCTAAAAAGAACTACTACTGCATTAGGGCCAGGTTCCTGTTGTTGCTTTGATGGAGAGATTATCGTTCAAAAAACAACTATTATTGCATTATGGCCAGGTTCCTGTTGGTGCTCTGAGGGAGAGTTTATCGTTCTAAAAACAATTACAACTGCATTAGGGCCAGGTTCCTGTTTGTGCTCTAAGGGAGAGTTTATTGTTCTAAAAACAACTACTACTGCATTAGGGCCAGGATCCTGTTGGTGCTTTAAGGGAGAGTTTATCGTTCTAAAAGCAACTACTACTGCATTAGGGCCAGGTTCCTGTTGGTGCTTTGAGGGAGAAATTATCGTTCTAAAAACAACTACTACTGAATTAGGGCCAGGTTCCTGTTGGTGCTCTGAGGGACAGTTTATCATTCTAGAAACAACTACAACTGCATTAGGGCCAGGTACCTGTTGCTGCTTTGAGGGAGAGTTTATCTTTCTAAAAACAACTACTACTGCATTAGGGCCAGGTAACTGTTAGTGCTTTGAGGGAGAGTTTATTGTTCTAAAAACAACTACAACTGCATGAGGGCCAGGTTCCTGTTGGTGCTTTGAGGGAGAGTTTATCGTTCTAAAAACAACTACAACTGCATTAGGGCCATGTTCCAGTTGGTGCTCTGAGGGAGAGTTTATCGTTCTAAAAACAACTACTACTGCATTAGGGCAAGGTTCCTGTTGGTGCTTTGAGGGAGAGTTTATCATTCTAAAAACAACTACTACTGCATTAGGGCAAGGTTCCTGTTGGTGCTTTGAGGGAGAGTTTATCTTTCCAAAAACAACTACTACTGCATTAAGGCAAGGTACCTGTTGGTGCTTTGAGGGAGAGTTTATTGATCTAAAAACAACTGCAACTGCTTTAGGGCCAGGTTCCTGTTGGTGCTTTGAGGGAGAGTTTATCATTCTAAAAACAACTACAACTGCATTAGTGCCAGGTTCCTGTTGTCGCTTCGAGGGAGAGTTTATCGTTCTAAAAACAACTACTACTGCATTGGGGCAGGTTCCTGTTGTGCTCTGAGGGAGAGATTATCGTTCTAAAAACAACTGCAACTGCATTAGGGCCAGGTTCCTGTTGATGCTTTCAGGGAGAGATTATCATTCTCAAAATAACTACTACTGAATTAGGGCCAGGTTCTTGTTTTTGCCCTCAGGGAGAGTTTATCGTTCTAAAGACAACTACAACTGCATTCGGGCCAGGTTCCTGTTGATGCTTTGAGGGAGAGTTTATCGTTCTAAAAACAACTAAAACTGCATTAGGGCCAGGTTCCAGTTGGTGCTTTGAGGGAGAGTTTATCGTTCTAAAAAAACTACTACTGCATTAGGGCCATGTTCCTGTTGATGCTTTGAGGGAGAGATTATCGTTCTCAAAAAAACTACTACTGAATTAGGGCCAGGTTCTTGTTTTTGCCCTGAGGGAGAGTTTATCGTTCTAAAAACAACTACAACTGTATCAGGGCCAGGTTCATGTTGGTGCTTTGAGGGAGAGATTATCATTCTAAAAACAACTTCTACTGAATTAGGGCCAGGTTCCTGTTGGTGCTCTGAGGGAGAGTTTATCGTTCTAAAAACAACTACTAGTGTATTAGGGCCAATTTCCTGTTGGTGCTTTGAGGGAGAGTTTATCTTTCTAAAAACATCAACTACTGCATTAGGGCCAGGTACCTGTTGGTGCTTTGAGGGAGAGTTTATTGTTGAAAAAACAAATACAACTGCATTAGGGCCAGGTTCCTGTTGGTGCTTTGAGGGAGAGTTTATCGTTCTAAAAACAACTACAACTGCATTAGGGCCAGGTTCCAGTTGGTGCTTTGAGGGAGAGTTTATCGTTCTAAAAACAAGTACTACTGCAATAGGGCCAGGTTCCTGTTGGTGCTTTGAGGGAGAGTTTATCGTTCTAAAAACAACAACTACTGCATTAGGGCCTGGTTCCTGTTTGTGCTTTGAGGGAGAGTTTATGATTCTAAAAACAACTACTACTTCATTAGGGCCAGGTTCCTGTTGGTGCTTTGAGGGAGAGATTATCATTCTAAAAACAACTACTACTGCCTTAGGGCCAGGTACCTGTGTGTGCTCTGAGGGAGTTGTTTATAATTCTAAAAACAACTACTACTGCATTATGGCCATGATCCTGTTGGTGCTTTGAGGGAGAGTTTATCGTTCTAAAAACAACTACTACTTCATTATGGCCAGGTTCCTGTTGGTGCTCTGAGGGAGAGTTTATCATTCTAAAAACAACTACAACTGCATTAGGGCCAGGTTCCTGTTGGTGCTTTGAGGGAGAGATTATCGTTCTAAAAACAACTACTAATGCATTGGGGCAGGTACCTGTTTGTGCTCTGAGGGAGAGTTTATCATTCTATAAACAACTCCTACAGCATTAGGGCCAGGATCCTGTTGGTGCTTTGAGGTAAAGTTAATCGTTCTAAAAACAACTACTATTGAATTAGGGCCAGGTTCCTGTTGGTGCTCTGAGTTAGAGTTTATCATTCTAAAAGCAACTACAACTGCATTAGGGCCAGGTTCCTGTTGTTGCTTTGAGGGAGAGTTTATTGTTCTAAAAACGACTACTACTGCATTAGGGCCAGGTTCCTGTTGGTGTTTTGAGGGAGAGTTTATCTTTCTAAAAACAACTACTACTGCATTAGGGCCAGGTCTACTACTGCATTAGGGCCAGGTACCTGTTGGTGCTTTGAGGGAGACTCTCCCTCAGAGCATGAACAGGAACCTGGCCCTAATGCAGTAGTATATGGTTTTAGAATGATAACGTCTCAATCAGAGCATGAACAGGAACCTGGTCCTAATGCAGTAGTAGATGGTTTTAGAACGATAATCTCTCCCTCAGAGCAACAACAGGAACCTGGCCCTAATCCAGTAGTAGTTGGTTTTAGAACGATACACTCACTCTCAGAGCACCAACAGGAACCTCTCCCTAATGCAGTAGTGGATGGTTTTAGAATGGTAAACTCTCTCTCAGAGCACCAACAGGAACCTGGCCCTAATGCAGTAGTAGTTGATTTTAGAACGATAAACTCTCCTTCAGAGCACCAACAGGAACCTGGCCCTAATGCAGTATTGGATGGTTTTAGACCGATTATCTCTCCCTCAGAGCACCAACAGGAACCTGGCCCTAATGCAGTAGTAGTTGTTTTAGAATGATAAACTCTCCCTCAGAGCACCAACAGGAACCTGGCTCTAATGCAGTAGTAGATGGTTTTAGAATGAGAATCTCTCACTCAGAGCACCAACAGGAACCTGGCCCAAATGCAGTAGCAGATGGTTTTAGAACGATAATTTCTCCCTCAGTGCACCAACAGGAACCTGGCCCTAATGCAGTAGTAGCTGGTTTTAGAATGATAATCTCTCCCTCAGAGCACCAACAGGAACCTAGCCCTAATGCAGTAGTAGTTGCTTTTAGAATGATAATCTTTCCCTCAGAGCACCAACAGGAACCTGGCCCTAATGCAGTAGTAGTTGGTTTTAAACTGGTAAACTCTCCCTCAGAGCACCAACAGGAACCTCTCTCCCTCAGAGCACCAACAGGAACCTCTCCCTAATGCAGTAGTGGATGGTTTTGGAACGATAATCTCTCCCTCAGAGCACCAACAGGAAACTGGCCCTAATGCATTAGTAGTTGTTTTTAGAACGATAAACTCTCTCTCAGAGCACCAACAGGAAACTGGCCCTAATACAGTTATAGATTGTTTTAGAACAATAATCTCTCCATCAGAGCACCAACAGGAACCTGGCCCTAATGCAGGAGTAGATGGTTTTAGAACGATAAACTCTCCCTCAGAACACCAACAGGAACCTAGCCCTAATGCAGTAGTGGATGGTTTTAGAACGATAATCGATCCCTCAGAGCACAAACAGGAACCTCTCCCTAATGCAGTAGTAGATGGTTTTAGAACAATAAACTCTCCCTCAGAGCACCAACAGGAAACTCTCCCTAATACAATAGTGGATGGTTTTAGAACGTTAAACTCTCCCTCAGAGCACCATCAGGAACCTGGCCCTAATGCAGTAGTAGATGGTTTTAGAACGATAATCTCTCCCTCAGAACACCAACAGGAACCTCTCCCTAATGCAGTAATGGATGGATTTAGAACGTTAAACTCTCCCTCAGAGCAGCAAAAGGAAACCTGGCCTTAATGCAGTAGTAGATGGTTTTAGAATGATAAACTCTCCCTCAGAGCACCAACAGGAACCTGGCCCCTAATGCGGTAGTAGTTGGTTTTAGAACTCCAAGTACAACCACGAGACTCCCTCTCTAATAGTAAGATTTTGGTAGATGATGACGTAATCCCGGTCCAAGGACAACCACGAGACTCCCTCTCAAATAGTAAGATTTTGGTTGATGATGGCGTAATCCCCGGTCCAAGGACAACCACGAGACTCCCTCTCAAATAGTAAGATTTTGGTAGATGATGACGTAATTCCGGTCCAAAGGAAAACGACGAGACTCCCTCTCAAATTGCAAGATTTAGGTAGGTAATGACGTAATCCCTCTCCAAGGACAACCACAAGACTCCCTCTCTAATAGCAAGA
>BLSH010097492.1:17208-29930 GCA_018402905.1 Glandirana rugosa | reverse complement strand
CGGGATAACTCGAGGAGGGTCCTCGCCTTCACGGGAAACCCGCCTAGAAGGGTTACTGACTCCACCTTGAGAGTTGGGACTTTTGAATGGATCTGCTATTAGAAATTTTTCCGAAATAGGCGGGAAGGTGTAGGGGTCGTCCTCGACCCTAGAAAAAACACCTTTTCTTTCTGGTGTGAGATACCGGGACGTAACTGATATCCCTTAACTTGTTCTAATGGTATTTTTTTGCTATGGGCGATGGTGACCATGGGTTTGAAAAGGTTGCTGGACCCCGTCGGTGACAGAAGTGTTTTGACCTAGAGGCGCCTCGGATATTAGAACAGGTTTATTCTCTCCCACTACTCACCTTTGCACCCTCTCTTATTTGGACAAGATTATAGGCTCCGCGGAGATCCAGTTTTGTGAAGACAGTGGCTGCCCCAGGTCGTTGGAAAAGTTTGGGTACCAGTGGTAGCGGGTATCGTTTTTTTATGGTAATCTTGTTCAATTCCCTATAGTCAATGCAGGGCCATAGAGTGTGGTCTTTCTTTTCCACAAAAAAGATCCCAGCTCCTGCTGGGGATGTGGAAGGGCGGATAAAGCCTTTTTAAAGATTATCGTCTAGGTAAGTTTTCAGGGTTGAGAGTTCCACCTCAGTCATTGGGAAGATCCGCCCAAAGGGCACTTCCGCTCCTGGGAGGAGCTCAATAGGGCAGTCATAGTGCCTATAGGGTGGCAGGCACTCTGCCCCCTTCTTGCTAAACACGTCCAGATAGGCGTGATAAACGGGCGGAACGGCCTTGATGGAGTCTGGATCTGGGTCGGCATCAAGGCATAGCAGGGCTGTAGGGACTTCCGGGGCCCTGGGCCAACAGTGTTGCTGGCAGTATGGGGAAGAAAATCTGATCTCCTCTGTGGCTCAGTTGATGAGGGGGTTGTGAGCCTGGAGTCATGGTAGTCCAAGGATGATGGGGAATAGAGGTGACGCGATGGCGTCAAGGTGTAGGAATTCTTGGTGTCCAGGAATCGGGTAGGGGAACTGTTTTGTGGGTGACCACACCTGACTTAATGGTCGTTCCATCTGCAAGGTTGACCAACATCCCTTGGGCCTTTGGTTTCCGAGGGATTAGGTGTCGGGCAGCAAATGTCTGATTCACAAATCAACTGCAGGCACCTGAATCAATTGTGGCGCTGACTAAGATACTCTTTCCTGGTAGCTGGAGGGTGATGGGGAGAGCAAGGTGAGAAGAAGAGATTTTTGGCAGACTGGGAGTACTTGTAGGCTTAGTGGTATAGCCCTTACAGTTCTTGGCTGGACAAGACCTGACATAGTGCCTGGAACCTCCACAGTAGAGGCAGAGGTCTTGGTTCCAGCGGTGCTGTTTCTCTTCCTGGGTAAGGGAAGGATGAAGGAGCCCAAGCTGCCTGGGCTCTGGCTTATCCACAGTAGCTGGAGGAGGAACAGCGGCCAGTGGTCCTGGACTCTGATACTGGGGTAGCATCCCGTGGAGACTTGGAGTCCCTGTGGATCTCTCTGTTCTGCGCTCTCTGAGGCGCTGATCTATCTGGATGGCCAGTTTAATAAGAGCATCCAGGGACTATGGGACCCCTACACAGGCCAACTCATCAGGCCGGAACTAGTGACACAGGGCTGCGTCATTCCAATTTGTATCGGCGCTCCACACATCTGACACATAGTCCTCAACGGAACGACGGCCCTGCTGGAGGGCATGTAGTGCAGCCTCTGTGGTAGCAGTCTGATGGGGTCCTCATAAAGCTGAGCCAGGGCATGGAGAAACAGGTCAAGGCTGGACACGGCTGGTGCTCTCTGTTCTAGCAGACCCCATGCTTGGGGTTCTCCTTGCAGGAGAGAGATCATGACACCCACCATTCAATGCAAACGTACTGTATGTGGCTGGAGGGAGAAGTATAACTCACAGGCGTTCCTGAACGTACGGAACTTGCTGCGGTCTCCTGAGAACCGTTCTGGCATAGGGATTTCGGGCTCTAAAGGCAAGTCAACCGTGGTGCAAGATGCCACTGCTGGAACAGGGGAGGAGAGTTCTTGGACACGCTCCTCGAGCTGTTGGTATCCCTCCTGCAAGTTCTGAATGGCTCATGTAAGGCCGGTCAAATGCTGATGAAGATCTTCCATTGGAGAGGGCTCCTGCGCAAACTCGGACATGGCTGTCCGTTACTGTCACGTACCTGGTGGTGGAGTCTGGCTTATGGAGGGAGCAACCTGATTCCGAAACCCCTGATGCAAACAGGGAGCTCGAGAGTACAGGGAGGCACGGGGGCTTGGATGAGTAGTGGTGCAAGCGTGGAGGGTTCCTCCGGAGCTCCTGTTTGGAAGGTAGCGTAGTGGTTCAGTCCGGGTTGGCAACAGGTGGGCAGTGCGGTACAAGTGGAGCAGGCAAGAGAGTGGTCGGGTACAGGCTGGGTCATCAACAGGCTGGCACAGAGGTACACAGGAATGAGACAGGAGAGTGGTCATAGACAAGCCAGGGTCAGTGCAGGCAGAAGACAAAAGGAACAGGAGATAAGCCGGGGTCACAGAAACAGGAAACTTCAGGAAACACACTGCTGTAGGCACGGGTAATGCTGTAGGATGGACAGCATCTGCTGCAGGGTGTTGCCTGCTTCAATAGGCCATTCTGGTGCCATTGGCGCTTACAGATGCATGCACACGTGCACAGGCGCGGCACGGCGCACAGGAGCACACAAAGTGCACAGATGCCAAAAATAGCATCCGTTTTCTAACAGAGACGCAATTCTGCTCTTCCTCACTCCTCACCTTTCCGGTCTCCCCCGCTATACCTCATGACCTCTCAGCAGCCTCCACTAACAGGGATGATGGTATAGCGCTGGGTGTCCGAGATCCTTGCAGCACGTCTGCCAGTAGCACTAGTAGACTATTGCAGGCAAATTTCTCTGCCCCATCTGCAGCAGCAAAAAAAAAAATACAGTCACTGCCCATCGTCTAAATTCAACCTTGTCAAAGCTGCTGGCTTTACAACTCCTGCCTTTCCATCTGGTGGATTCTGCCCCCTTCCATGATTTTGCAGAATGTGCTGTACCACAATTGTAGGTTCCCGATCGCTATTACTTTTCACGTAAGGCCATTCCAGCTCTCTACCATCATGTGGAAGGAATGTTGTGACATCGTTGGACAAAGCAGTCAGCCGCAAGGTCCATGTTACTGCTGACACGTGGTCCAGAAAGCATGGTCAGGGACGATATATTTTGTTTACAGCACACTGGGTAACTCTGCTTGCAACTCTGAAGGATGCAGGATAGGGTTCAGTGCTGCAGCTTGTTTTGCCACCACGTCTCCAGCAAGTAGTTATGATGCAAGATTTGTCTGCTATACCCCCTCCTCCATGCCCTCCTCTGCTGAATCGTCTTATGAATCACAAGTACCCATTAAGTGTTCTAGGGGCTATTCAATTAGTTAGGCTAAAAGGTGGCATGCAGTGCTTCAGCTGGTCTCTCTAGGGGACAGGAGCTGAGATTCTTGCAGCTCTGCATGGGCAGGCCCAGAGGTGGTTCATGCCACACCAGCTGGAGCCAGAAATGGCAGTGTGTGATAATGGCACAAACCTCCTGTCTGCCCTTAGACAGGGAAAGTTGACACATGTGCCATGCCTGGCACATGCCCTCAATTTGGAAGTGCAGAATTTATTAAATAGGTATCCTGGGTTGGAAGATCTGCTAAAGCAGGCCAGAAGAGTCTGTAGCCATTTCAGGCGAGTCATATACAGTGAGTATGGCACAACGACAGGCTCAGGCTGGATCAGCTTTTTTTCCCCATGCCAATGGCTGCTGATAAAGGATGCATGCACTGTACTGTCATCATTTGAGGGGGTCACAAGGATGGTGAGCCATGACAATGCATGCATCAGTGATACAATCCCTGTTGTGTTCCTGCTGGATCAGACTCTGCGTGGCATTATGGACAGGGCACTCGAGGCAGAGCAGGACTTCCTTTCCTATCAAGGGCCACTTTATGCAGACACCATTCTTGCCATGCCACAGAACACACAAGAGGTGAGGGAGAAGGAGGATTTTTGACTGTTGGCGCTATATACATCCTGTATTCTAATAATATCATGAATGGAACCATGTGGACCTGTTATTGCTTTGTAGGTTAGTAAACAAGTATTCAAAGTTGTTTTTACTTGTATTGTAAACAATAAAGGGACACCAGAAGCCTGATTTACTAACGTAGTTGACAATCACAAAATTGTGTGAATATTAGGGATGGTCCCCCGGTGTTCAACTCGAACATTGGGGGGCTTGTCTGTTCGGCTAATCCCGAACATTATGGGGCATACATAATGCATACAAATTGCGGGGAAATGCTGTCCGCTGATTGGCCAAAGCATGCACATGACCTGCATGCTTTGGCCAACTACAGCACGCTCTGCTGTTAGAGCCCACACCATATAAAGCCGCTTGTACTGGCTGCTCTATGTAGTGTGTGTAAAGAGGGGAGAGAGACAGTTTAGCTAATGTAGGCAGTTCAATGTAGAGAGAGAGGGTGTGATCTCTATACAGTTAGTGCAGACAGTGTAGACTATATACAGGCAGTGCAGGCAGGCATATATATATATATACAGCCTGGTATATACAGTACATATATATATATATATATATATATATATATAATACACTGCATTCAGTGTAGACCATATACAGCTCATTCAGTGTATAGTATATGGAGTCAGTTCAGGCAGTGTAAGATAATATGTGTACCTTACTAGTGTGTGTGTGTGTGTATATATATATATATACAGTTGTGCTCATAAGTTTACATACCCTGGCAGAATTTATGATTTTTTTGGCTATTTTTCAGAGAATATGAATGATAACACAAAACCATTTCTTTCACTCATGGTTAGTGTTTGGCTGAAGCCATTTATTATCAATCAACTGTGTTTACTCTTTTTAAATCATAATGACAACATAAACTACCCAAATGACCCTGATCAAAAGTTTACATACCCTGGTGATATTGGCCTGATAACATGCACACATGTTGACACAAAGGGGTTTGAATGGCCATTAAAGGTAACCATCCTCACCTGTGATCTGTTTGCTTGTAATTAGTGTGTGAGTATAAAAAGTCAATGAGTTTCTGGACTCCTTACATTCCCTTGCATCTTTCATCCAGTGCTGCACTGTAATTTCTGGATTCTGAGTCATGGGGAAAGCACAAGAATTATCAAAGGATCTGCGCGAAAAGGTAGTTGAACTGTATAAAACAAGAAAGGGATATAAAAAGATATCCAAGGAATTGAGAATGCCAAGCAGCAGTGTTCAAACTCTAATCAAGAAGTGGAAAATGGGGGGTTCTGTTGAAACCAAACCACGGTCACATAGACCAACTAAGATTTCAGTCACAATTGCCAGGAAAATTTTTTGGGATGCAAAGAAAAACCCACAAATAACTTCAGGTGAAATACAGGACTTTCTGAAAACATGTGGTGTGGCTGTTTCAAGATGCACAATAAGAAAGCACTTGAAGAAAGATGGGCTGCATGGCCTAGTAGCCAGAAGAAAGCCATTACTACGCAAATGCAACAAAGTTTCCCGCTTACAATATGCCAAACAGCACAGAGACAAGCCTCCAACCTTCTGGCACAAAGTCATTTGGAGTGAGGAGACCAAAATGTAACTTAATACCATGTATTTCCCCATTTAACATCAATGACAGCTTGTAGTCTTTTGTGGTATTTGTAGATGAGGCTCTTTATCTTCTCAGATGGTAAAACTGCCCATTCCTCTTGACAAAAAGCCCAGTTGTGGCTGAAATTTTAGTCGGTCTATCTGACCGTAGTTTGGTTTCAACAGAACCCCTCATTTGTTTGTGGTCTTTTCTGGCATTCATACAATGCCAGTGCCCGGCTGGCTGACATTCAGTGGGAATTCAACCTGCCCACCAACTGCCTCATTTGTTACATACCAACATACCAACATTGGCAATGCTGCAGCATCTGCACGCACAGCAGAGGGACATCAATGAGTACCTCTGTGAGCATGGCACCAGGATAGGCTCAGGGGAGCTTGGCTTCTTTTTGCCACACCAGGGGCTACTGATCAAGGATGCATGCACTGTCCAGTCACCATCTAAGGAGGCCACAAGGATGGTGAGCAACGACAATGCATGCATCAGTGACACTGTCCCTCTAATCTTTCTGCTGGAGCACACGCTTCGTGGTATCATGAACAGGGCACTTGAGGCAGAACAGTGGCCGAAACTTGCTCAATATGCAATTGAGCTACTGGCCTGTCCTGCATTCAGTGTGCTTTCTTAAACGGACATTCAGTGCAGCTGGAGGGTTCATACCCGATCAAAGAGTGCACCTGTTCAGAGACTCAGTTGATAGGCTCACATTTATAAAAAATGAATCAGTCCTGGATCAGCAGCTGTCAAGCCCCTGATGCTGATGAAAATGGTTGAATTTTCTAGGGATCTGGGATCCCTTGAAGACTGCCTATCCTGCCTGTCCTATTCCTCCTGTCCTCAGTCCTGATGATGCTAGCTTACAACTGTATTTTGTGTTTAGGGCACCACCAACACCCAAGGCCCAATTTTTCTGCACTTGTTTTACAGGGGCATGCCATAACATTTTTTTTTTAATTCAACAGCAGGACCTGTTCCTGTGCCCAACAAGAGTAACTGTGAGGGGTGACAGTGTTCTGGAACTGCCAACACCCATGGCCCAATTGTTCTACACCTGTTTGACTGGGGCATGTTATTACAATATTTAAAATAATTTACAACAGCAGGGCCCGTGCCAAACTTAAAAAAAAAATTGCGTGGGGGTCCACCCAAATTACAAACCAGGCCCCTCCAGTCTGGTATGGATTTTAAGGTGAACCCCGGGCCAAAATTTTTAATGACGTGGGGGTCCCCCCAAAATCCAAACCAGGCCCTTCAGGCCTGGTATGGATTTTAAGGGGAACCCCGGGCCAAATTTTTTAAAAAATGGCATAGGGGCCCCCCAAAATCCAAACCAGACCCTTATCCGAGCACGCAGCCCTAGCATGGCAGGAGGGGGTGGGGATGAGCGAGCGCCCACCCCTCCAAACCATATCAGGCCATATCAGGCCACATGCCCTCAACATGGGGAGGGTGCTTTGAAGTCCCCCCAAAGCACCTTCTCCCCATGTTGATGTGGAGAAGGGCCTCATCCCCACAATCCTGGCCGGTGGTTGTGGGGGTCTTATTGGAATCTGAAAGCCCCCTTTAATAACCCCTATGTGAATGGGTATGGGGTACATTGTACCCCTTCCAATTCACCAAAAAAGGAGTGCAATGATACATAAAACATGAGACAGTTTTTGACAGGTTCTTTATTGTGTAAAATAGGTCTTTTCTTCCTTTCTTCTTTCTTCCTCCGGTCTTCCTCCATCTTCTCCTGCCCAGGTCCCATGTTGAGGGCATGTTGTCTGGTACAGGTCGGGGGGTGCTTGCTTGTCCCCACCCCCCCTGCCATGCCAGGGCTGCGTGCTCGTATAAGGGCCTGGTACGGACTTTGGGGGGAACCCTACACATTTTTTTTTCGTTTGGCGTGGGGTTCCCTTTAAGATCCATACCAGACCTGAAGGGCCTGGTACAGACTTTGGGGGGGGCTAACATTTCTTTTTTCATTTCGGCGCGGGGTTCCCCTTAAAATCCAACCAGACCCGAACAGCCTGGTATGGACTGGGGGAGACTCCCAATGCAATGCTTTTTCAGTGATTTTTTTTTCCCCAGTGAATAAACACTTCAACTGTCCAAACATGTGAAAAGCAGATTCCTGTTCACATTAAATACCCAGTTGTGAGCAGATGCTTTCCACAACATTCTTTCTAGGACACAGCGGCAGCCCGTCCATTAAGGGAGCACGGACTATGGATTCCAATGGGGGGGAGTGGTTTTTTGAAGCACATGATTAGAGCCAGAGGTCCTAATAGGCTTCAAAAAAGGGTGGGCTCGGTGCATCGAGCACTGCGCCCTGATCCCACCGATTTGTGTGACACTAGTGAATGAATATTCACTGATGCCACACTGATCCTCATCCCGGCCAACCAGGAAGCGGGTCTGAGACCCATCACCTGATTGGCTGAAAGAACAGACGATCCTATTGGAGGACTAGGGGAAGGAGGGAGGAGCCGCACGGTGGAATCCGCCATTGCATAGAAGATACAGGAGCCCAGCCACTGCCATAGAAGCCCGCTGCCCACTGGAGCCCACAACCCATCCCCGTTGCCCACAGTAGCCTGACGGAGCCCGCAACCCACCCGCTGCCCACCGTAGCCCGCAATCCTCCTGTTGTATGCCAAAGCCCACAACCCACCCGCCGGAGCCTGCAACCTTCCAGCTGCTTGCAGGAACCCGGCTGCTCCCGCCCACAACTGGTGGGGGGTGCCACCGACCGACCTGGTCTGCCCCCCCAAAGAAAACTTCAGCCTCCACTGCTAGGTAGGGATGGGCCCACGGTTCGAGTCAAATGTAAGTTCGGCTCGAACATGGGGCGTTCGCACGTTTGTTGAATTTAGAACATTATGGGGCGTTCGAATCGACTTCGCCGCCGCGGAGCGCCCCATAATTCATTGCGCACACACGGCACGCACAGATACTCCTCCATGGTAGGGTTGCCTCCATCTGCGTTGGCTTTGTTTTGACGTTTTATTTAGAGTGCAGGGCAGGGCCACCAGGTGACATACGGGTGACCCCGCCCCCTTCTGATGCCCTTCACTATAAATAGAACGTCAAACCACAGAGAGCTCAGTCGGCTGGAGCCCACCCATGGAGGAGGAGCTGTTCATTTTTTTTTTTTTTTCGGGTCCGTCGCTCGCCGTGATTGACGATGGATTACAACAGGGGACTCTTATTTTTATTTTTTATTTTTTAATAAAGGACTTGTCCCTAATTGTCTCCTGTATTTTTTTATTTTTTGACACTTTTGGTGAATTAGTGGGGCTACAATTTACCCTATACTAATTCACATAGGGGGGCTGGGATCTGGGGGCCCCCTTATTACAGGGGGCTTCCAGATTCCGATAAGCCCCCCGCCCACAGATCCCCACAACCAGAGCCCAGGGTTGTGGGGAAGAGGCTCTTATCCCCATCAACATGGGGACAAGGTGCTTTGGGGTGGGCGGCGCAGAGCCCCCTTGCCCCAAAGCACCCATGCCCCCCATGTTCAGGAGGGGGGGCACTCGCTCGCCACCCCCATTCTGGCCAGCCTGGTTGCATGCTCGGATAGGGGTCTGGTTTGGATTTTAGTTGGGACCCCACGTCAATTTTTTTTTTTGGCGCGGGGTTCCCATTAAAGTCCACACCAGACCCAAGGGGCCTGGTTTGGACTGGGGGGGACCCCACGCAAATTTTTTCAGTGATTTTTCTGTATATTGCCGGGAAACAGCAATACATTACAGCCGTGATAATAAATGACAATTTTTCCTTTGGAAATGTCATTTTGCTCTGGCTATGTTCTAAACATCATTTTAATTTCGGCGCGGGGTTCCCCTTAAAATCCATACCAGACCCGAATGCTTTTTCAGTGATTTTTATCTATATTGCCAAGAAACGGCAATGCATTACAGCCGCAAGCGATTTTAAATGGCAATTTTTCCTTTAGAAATGTAATTTTGCGGTGGCACTGTTCTAAACATCACAGAGGTTTGCCTTTTTACAGGCAGACTAAGGGACCCCCCCCAGGCACGATATTTATTTATTTATTTATTTTTAATTTCAATGGTATTTATTAAAGATGTAGATTGTACAGCAATTACATTACATCAAAAATAATACAAGTGCAACAAATTTACCAGAAGTGTTGTCTACAAAGCTGTAAAAGAGACATAAATCGATATAACACATCCAAGGTGAGGGTCCCAGGGGCCTTGTGATAGGAGTGTCCCCGCATTGGGGACCAGGTTGGGCCTAGAGCCACCCCTGGTGGGAACATACTGTGGTCCCAGCCAACCCGTCCCCACCCGCACCATCCCCTGGATTCCTACCAAGATCCGCCTACAGTTATTGTTTATTAACTACCAAGGAATGATCTAGACCAGAACTGCAAAGAGTATGTTTTACAGCAAAGATACTAGAGAGGCATTTAAAACCTAAAAAAAAGCCTGCAATTTAGGAGGCCAGCCGGCCAAACTAAGTGGTCTAAGAAATCTCTTGACACATAATTTACGACCCTAGAGGCGATGGGGGGAACCAAGAGGGCAGACCACAACTTTCATCAGTTGTGTATTAATATCCGTAATCGGTACTGGTCCGTGCCTCCTCCCAGGAGGAAAAATCTCTTTTCACAGTCCGGAGCTAAACCATCCCCTAGTCACCAAACCAAAGGAACAGAACAGTTTCATGTCTTAAATGTCTCTAAAAGACAATTCAAAAACAACAACAATACATTGAACAACTAAAAGGGAGAAAACAGAAAGCGGGAAAAAGATGAGAGTTAGAAAGAGAGAAATAGTAGAGTTCAGGTGCCCTCGTGGGATCCCAGCGGTAGAGTGCAAAGTGCTGAAATTACAGAGGTTCCAGAGAACGACCATTAACCAAAATGGAAAGTGAGGTAACTCGTTACCCTATACCGAAACCCCGATATATCGGGCCCATGGGTCCCAGATTTTATCAAATTGTGGGGAAGTGTTCAAAATCTTGTGGGAATATCTTTTCCTGGGCCATGATCTACGATATTTTATGCTTAGCCTGTTGAAATGAGACCTTAGAGGTCTTCCAAGCCCACGAGATTGTAATTTTAGCTCCTATAAGAATGAAGAGTATAAGGGAACGGGAGGTTTTGTTACAATCTGGCACCATCTGGTTCAAGAGAGCTATTGTAGGGTCCTGCTTGACCTGGATACCTGTGACTTTGCGGATCATTTGAAAAATGTTATTCCAAAAAGTCCGGATTTTGGGACAGGCCCAAAAAATATGCAAAATGGTACCCAAGTTCTCGCACCCCCTGAAACAAAGGGGAGACGCTTGAGAGTAATGCTTTGAGAGGCGAGTAGGAACTAAATATCATCGAGTCATAACCTTCAGGCTGGCCTCCCTAAGTATTGTATTATGGACCCATTTACTCGATCTATCCAGATTGGAGTGCCAGCTATCCATGTCCCATTCAAAATCAAGGTCACGTTCCCAACCTAGCATAAAAGGAGCCTTTTCAGTCAGCTCAGAGAGTGATGAGTAAATAAGGGAGATGCCCCCTCTCACATCCTTGGCTGAGGAGCTCCATTGTTCATAGGGTGTTACAGACAGAGGTTTTGGTGAGGCTGCCTTAACAGCGTTAAGAAAGTGGAGAATCTGATAGTAGCGAAACCGCTCCTCCGGCGGGATCTTAAGTTTACTGGAGCAGTACTGGATAGAAAGGGGCCCACCTGCATTAAAGAAATGCCCAATACTGTATAGTCCTTTCTGTACCCACCATTTAAAAGCTGCTATGTTCATACCTGGGGGGAAGAGTGGATTATGAAAAATGTGTGAGAGGGGAAGCCAGGGGGATGTCAACTTATTTGTTTTACGCAAGGAATCACACAAAGCGATAGAATGGGATAGAGTTGGCAACAGGATTGCTGGTCTGGATTGGGGGGGGGGGGGGCTCCATATCAGGAAGTCTATGGTGTTATTGGGGATGGATTGTCTCTCTATGTTTATCCAATCTGCCTTGATCCCTGAAGTATAGATTGTGGAAATCTGTGTCATTTTGGCTGCTTGGTAACAGTACCATAGATTGAAGAGCCCCAGACCGCCCTTGGTTTTAGGCCGACAGAGGGTGTGGTAAGAGAAACGATGACCCGATTTCCCCCAGACAAACCAGATGATCCCGGCTTGCAACTTGGACAATTGGTTTCTCAACACCGGGATAGGGAGTGATCGGAACAAATATAAAATGCATGGTAGGGAGAGCGCATGCGCGGACTCCGCCAAGATGGACGCTTGGCTTTAGAGCTCCGCTCCGCCGCCGCACACTTCGCCCGCTGACAGCAGAACGGAGCCCCGCCACGCACTGCAGCTAAGCCTAAGAGCCTGGGGAAGAAGCCGCGCTACCCACGGATGACCGCCGGGTCCGCAAGAAGAGACCTCACGCGTCTCCTAGGTGAAGCCTCGGCTCAGCCAGACCCCAGCAAGATGGCGGCCGCACCTTCCTCGCCATGCGGTCTGCCAGGAGAAGGAGGGGAAGCGATGGACACTATAGGCCATGAAGCCAGAACGGCCAGCAGCATCAGGCACAGCCTTTCAGAAGGTATGAGACTGCAAACCCTGCAGGGAGAGATCTCTCCAGCCCCCTCAGAATACCTCCTAAGGAACTCAGTAGGAATACATAACCTATCTCCACAGAGTGACATACTTTCTACCCCAGACATTCACTCACAGAAACTACAATTAACCCCTTCATCGCCAGCAGAAATGTCTACCTTAATGTCTGCCTTCTCTGAGATGCTAGCAAAGGGTCTCGCTCAAAACGCAGCACAAATTACAGCTGCCATACAGGCGGACCTGCAACTCATAGGCACCAGGATAGAGATCATAGAAAAGAAATCTGATCAAGCCATTGCCAAGATAAATCAAATAAGGATGACTCAAGGAATCCTCCATAAGACTCCCCCGACCTCTCTAGAGAGGGACGTCCCAAACGTCAGAGTATGGAAGACTTTCCGACACGGACTACGACGACCGGCAAGACCGAAGTACCGGATATCACAGGTAGCGAAGGGGAGGAAGA
>BLSH010097475.1:77049-91677 GCA_018402905.1 Glandirana rugosa | reverse complement strand
GGAAAGGATGGGAGGAGGGAGATCAGGAGGAATGCAGAGGTGGAAGAGAAAGGGGAGAAAAAAAAAAAAAAAAGAAAAGAAAAACGGGGGGGTTATTCGACTTGTCTGCCCCTACGGCAGCCTAGAAGGGTTGTAAGGGTTAGAGTCTTGATAGTAAAAACGGTGGGATCGTTTCGTATTAATGGTAGCTGTATCCTATCGGGTCATCATCCTTGAGTGTTGAGGAGGAGCCCCCGACTTCTGTCCCTGTTTGGGGTTGTTACAGAATTTAACTATTCATGTTATTTTTTCAGGATACGCATTACCTTTACCAGAGCTATTATTCCCATCTATTTGATATATATGCATATCTTGGTATTACTGATACGAGAGCCTGGAGACCCACATATGTCAATACATAATAACATAATGATCAAATAATACCTACCTTATCATCTTTACCCATATACCCCTTTTCGGACAACTACTGTAAAATGCAACCCTATGCCATCTGCCAAAATGGCAATCCTATAGCCTCTAAAAGCATTGGAATATCCTTGCCCCGTGACTCCGTTTGGTGACCACGTACTACCAAGTATTTTATTATTCCTAATTGTTTCTGTCTTGTATATTACTAAATCAGAATCTTCTCTGCCGTCAAGTTCTCCCTCACACGGTGAGTTTTTTCTATCATACTTATCTTATCAGAATTCTCGCTACACACCTAAACCACTGACCCTAGTCAGACACACCTCTTGTCAGGTGATTACCTTTACCAACAGGACTAGCGTGCTTTTTAACGACTAGTCTCCGACAACTATTCATTACTCGCCTGTATCTATTTGAGATACGACAAGCTCACAGTACACACAACATACAGACGCCTTTCCATATCAAAACCCGTAATACCAAGCTTAAAACTTCTAGCTTCTCCTTCTCCACAATACCAAAAAGACTAACTTTGATACCACCTTTCCCATCACCCCACCCACAGATACACTCCTTTCACCCCCCCCTTTTTTTCAAGGAGTGAAATCTTCTACTCAAATTTACAATTCCATTGCCTGTTTACACCCCAGACCCCCTCGAAACTATAATGCAGCCGCACAATCTTGACCGCAATTTTGCCACATCAAAAATGATCTCCCTAAATGTTAGGGGTCTCAATGTCCCTGATAAGAGATCCCAAGTACTAATCTTTATGCACAAAAATAGAGCAGATATAGTCTTTCTACAGCCTTTCTGGCAAACAACTTATATTAGTAAATGTATACGCACCGAATTCTTCGCAAGTCCCATTCTTTCGTTCTCTGTCGAACCTGATTATAGATTTCCAAAAGGGGATACTGATATTGGGAGGGGATTTCAATCTTCCCCTCAATCCACTTTTAGACACCTCCACAGGCACATCATACATTCCATATAATGCCTTACGAGTAGAGTTGAGCGGACACCTGGATGTTCGGGTTCGGCCGAACTTCGCGAAAACGTTTGAGTTCGGCCCCGAACTTGACCCCGGACCCCAAACCCCATTGAAGTCAATGGTGACCCGAACTTTTGGGAACAAAAATGGCTCTAAAAAAGTCCTGGAAAGGGCTAGAGGGCTGCAAAAGGAAGCAAAATAGGGGTAAGAGTAGGACAAGTGCCCTGCAAACAAATGTGGATAGGGAAATAACTTATAACTTATGGCCTGATAACCGTGGAAATGACCCCTCTTCCTCCTCCTCCTGTGCCACATCCTCTTCCATCATCGCCCAAAGTGTTTTTTCAAGGAGACATAGAAGTGGGATAGCAACGCTGAGAACAGCGTCATCGGCATTGGCCATGTTGGTGGAGTACTCGAAACACCACAATATGGTACACAAGTCTCGCATGGAGGCCCACTCATTGGTGGTGAAGTGGTGCTTTTCCGCAGAGCGACTGACCCGTGCGTGCTGCAGCTGAAACTCCACTATTGCCTGCTGCTGCTCGCACAGTCTCTCCGGCATGTGCAAGGTGAAGTTCCACCTTGTGGGCACGTCGCATATGAGGCGGTGAGCGGGAAGGCTGAAGTTCCGCTGCAGCGCAGACAGGCGAGCAGCAGCAGGATGAGAACACCGAAAGCGCGCACAGACGGCCCGCACTTTCTGCAGCAGCTCTGACATATCCGGTAGTTTTTTAAAAAATTTATGCACCACCAAATTCAGCACATGGGCCAGGCAAGGGATGTGTGTCAAACCGGCTAGGCCCAGAGCTGCTACGAGATTTCGCCCATTATCGCACACCACCAGGCCAGGCTTGAGGCTCAGTGGCAACAACCACTCATTGGTCTGTTGTTCAATGCCTGTCCACAGCTGCTGCGCAGTGTGGGGTTTATCCCCCAAACATATCAGTTTTAAAACAGCCTGCTGTCATTTCCCCCTGGATGTGCTGAAGTTGGAGGTGAAGGTGTTACGCTGACCGGATGAGGAGGTGGTAGAGTAGAAGGAGGAGGAAGCGGAGTAAGAGGAGGAGGCAACTGGAGGCAAAGAGAAATGCCCTGCAATCAAAAGGACATGCGCCAAACTGCTATCTGCCTCAGGCCCAACCGCCACTACATTTGCCCAGTGTGCAGTTAGTGAGATATAGCATCCCTGCCCGGGAGTGGTTATGTGGACCTTGCCACAGATAGCGTTGCGCATTGCACACTTGATCTTGTCCCTGACTTGCTTGTGCAGGGAAGGAATGGCTCACCTGGAAAAGTAGTGGCGGCTGGGAACCATGTACTGTGCAACAGCCACCGCCATCAGGTTTTTAAAACAGTCTGTGTCCACCAGACGGAATGACATTTCAAAGGCTATGAATTTTGAAATGCTGGCATTCAGGTCCAGGGATCGTGGGTGGGTAGGGGGGTACTCCCTCTTTCTCTCCAGTGTTTGGGAGATGGACAGCTGTAAGCTTCCATGGGACCATGGTGTGGAAATGCTTGGGGACGGTGGCGGACATGGTGGCGTTGCTGTCACATCGTCTGTTTGCTGGGTGGCAGGTGACACTGGCAATGTAGAGGTGGTGGAAGAGGCCGAGGCAGCAGCAGAAGAGGAAGCAGGAGGAGGCCGAGACCTTTCTTGGATTTTGAGGTGCTTATTCCACTGCAGCTCGTGCTTTGCATGTAGATGCCTGGTCATGCAGGTTGTGCTCAGGTTTAGAACATTTATGCATTTATGCTTCAGGATCTGATTGCGCAACGTGCAAACCACTCGTGTCTTGTCGTCAGCACATTGTCTGAAGAACTGCCACATTGGGGAACTCCTTTGAGCTGCCTTTGGTGTGCTAGGTCCCTGGGTGCGGTGGGTAGTAGCAGGCGTACTGTCTAGGGGATGGTCGCTCCGCTTTTGCAACCTGCTTCCTGCTTCCTCTTTTGCTGTGCTGGTGCCTCTGTGCGATCACCACCTCTTCCTCCGAACTGCACACTTTACTCGCATGACCTTCATTCCATGTGGGGTCTAGGACCTCATCATCCTCCACATCATCTTCCACCCACTCTTCACCACTGCCCTCCTTGTCAGTCTGCACACTGTGGAAAGCCACAACAGTTGGCACCTGTGTTTCGTCATTATCAGAGATATGCTGCAGTGGTGTTTCCATGTCCTCATCCTGAACCAGAAGTGGTTGGGCATCGGTGCACACAATGTCTTCCACTTCTGGGGCAGGGCTATGTGGATGGCCCACAGAAAGCCCAGCAGCAGAGTCATCAAAAAGCATAAGAGACTCCTGCATGACTTGGGGCTCAGACTGCTTGGCTGATTTACAAGGGGTTGAGGTGAAAGACAGATGGCCATGGGGTTCAGGTGCCAACTCTGAGCTTTCAGTAAGGGACCGGGTGGGAGACAATGTGAAGGAACTGAATGCATTGTCAGCCACCCAATCTACTATCGCCTGTACTTGTTCTGGCCTCACCATTTTTTGAGCGGCATTCGGGCCTACCATATAATGTTGAAGGTTCTGTTGGCTACACGCACCTGAGGAAGGTGTTTCACTTGTGCGTGTAGCTGGCACAGATCAACCACCTCCTCTCCTTGCAACAGGAGCTTCACCAACAACTCCAACACCAGCAGCACCACGACCATGACCACGTCCCTTAATTGACGCTCTCCTCATTCTGGACACAAATGTATTATTTAGCACAAATTTCAATTATTTGTCAAACCAGCAATGTAGACGCACTTTTTAATTTTGTGCAAGAAATGCAAAGCAAGGTGCAAATGTACTATGTAGCACTATTTATTAATAATAAAAAAAAGAATAATAAATTATTATTCTTTTTTTTTTTAAACCAGCAATGTAGATGCACACTTTTTATTTTTGTGCAAGAAATGCACCGCTCACACCAGCAGCAGGAACCTCTCCCTACACCAGTGTGAGATGATTTTAGAACGCTAATCTGTCCCTCACAGCAGCAGCTGGAACCTCTCACTACACCAGTATGATATGATTTTAGAACGATAATCTGTCCCTCACTGCACTGCCAGGAACCTCTCCCTGCTCCAGTATAAAATGATTTTAGAACGATAATCTGTCCCTCACAGCACCACCAGGAACCTCTCCCTACTCCAGTATGAGATGATTTTAGAACGATAATCTGTCCATCACAGCAGCACCATGAACCTCTCCTTACACCAGTATGCGATGATTTTAGAATGATAATCTGTCCCTCACTGCACTGCCAGGAACCTCTCCCTTCTCCAGTATGAGATGATTTTAGAAGGATAATCTGTCCCTCACAGCACCGCCAGGAACCTCTCCCTACTCTAGTATGAGATGATTTTAGAACAATAATCTGTCCCTCACAGCAGCAGCAGGAACCTCTTCCTAAACCAGTATGAGATGATTTTAGAACGCTAATCTGTCCCTCACAGCACTGCCAGGAACCTCTCCTTACACCAGTAGGAGATGATTTTAGAACGATAATCTGTCCCTCACAGCACCGCCAGAAACCTCTCCCTACTCCAGTATGAGATGATTTTAGAATGATAATCTGTCCCTCACAGCACCGCCAGGAACCTTTCCCTACTCCAGTGTGAGATGATTTTAGAACGATAATCTGTCCCTCACGGCAGCACCAGGAACCTCTCCCTACACCAGTATGAGATGATTTTAGAACGATAATCTGTCCCCCACAGCACCGCCAGGAACCTCTCCCTACTCCAGTATGAGGTGATTTTAGAACGATAATCTGTCCATCACAGCAGCACCATGAACCTCTCCCTACACCAGTATGCAATGATTTTAGAACGATAATCTGTCCCTCACAGCACCGCCAGGAACCTCTCCCTACTCCAGTATGAGATGATTTTAGAACACTAATCTGTCCCTCACAGCACTGCTAGGAACCTCTCCTTACTCCAGTATGAGATGATTTTAGAACAATAATCTGTCCCTCACAGCAGCAGCAGGAACCTCTTCCTAAACCAGTATGAGATGATTTTAGAACGCTAATCTGTCCCTCACAGCACTGCCAGGAACCTCTCCTTACACCAGTATGAGATGATTTTAGAACGATAATCTGTTCCTCACAGCACCGCCAGGAACCTCTTCCTACACCAGTATGAGATGATTTTAGAATGATAATCTGTCCCTCACAGCACCGCCAGGAACCTTTCCCTACTCCAGTATGAGATGATTTTAGAATGATAATCTGTCCCTCACAGCACTGCCAGGAACCTCTCCCTACACCAGTATGAGATGATTTTAGAATGATAATCTGTCCCTCACAGCACCGCCAGGAACCTTTCCCTACTCCAGTGCGAGATGATTTTAGAACGATAATCTGTCACTCACGTCAGCACCAGGAACCTCTCCCTACACCAGTATGATATGATTTTAGAACGATAAACTGTCCCCCACAGCACCACCAGGAACCTCTCCCTACTCCAGTATGAGGTGATTTTAGAACGATAATCTGTCCCTCACAGCACCGCCAGGAACCGCTCTCTACTCCAGTATGAGATGATTTTAGAATGATAATCTGTCATTCACAGCACTGCCAGGAACCTCTCCCTACTCCAGTATGAGATGATTTTAGAATGATAATCTGTCCCTCGCAGCAACACCAGGAACCTCTCCCAACTCCAGTATGAGATGATTTTAGAACACTAATCTGTCCTTCACAGCACCGCCAGGAACCTCTCCCTACTCCAGTATGAGATGATTTTAGAACGATACTCTGCCCCTCACAGCAGCAGCAGGAATCTCTCCCTACACCAGTATGACATGATTTTAGAGTGCTAATCTGTCCCTCACAGCACCGCCAGGAACCTCTCCCTACTCCAGTATGAGATGATTTTAGAACGCTAATCTGTCCCTCACAGCAACGCCAGGAACCTCTCCATACTCCAGTATGAGATGATTTTAGAATGATAATCTGCCCCTCACAGCAGCACCAGGAAGCTCTCTCTACTCCAGTATGAGATGATTTTAGAACGCTAATCTGTCCCTCACAGCAGCACCAGGAACCTCTCCCTACACCAGTATGAGATGATTTTAGAACGCTAATCTGTCCCTCACAGCACCACCAAGAACCTCTCCCTACTCCAGTATGAGATGATTTTATAACGGTAATCTGTCCCTCACACCAGCAGCAGGAACCTCTCCCAATACTAGTTTGAGATGTTTTTATAACGCTAATCCGTCCCTCACACCAGCAGCAGGAACCTCTCCCTATACCAGTATGAGATGATTTTTAATGCTAATCTGTCCCTCACACAAGCAGTAGAAACCTCTCCCTATACCAGTATGAGATGATTTTATTACGGTAATCTGTCCCTCACAGCAGCGGCAGGAACCTCTCCCTATACTAGTATGAGAACATTTTATAACATTAATCTATCCCTCACACCAGCGGCAGGAACCTTTCCCTATACCAGTATGAGATGATTTTATAATGCTAATCTATCCCTCACAGCGGCGGCAGGAACCTCTCCCTATACCAGTATGAGATGATTTTATAGCGCTAATCTATCCCTCATAGCGGCGGCAGGAACCTCTCCCTATACCAGTATGAGATGGTATAATCTAACCCTCACATCGGCGGCAGCATCCTCTCCCTACACTATCCTGAGAGCATATGACATGCAGCGCTACGTGACCCCAGCTCATATCGAGGCTGGGTAACATGATGTACTGGCCAATCACAGCCATGCCATTAGTAGGCATGGTTGTGATGGCTTCTAAGGGCAAACGAGTGAAACTCTTGTTGATTGGCTGCCCTGCAGCTATTCAAAAGGCACAAAATCATACCCAATCCCTAACCCAGACTTTTTATCAAATGTCCAGGTTTGGGTTCATTTATAACAGTAATCTGTCCCTCACACCAGCAGCAGGAACCTCTCCCTATACCAGTATGAGATGATTTTATAATGCTAATATGTGCCTCACACCAGCAGCAGGAACCTCTCCCTATACCAGTATGAGATGATCTTATAACGGTAATCTGTCTCTCACACCAGCAACAGGAACCTCTCCCTATACCAGTATGAGAAGATTTTATAACTGTAATCTGTCCCTCACACCAGCAGCAGGAACCTCTCTCTATACCAGTCTGAGATGATTTTATAACGTTAATCTGTCCCTCACACCAGCAGCAGTAACTTCTCCCTATACTAGTATGAGATGATTTTATAACGGTAATCTGTCCCTCACACCAGTGGCAGGAACATCTCCTTATACTAGTATGAGATGATTTTATAACGGTAATCTGTCCCTCACAGCAGTTGCAGGAACCTCTCCCTATACTAGCATGAGATGATTTTATAACGCTAATCTATCCCTTACACCAGTGGCAGGAACCTCTCCCTATACTAGTATGAGATGATTTTATAACGCTAATCTATCCTTCACACCAGAGGCAGGAATCTCTCCCTATACCAGTATGAGATGATTTTATAACGGTAATCTATCCATCACACCAGCGGCATGAACCTCTCCCTATGCCAGTATGAGATGATTTTATAACGGTAATCTGTCCCTCACAGCAGTGGTAGGAACCTCTCCCTATACTAGCATGAGATGATTTTATAACGCTAATCTATCCCTCACACCAGTGGCAGGAACCTCTCCCTATACTAATATGAGATGATTTTATAACGCTAATCTATCCCTCACACCAGCAGCAGGAACCTTTCCCTATACCAGTATGAGATGATTTTATAATGCTAATCTATCCCTCACAGCGGCGGCAGGAACCTCTCCCTATACCAGTATGAGATGGTATAATCTATCCCTCACAGCTGCGGGAGCATCCTCTCCCTACACTTTCCTAAGAGCATGTGACATTCAGCGCTACATGACCCCAGCTCATATCGAGGCTGAGTAACATGATGTACTGGCTGTGATGTCTTCTAAGGCCAAACGAGTGAAACGCTTGTTGATTGGCTGCCCTGCAGCTATTCAAAAGGCGCAAAATCATACCCGTACCCCGAACCTGGACTTTTTCTTAAATGTCCAGGTTCGGGTTCAGGACATGGACACCCTAAAGTCCGGTACGGACCTGAACTTTACAGTCTGGGTTCGCTCAACTCTAAGATTTTAAGATAATTTCAAATCTACAAATTAACCTAGAGAAGTCAAGAGCACTTAATGTCTCCCTTCCCTGCCAAACCCTAGAGCAATGCAAACAAAACTACCCCTTTAAATGGAGTTCCGATACAATCACATACTTAGGAATCCAACTCCCAACCCACTTACCCGACCTGTATGCCAAAAGTTTCCTGCCTATCCTTCAAACCATCCAACGGGACCTGAAAACCTGGTATTCGGGCCTGTTTTCATGGTTTGGCAGGGCAGCAGCTATCAAAATGAATATTCTCGCTCAGATTCTCTATGTTATGCAAGCTATACTTATCAGTTTACCCAGAGCATTTTTTGGGGCAAAAAAATGCCCCAGAATCGGCATGGACAGACTGACTACGCCGAAATTAAAGGGAGGTATCGGACTTCCAGATTTTGCAAAATACCAACTTGCTTGTCAACTCAATAGAGTAGTCGAATGGAACATCCACTCCACCACAAGAGCCTGGGTTAAAATTGAAAAGGCTTTTTCCTCGATCCCACTACACCTTATACCATGGCTACAAGAAAACCACTCTTCGACGGAATGTAAACAGCAACCATTACTAAACGCCACTTTACAATTTATTTAAGAAAAAGTCTTTACAATCTCTCCACTACATCGGGTCCACTCACACCCATTTCACATAATCCGGACTTCCCACCAGGTCTTAACACACACCTGCTACCTGAGATTAATCCTACTCTAGATCTGCAAGCTGAATTTTTCTTTCAGAGAAATAAAATTTTTATCTTTTTCCAAACTTTCAGAATTGACACCAAACCACCCTATTTAATTCTGGACCTATATGCAACTTGATCATTTCCTAAATAACCGTAAGACCCAGGCAAGCTACACTAGACCACGCACGGCATTTGAAGGGCTTTGTTCACGCAAACTTGATGGACGCACCATGTGAAATATAGGGCATAGTCTTAACATTTGTTGGGCCATTCCTGATGAGAAGAGAAGGAGTCATTTTGAGGCTATTCCATTCATGTACATTATATGTTTCTATCAACTATTGTTGTTGTATAACTTTCATATACCGTGTTAATGTCTTGTATACGCTAAACTGATGTCTATCCAAATAAATCTTTTTTTTTAAAAAACAACAAAAAAAACCATCTCAGTGTGCAGCTCCACCCCAGACCCCCCCCCCCAATATTTACCTGAGCCCAATCGCGATCCAACAATGTGCACAAGAGACTCTGCTCTCACAGGTCTCTCCCTTTTTTATTTGCTCAGACACAGCAGTGGCAGCCATTGAGGATCGAGCCAGTGGTGATCGAGCGGGGGGTGAGACTGAGGCATACTCTGTATGTCTCCTTGGTAGGGGGGGGGGCAAGAAAATGTTTGCCCAGGGTTCAGTGAATATTAAAGAGGGCCCTGTATAATATAAAAGACTATAAGAAAGTGCCTTCACATTCAAATGTGGGATTGATCTTCCATCCTACAGGATTTTTAGACATTTGGAGAGAGTATCACAATGTGAATTGCAAACATTGCAAAGAACTGGTCAGTTGTAAAATGTTAGAGATGTTGCAAAATGTTTAAAATTTGATACAATTTTTTTTTGTTATTTTCTGACATGATACTATATGATATGAAAGGGGTTCCCATAACTAACTAAAATAAACAAATTCCCACCCTTGAATGCCTGCTATGTTGCTTTTACATGCAGCTTTTCATTCACGTAAAATTTTTACTGTAGCCTTTGAACTATAAAATAACATTTTGCTCTTAAAACTATTACAATGCCATAAAAACCACAGACCAGTTACTGGATATTATTTTTGTTTGAAAAAAAGTGAAGGGATTTTCTTTCAACTGTGTGCCTTCTTTTGCTTCAAAGATCAGTTTTTTCATATTCTAGAATGTTGGAATGTTAGGAGGATTATCTCAAAACATTTACTTTACCTTCAGGTTTTTAATAATGAGAAGTCTTGGAGCCTATATCTAAAGGTTGAAAACTGCTATTTCACCTTTTTTCTCATGGGAAATGTAATTTCTGATACCTTTACCTATTTATCAAGCTGCTTTGGGCAGTTATCAGCAAAGTGGCATGCCATGCACATTTATAAGGCACACCGCTAAGCTTTACAAATGTGTGTTTTAATTTTTAAACATCAGTATAGCCACAGTAAGGCTATGCCACTGCTTTATAACTAGGGTTCTTAATATTTGAGGGAAGTTAAAGTGATTGCAAACGATCACCTTGTAAAAAAAAAAAACATTCCGTTTAAAACTGAAATGAAAGGCAGAACATTTGTGTATAAATATAAAAAAAATCATAAACACCTTTTTTCCCCTTTTTATAATTGATCACATAATCTCTGTTCCCAGCTGCATTAGAGCTGGGGGGATGTGGGAGGAGAAGCAGCAGGACACTGAACTCTCCAGTGAATGGCTGTGCAGAGGGGGCATGTCAGGACTCGTCTGATCATAGGAGGAGAGCAGGCTGAGTTCCCAACATAGCTTGAGAACTGACCACGGTGTGCTTAGCGTGGTCAGTTTTCAATATGAAAGCAGAGGGACTGTCAGGAACACCACTGATTTCGCACAAAGGAAGCAATGCAAAGAACGTAGGATACTTTTTCATACAAGTATATGGTACAGCAGGTACATATCAGGAATATAAAATGCTGGGGTAACAAAACACTTTACGGGTGAAGAGTTCATTTTAGGGTTTAGATTAAGTGTAAAGATTAAATCTGACCCCCTGGGAAACAGCTAAACACACACATGACATGCATAAAAGAGAACTGTTTTACTTGGCAAAGGATTGCCGTTTTAAGATTTACACAGTTTTGGCACACCATACAGCCCTGTCTGGTAAGGAACCATAAAACACATCCATGGAATGAGCTCCAAACCAAAAGATGAAAGAGTCAAAATTAATTTACTGATATTGTGTTAGAAGACAGTCAAGCATTTTGGGGGTCAAAGGAACCCACCCCCCCCCTTCATCAGGGCTACAAAGAAACATAATATAATGTAAATATAATTGTGACTGATATATTCATGAGCTTAACAATCATAAAACATCTTGGATAACATACAAATACATGTGTGTACACATACGTGCATCCAAACATACCCGCATATACACAAACATACATACATGCAAACAAGTGAAGATGAAGAGATGATGAAATATCAGATAGTAAGTGATAAGGTGCAATGGATTCATTTTTTAAAATAATATTACCAGATTCGACATGGTTAGTAGATGCCATTGCACTATTATACATATAACTGAAAACAAACAATTTAATACAAAATAAAATTCGTCATTAATGTGCAGATTACAGTTAGGCGAACAGTTCGAGCCAAGCATAAGCTCAGCCCGATCATTGGCTGTTTGCCCATTCCGTCAACATCCAAATTTTTGAGGCGTTCCACTATTTGTTCGGCCCGCCAAATGTCCCAGAGTGCACTGCGTGCCGCATTGGTAGCTCTGATTGGCTGAAGCAATGAAGGCTTTACCCAATCAGGGCACATAGCACTGTCAGAGCCATGATTGGGCACAGTCATAATGACTCTCTCCAATCGTGGCTTATTGCTCATAGACCTACCCAACACTATAAAAGGTTCCTTCCCAGAGCAGCCATTTTCAGTGTGATATTGGAGTGGAGATAGATGCTACTAGTGAGTTAGTGTGCTATAATGTGAAATTGTGATTTTATTGTGAGTGTAAAGTGTCAGTGTAGTGTGAATATAGTGATAGTACAGTGTGAGTGTAGAGTGTCAGTTTAGTGTGAATATAGTGATAGTGCAGTGTGAGTGTAGTGCGACCGTTCATTTTTACTGTAGTGTCAGTTTAGTGTTTCAGCCAGGGCCAGCCCTACCATGGGCCCCAGTGGGTCCATTGGACCCATGCAGCACTTTGAGAGGGGCAGCAAATTGAGCCACGGCCACTTCTTCTTCTCTTCTATTTACCCAACAAATTGACGACCAAGATTTTTTTTCCCAGCAGTTTTGTGTGTCATGATGACAACTGCCCCCCTGGCTGCTCCGCCTGCCCCTATTCTACCCTAGCCTTCCCCTATACTACCCTAGCCTGGCTATAGACTACCCTACCCGCCCCCATATTGCCAAAGCCTGTCTATATACTACCCTAGCCTGACTATATACTACCCCAGCCTGCCCATCCACTGCCTTAGCCTGTCCATATTCTACCCTAGCCTGTCCATATACTACCCTAGCCTGTCTATATACTACCCTAGCCTGTCAATATACTACCATAGCCTGTCCATTTACTACCCTAGCCTCTCTGTATACTACAATAGCCTGTCAATATACTACCCTAGACTGTGCTTATACTACTCTAGCCTGCCCCTGTACTGCCCTAGCCCACTCCTTGGAATTTAACATAATGGTATGTCATATAATTTTGCATATAGGCAAGGTGCTGTTGCATGTAAATCTGACTTCCTAATAAATTTAATTTTAGTTTTAATTATCGTGATATAAAATGGATGTGGGGCCCTTTTTGTGGCTGTGATTTTTTTTGGAGGGGAGGGGGGTGGGGGGACAGCATTTCATTCTTGGACCCATGCAGCACAATGCCTTGGGCCAGCCCTGGTTTCAAGGCAGGTTTACTGCAACAGGAATTGTGTCAGTGTAGAGTGTCAGGGCAGTTTTACTGTAGTATATTAAATTGCATTAGTGCACTTTTACTGCAGTATATTGAAGTGCGTTAGTGTACTTTTACTGCAGTATATCGAATTGTGTTAGTACAGTTTTACTGCAGTATATTGAAGTGTGTTAGTGCAGTTTTACTGCAGTATATTGTAGTGTGTCAGTGGAGTGTGTCTGTGTAGTGAGCACTCAAATTAAAGTGAACCAAACACCAGTTTTCATTGATTAAAGTGCATCCAAATACACAATTCTCTGTCTCTATTACATTTCGGTAATAAGTACCCCCATCATGTCTGGGAGGCCAACAATGAGAGACAGGCATTCCCATGGCACTGTGAGGGGACCAGCGGCATCTTTTTCTCTGTTTAGTGATGTTGCCCATGCTATACAGCCACAGCATGCAGAGGAGTTGGTTGCAGAGGAGTTGGTGGACTGGCTTACATCCTCATCCTCCTGATCTTCTATCACCCAAGTGGAGACTAGTGTGCAGTCCACCACAGCTGCCACAGTGGTTTATTCTGCCTCCTTGTCCACAGCTTCTCCTGCCATAGCCCCAGCATCATGCATGGAGGAGTCAGCTGAGTTATTTGAATTTCTTTATAAATGTTATTTTTGCTGCAGCAAGTTCTATACATGGTACAGATGTGCCACTTTACAGGCAAACTAAGTGGACCCCCAGGCATTATATTTAAAGGAATTTTTCATTTTTATTGTTTCACTTTAAGCATCAGTAAATCACTGCTCATTTAAAAATGATCCTTTTTCTGCATTTTTTTCACTGATACGTGTCCCCCGGGACAGTACCTGGACCTCCATACCCTTTATATGCCCAGTAACTTGCATATAAGCCTTCAAAATGGGCACTTTTGATTATTCCAGTTTGGCTCCCACAGATGTTAATGGAACTTTTGCGAAGTTCAAAAGTTTAGATGCGAACTGAACCGGGGGGGGGGGGGGGATGTTCGGCCCATCTCTAGTGCAAATGTCTAAAATATCAAATAAATAAATAAACTCACATGTTAAAAGAATGAGTTAAAAACAACAAAGCCCTATATATAAATATATACTGTATATATAAGAGCATGTCTAAAACTGAAACTGACATGCACTTATATATATGTAGATTTTCTTTAGTTTAGTTTTTTGACTAAAATGACATTTTAGTGTGGGTTGCATTTTAGTCATCTGCAATTATTTTAGTTTTTAGTTTTATTTAGTCAACTAAAATCTCCAGTACATTTTAGTCGGCTAAAATAATTTTAGTCGACTAAAACTCATTTTAGTCATCTAAAATCGAATGTTTTAGTTAAATTGTAATGCATTATTTAAGCATTTCTCTACAATTTCCAAACTCATTACTAGAGTTGAGCACGAGTTGAGATCATTACTCAAACCTTTAACATCTCTTTACGAATTTATTACGTAATGTTAAATTGATTTTG
>BLSH010097475.1:51930-74834 GCA_018402905.1 Glandirana rugosa | reverse complement strand
ACAGGGGGATCAGGGAGAGAGAGAGACAGGGGGGATCAGGGAGAGAGAGACAAGGGGAGATCAGGGAGAGAGAGATGGGGGATCAGGGAGTGAGAGACAAGGGGGATCAGGGAGTGAGAGACAAGGGATATCAGGGAGAGAGAGACAAGGGGGATCAGGGAGAGAGAGGGGGGATCAGAGAGAGAGAGAGAGAGACAGGGGGGATCAGGGAGAGAGAGATGGGGGGATCAGGGAGAGAGATAGACGGGGGTCAGGGAGAGAGAGTCGAGGGGGGGTAAGGGAAAGCGCTCACTCACTTGGAATGCTCTACACAGCAGTATATTCAGTGTGACTGTTGGCTGGGCTGCTTTAATCTCCCATGCCCCTCTCCTTCATAGAGGGAACACACGAGCAGGGGGGAAGGGCATTAGAAGGGAAGTGTGTGAAGCTGCTCAGGCAGACTGCAGGTATGCTGAAGGTGGAGTGGATGGAGCAGTGTGGTGAATGGATCTTCTCCACCTAGCACCACTACACTTCTGGAGCTGTCACTCACACACAGAGAGTAAAGTACGGAGCGGACATTGGAGGAGGAAAGGGGATGAAAGGAGCAGGTGCATAGGTTTTCCAGGGGACAGGCCCAGATGGCAACTAATTTCAGCATTCCGTCGGCTTGTCACTTTTGCCAGATGCTTTTCCACTTTTCTCCCAGGATCTGTGGCTGCTCCCTAGGCAACAGCCTAGTTTGCCAAGTGGTAGCACCGACCCTGACTGGCAGTCTGGCACAGCATAGTAAACCTATACTCGAGGGTAATGTTTATTTCTACAATAAGAATCAGTTTACTGTCAGTTTATTATTTTAACAGTTCTAATTCTCAGATACTTTCAAAGAAAAAGTATGCATTCGACAATAATGCCATTAGTGTGTAGATTATAACAATCACCACTTTTTATCAACTCTCTCTCAGCCTTCACAATGACACTAGAGGTAAATATCCCACTAAAAAGACTACTAGGGGCAAGACCCAGCTATAAGGCTGCCCTTTCTGACAGTTACTGATCTATTTTTCTTTTTCATTAGTGTGATATTTACCTCTGTCAAATTTGTCAATGCTAAGAGAGGAATTGATAAATAATCGTGGTTGTTATAGTTCCACATACTAATGGCATTTGTAGCCAACACATTTTTCCTATAAATGTATTTGACAATTAAAACTGTTGTTGAATTATTGTTTCTTCCTTTTGTAGTAATTACAACCCACAAGTGTTAGGTATGCTTCTTATGTTAGAAATAGAAATATGCGGAGAATAAAACACTTCTATTTGTTTTGACTCGTTTTAAGGAAAGCACTTTGTGCTAACATGACCCTTGATCTATTACTCCGGCCTCTAGAGAGTTCACCTGTGACATTGAATACCCTCTCTGCAAAGGCTTGAGAAGCTGGCATAGCCAGCAGGTCTAATGCAAAAGGTTTTAGCTGGTGATAAAAAAGCGTCACTCTTTGACAGCCAAGAATCTGTTCCTGTGTCCTCAGTGATGGTGGCAACTTGATGCAAAAGCTCTTTCTTAGATTTTCCGATCTGCTGCTGTATGCTGTTTGGGGAGATCCTCTGCTTGGGTTTTCTGTGGCATCTACTAAGAAACCAAAAGCCTGGCTGCTTAGATGTGGATGGTGCTTCTTACACTTCCTGTGATTTTTTTCAATACTCTCCTGTTCCACATCATCTTAAGACAATTCCTCATCTTGTGTGTGGGGCAATGTTGATTTTCTTACTGCATACTCCTCTACCTTTTTAAGCAATTCCTGAATATTCTCATTTGCCACAACAAGCAGCTGCTGCATGCGGCAAGGACATTTCATCAGTTGGATCTAAGAATGAAGCAAAATGCTGGTTCACATTCCCTTTCATTCTCTGTGCAATTGTGGCAAGGTCTTGGTAGCTAGTGTTCTGTTTAAAGTCCTCAAGGTGGCTGAGTAGATCAAAGAGGGCAGGGACAGCCAGGGACATGGACATGGTGTCACACTGGATGATTTTAGTATGTTCCGCAAAAGGCAGCAGTAGGTCATGCAATGATGTGAGCTTTGCCATGCACTAGGGAGCAAGCTGTCCCATCCCATGTTGTTTGCCATTTGGCAAGCCGACTCTTTCAGTTTGAGGAGTCTTGCAATCATGTTGAATGTACTTGACCAGTGTGTGGGGCAGTCATTTAAAAGAGTAAGACCACAATGCTCCAATATCTTCTGTGTTGCAAGGAAAGACTTGCAGAAGAGATTCACTATTGTGCTTGCTTTATCCAGTATTCTCTTAACACTTGCCTCCTTCTGCACCATGTGGACCACAAGTTGTCCATTTCATGTCAATCTATTGGTACCTAGCAAGAGGAAAACAGCCAAATAAGCATAAAGTATAGAAAAGGTTACTGTTCCATTCTATTTTAACACTCAACATCGTATAGGAATACTTTTACAGAATATTACAAATAAAGTGGAAAAATAACAAAGATGCACCAGTAAAGTAGAGCAGACAGTGCCCCCATATCAATCATCTCATATGTCATATATGTTATAATTAACTGGTGTCATCATGTAATAGAATAATAAAAATAGCTCACCGCAGATCATCAGTTTTGGTCTCAGTCTCAGAGTCTTTTTCCATCAAAGGGGAGTCTTCTTCACTTGAGCTGGGTGGTTCTTCTGCTGCTGCTGCTGCTGCAGTTTGTTTAAATGCTGCCACCAAATTACTCCCATTGTCTGTTATCACTGTAAGCATCTTCTTCTTTGGTACTGTATTTCCCACTCTTCCAAGCATTTGTCCACACATGATTTAATTGACTGTGGGTGGGCTACTTGTTCAAGGGCCAACAATATGTGTTCAGGTTTATGTTGTTCAACACAAAAGTAGCAATGCACTTATACCAAGGAATAAAGCTGTGAGTACTTTTTTGGTCTACAAATTAGTACAAATAGATACTTCTGCAGGCAGGAGCCAGTCTCTTTTTGAATTTATGTTTTTCATCTTCACACTGTTTGTCAATCAGACTGCTTATTTTAGTTTTCTTTGGAACAGTCAGCTTCCTATCTACTGTCTCCATCATGCTAACAAAGTCCTCATCTTCAATTGTTCTGACTGTTAACCCTGTGCGCCCAATCCATTTTGCTATGGCCTCCTCCCTGGTCTGCTGTTCCTTAGAGTCAAATTTGTATTTTGAAGCACCTAAAAGAGCAAGGCAAATAGTTTGCTGTGGTGGTGCATTAGCTTGACTTGGCCCATCATTGGAGGTTTTCTGTATCTGTGGGGTTGAATTGGGGGGGGGGTCAAGTTATTCTGATTTTACTTTCTCTCTCACCCACACAGTCAGCTCCTAGTTGTCTCTCTATAATATACTATATTTATGGCCCTTCCCAGGGTCGCCCTTAGACCTTTAGGCCTTTAGGCACCCTGTGCCCTGAGAAAATTATTGACAGTGACCATATCCCTATATATATATATTGGTGAAATACTACCATTCCAGGAAAGCAGCAGCTAATAGATATTATGAAATCACTCCCATAAAGATTCAGTGACTGACTAAGTACACAACATAGACAGACACAGACAAACAAACAGCTATTACTTCAAAATAACAAAAGGCATGAAATCTGACTGCAACAAAGTTTGTTAAAAGAATCTCTGCAATGTACATAGATAAGACTTTTCTCAGCAAAAGTGGAGTTAACTGTGCTGTGCTTACCTTTGTATGAATTTTGGGATGAGTTGTCCACAAATAACGCTTCAAGTTTGTTGTATTTTTACCAGTGAGTGTCGCTCCACATGGTTTGCAAAGGGTCTTGTTGTCCTTAACATCAAATGTAAAATATGTACATAGATCTTCTCTTCTCTTACTACCAGTCACAGATGCTGACATTTCTGCATAGTTTGTGCAGTAGTAGGGATGGGAAAATAGGAGTGACTCACTCTGAGTCTAACTCGCCTTGGTGAGGTCTGGACATGGCCGGTGAGGAGGAGGCCTGCAATGCACAGTGCTCTGGATGGTCTGAGGACAGTGAGGAGGCCTGTAACGCAAAGTGCTCTGGACTGCCTGAGGACAGTGAGGAGGCCTGTAATGCTGCACAGTGCTCTGGATGGTGGCTGTAAAGCTGCACAGTGCTCTGGACAGTGGTCTGAGGAGGCCTTCAATGCACAGTGCTCTGGAAAGTGGTCTGAGAGGCCTGTAATGCTGTACAGTGCTCTGGAAGGTGGTCTTAGGAGTCTTGTAATGCTGCACAGTGCTCTGGGTGGTGGTTGTAATTTTACACAGTGCTCTAGATGGTGGTCTAAGGAGGTCTGTAATGCTGCACAGTGCTCTGGATGGTGGTCTGAGGAGGCCTGTAATGCTGCACAGTGCTCTGGATGGTGGCTGTACTGCTACACAGTGCTCCAGATGGTGGTCTAAGGAGGCCTCTAATGCTTTACAGTGCTCTGGGCGGTGGTCTGAGGAGGCCTGTGATGCTGCACAGTGCTCTGGATGGTGGCCTGAGGAGGCCTGTAATGCTGCACAGTGCTCTGGACAGTGGTCTGAGGCCTGTAATGCTGGCTGTACAGTGCTGCTAACTGGCAATTGCTGCTAAGTGAAGCACACTACGGACTTGAGGCGATTGCTTGCTGGGAACAGAAACAGGCGGAGCTCTGTGGAAACCGGAAGTTCACAAGATTAAATGTCCCTGTCTCACATTTTCATTTCATTTTCGTTCCTTAACAAAAACAGGATTGTTTTTTGTCAGTGGACTGGTCTACTTTTCGTTTCATTTTCACTACTGTAAAAATTTTGACGAAAATGCTTTCATTGACGAAATTAACACTGCTTTCTCAGTCTCAGGAAACCACTGCTAAAAACTTCTATATCTACAACTGTGATGATCAGTGGGAAGAATGCTCCTTACATCTGTGGTTATTGGTAAGAATTACCCCCTTACAGATAGCTAAAAAGATCAATGGTGTCAGTGGTAACTTAAATGAGAGGCAGAAGTTGCTCATTGCTCAAGGAACCCATATCATCCTCTGAAGGAAACCTCGGGTTCTATTCGATAAACCCCACTATGTTTGTTATGCTGTCATATTCAAGCAACATGCCTTAAAATATTTATTTACTTATTTCTTACCTTTTACATGTTTCTCAGGAGAAGGTGTCATGGCTGACTGCAAGGTTTCTTGAATGTTAGAGCGAGCCTGTCCTAAGTCTGTCCATTATCATACAATGCAATTAACCCATCCTCTACACCTTTAACCGTTTGGTAGTTTGTTAGTGTTCAATCTAGTTACAATTGATAATGAAGATCTACCTGCACAGTATGACATGGTTAGCTGCCTAACTCTCTCATAAACAAAAAGAGCTATGTAGGATTTTTCCTTGCTGGAAGGTCCAAAATAAAGCATCTAAAAAAGTTAAGCTGCAATGTTTACATTTTTTTAAGTTATGATATGTGAATGGGGACATGTAACAAATATAAAGTAGGTGCTATCCCAATTTGGCTGCAAAAGTGAAAACTCATGGAGCTGGGATTGTATAAGAAATCCTCCAGCTGGGCTTTCAAGGTTAATAAGACAGTAGATTACTGAATCTAAATACTTTACACATACAGTGTTATCTATTTTGGGAGCATTTACATTGTGATTAAAAATAACGGTAATTTGTAAATGATCATTAATACATTATAGTTCCATATGCATGGCACAGAATGGAACAGTACTATCACAAAACAGTGTGCTCCATCTATCTGAGGATATTGCATGTTTACTGGCAATTAGCTAAAATCCAGCAGAACTAAGGCCATAAATCATAATGATCATGTGACTGATGCATAACTGATCTAATTAGCCCTTTCTCCTTATTACATGAAGGAAAATAGGTAAGATAAATTGGTTAATCATTTTTTAAGGAGCACTTGGTGGTTAATGCTATTTAAGGCAGCATGTAATAAAAGATTAACTTATTACTAAAAGCTCTTTGTTTAATAGTTTCTCAAGTGTTTTCCCCCATAGATATATAATGAACAATTATGTACTTTTAGCTGCCTTTTTTGTCCTAATAAATAGAATAATCCAGCCTTGCGCTGGCTGCTAGAAAATCGATTCATAATGCTATTGCAAGCTTAGACAACAAAGAGATAAATAAGGGTCATTGTTAAAAATCAATGTATTCATTTAAAGCTACCTTGTGTTGCATATCATAAATACATCAAATTTGATTTATATGCTAACAAAACCATGGTTTTGATAACTAGAAAAACAACAATACATTACGGCATATGAAGAAATCACTCTAAAGTGTATTTAGATTGTTGATAGCTAAGTAAAATGATGAAGTTTATTTCAGATATAATAGGCATACTTCAATCAAAGCAAAAATTGCCTACAATAATACAGTATGTCCTAATCAATTCTTAATGCATGCTCAAAGAAAATATCCACTTCCCTGACTTTGTTCATTCTGGATCTGTAGCACAAATAGATTGATTCATGAGAAAAACATATACAGTATATTTAGAAAAAATGAGTTATTATTCATTGAGCCTGTTTCCTTGTGCTGGAATCTCAATATTGCAGGCTTTTAGAGCTCAAATTGGTTGTAAAGGCAGAATGTTTTTTTATCTTAATGCATTCTATAAAAAGCCTTCTGTATGCAGCAGCACCCCTCAGCCCCCCTAATACTTACCTGGGCCCCATTTCTATCCAGCAATGTGGACGAATCCCCCAGCCACCTGGGACTCTTCCTCCTGATTGACTGAGACACAGCATCAGTGCCATTGGTTCCCTCTGCTGTCAATCAAAGTCAGTTAGCCAATCAGGTGAGAGTGGGAGCAGGGCCAAACCATGGCTGCATGTCTGAATGGACACATGGAGCTGCGGCTCAGCTCAGGTGCCCCCATAGTAAGCTGCTTGCTGTGGGGGCACTCAACATTAGGGAGGGACCTGAGAAGAGGAGGATCTGGGCTGCATTGTGCAAAACCACTGCATAGAGCAGGTAAGTATAACATGTTTGTTATTTTCATACAAAAAAACAAGGCTTTACAATCACTTTAACTGCTTGGATCCACTGAGAGGCTCCCGGTGCAAGATGAGTTGAGTATGCAGCAAAATATGGCGTAGTGTTCATTTACTTTTTGGCTGATTTTAGTGGTTTGATTAAATGTTTGGTTTAAAGCTCAATTGTGGACTCCCCCTCCATTTGTTATATGTACCTTTAAAGGCCATTCATATGATGGGATGGGTCCCCTTCCTCTTTTGTTCTTCCAGTGGTGCAAGGTTCTCAGTAATTTAGAAAGAGGTACTGATATGAATTCACAAAAAAACACAAGATTTCCCAGCACACTTACTGACTAGCCTGTAAAAAAACTGAATTGGCCCTGTCTAACAGTTTACGTTACACATTTGTAAATAAACAGTATGCGTAAGCCACAGTGCTCAAGCCAAGGGACCTCTGTATATACTGTGGTCCTGACTCTAAATTTCTAGAGCCTCCATAGTAGGAGCACATATAAGAATGGATAGATTAAGTACAGGTATTCATGGAGGAAGCCCACCCCTCCTTAAAGGCACAGAGATGCACATGATACCCAGTAAGAGCACAATGGTAGCAAAGGCATCCCATGCATCCCTGCACCCGATTTGTCCAACTATACAAAAAAGTGGCAACCGCCCCAATCTCTAACTGGTTGCGGGGATGCATTGGATGCCTTGGCTGCCATTGTGCTCTTGCTGCAAAGGCCAGTTATAGAATGGGGTGGTTGCCACTTTTTTGTACAGTTTTTTGTACTGTCATGAAGACCTCAGTGCCACTCTCTTCATTATTATATGTGAGTGCAGGGCACCATAGAGACTCCCCTCAGATCACAACCTGCACTCACAGGATGTCCTCCTGAAAATGTGGTTCCTCATGCAATGCAGACAGATTATGACTGGTTCAAAGGACCAACAGAGTTCTGTGTATAGCTTCCTGAAAATATCACTGCATGCTGTCTTAGTACTCTTATTAAAAGCCCTCGGTCCTGATGCAAACAATAGGCTGGCTCTGAGGAGAAGTTATGCATATTGTAAAATGCCTTCATGGGAAGATACCAAAAAAAAGAAAGGGAGGGAAGATTCCCACCAGATAGGATTCTATACTCAAAAGAGGCGTGGGAAAAACCGTGAAATTGGTATAAGGTTAACTTTATTGAAAAATTCATAAATAGATAAACATGATAACAATAGGTGTGTAAATGGTTAAAAATAGGAGACAACGTTGTCTATTTAAAAGCATCACCCACACAGTCCAACCCCAACATCAGGAGACATAAACTGACGATCAAATCAAAGTATTTCCAAGCAGAGGCCGAAGATTATGCCTGGGGAACTTAAATGTTGCATGCCGCAAGGTTGTCTGCAAACAGCAAAGACATCCAGGTTATCTATTTGCCCAGGTACTTATTTAATTAAATATTACAGTAACAGGCACTTCAGAACATAATGTGGTTCATCCTAAGCAACACAGTCAATTGTTGGCCTTGAGGGAGTGATGTTCCTCCATGAATGGCCACTACAACCAGGGTGGGAGGATCACTTATCAAGCCTCTCTGAAGGTTAAGGGTGAATGTAATGCAAGGCTGTACAGCAACTGGAGGGATTGCCAAGGGCAATAAGGGTAAGTCACAAGGGAGCTAGAGGGGGATCTCTGGTGTAAGACAATCTAGAGAGACAGGTATCAACAGCAGTTCCAGGGATGTGAGGTTGTACAGAAAACAGATTGGTCAGACGGGATGAAAGCATGAACATTGCTTGTTGCTTAATGATCTCACATGGAGAAAAAGATTCACATTTAGCTGCTGATCAGTCAAAGGTATCCCACTGCGATAATTGATCCTGTGGAGGCCATAAGTGGATCTCACCTCAAGTAGCTCCCTGTGAGTGAGATGCCTTCACCAGGGGAGATCTCAGCTGATGTTTCCTCCCATGGTTAGTTCAAGCCAGATGACAGCTGCTTCCGGTTTCGCTTTCTGATGGAGAGTGTGGACATCCAATCAACAAGGGAAGTAACGCTGATGCTGTCATAGGTTCCCTGTTCAGACTTGGGGGCAGGATCTGATGGCGGATGGTCCATCCATCAGCTTCCGGTTTACTTCCTGGTTGAAAGCTCTGAAAAGCTGATGTCTCCAGGTGAAAGGATGGCATCACCTAGGTGGGTGTGCTGCGTGGGGGGATGCAGGCTCGCTACCAACGTGTTACATCAGCTACATTGCTGGTTTCATCAGGGTAAGGGGGTCACTGAAATCTTGGTCCTTTTAAAAGGAATCAGAGTGTCCCATTTAGGGAGGGTACAATGACATTACTTCCGCCTCTTTCCTAGAACATTTAACCCCATCAGAGTATTGTATTGAAAAGTGAAAACAAAGTCACTGTAAATTGTCACCATCTTGTGGTTGGTTAAAGAATTGCAATAAATGGTGTTTTTTGTGAAAAAGAAACTCTCATTCTGTTTTTCGTTTTCTTAAAGGCACTAAGCAATTCAGGATAAAAGGACCATTCATATCCTAGTGGATACCCAGATCAACGATTTTTGGGATATACTGGGGGAAATTTAAAAAAAACCCTCAAGGGTCTAATAGGTTAATTTTTCAAATTTTCTCAGAGATTTCAGTGGAAGAGATCCTGTGTTAAATTGCACTGGTCCCTATTAAAGGGTACGTTTGAGATTAAGTTATATTATATTCCCTTGATGTAGGGAGAGGCAGTAAACATAACACTAAAAATAATAAATAAACATGCGGGTCACCTGTAGTGCTCCAGGTGATCAGTGAACCCTCAATTTTTTAGGAACACTTGCAAGTTTAGCTCCATGTTTAGGGCATAGGGGGTTAGTGACCCTTACCGGAATATACATTCCTTTTCTTTCTCTAACAGCACAATGTCAAAGTCACCTCTTCTATTAGGCAGTTTTAAGGCATAAAAGCCTTTGAATTTGAGTCCATCAGGCTGACCATGATGATGCTTTGCAAAGTGTTCTGCAAGGGGTGTCTTTGGTTCAGGGGCTCGAATACTTGATAGGTGCTCACCATTTCTTACTTTAATTTGGAACTCGGGTGGTATTGCAGTTTATTAAATTTAGGATCCGGTAGGTATTTACTCATTTGCGTCCATAAAATGGTCAGTTTCCTCAACAGAGGTGCAGATAAGGCATCTTCACGAGAAGGTGCCAGTCTGGAGGAGTGACTTTCCTAAGCAGAGTGCATATTCATGCAGATCACCCTAGGTAAAGCCCACATGTGGTGCTGAGCTTCTATGACTAAAAAGAATTGAAACCCAAATAATTAAAGCGATAAGTCAGGGGGAGTGAGGCTGAAGAGGAAAGGGCTAGATAATCCTGGACATCGTGGTAAGCCCATAGCCTGCAGTATAATCAGACTTATTATTTTGCAGCTCTTAGGGGCCTTTGGTGACTGCATTTGTTTCTTTTTTAGATTTAATTTCCTTTATTTTCACCTGTTGATTCAGACAGTAAGTCTGTTATTTTTCAACTTATTTTAACTGGAAAATATGTGCAGCAGTCGTAATTAAAGGGTTGGAACAAAGCATTTAACACTGACAGGGATGCTTACAATAGCCAGTTTTTATTAATTTATGTAAAACCTTTATCCCATAAGGAAAAAAATACTGTTGTTGTAAATGCTTAGAAAGCAGCAGTTAAGCTTTAATTTGTTAGTCAAGCCCATCTAAATCTGCTAGTGTAACTAAAATTGCCTTCACCCCAGATTGACAATGCTGCTGTCCAAAGGTCTCTCTGATGCTTAGCGGAGATACCCTAAGAAAGGATTTGTGTCATTGGCCAGATCAGCAGGTGTAAATAAAAGAAAAATAAAAGCTTAAAAAGCATGTAGCCATCAAATTTATGGTTTGGTAAGATGCAATATTACATTTTTTATTTTGGTCAGGGTGCCCTTGAGCTGAATCTGCCTCTATGGTGTAGTATGGTGTGGTTTAGTATAACAACTTTATCTAAAGCAATTGGTAACAGGAATTGCACAATTATGTAATCTTGGCTATTCTTTCACAGTACTGTAGGAATATATATAAGTTTGTACTGTTTGTCTTTGAAATGGTGTCAGAGTAGACAGCCCACATTGCTTTAACGAATATTAATTCTGCTTCTACTGTTATTGGTCTTTTCATACAGATAAGACAGCTGTCCCTTGCATTAAATTCAAATAATAAGTCATTGGTGGTTGAATAATGTAAATTTCATAAATAATACATCGATAAGAATCTAGACATATGCCAGTGACATAAAATTGGCACAGTTTAATTTTTAACATATCTTCTGTTTTGAAGACTTTAAAGAGGGGATATGTGCAATGAATATTATTGTAAGTAGTTAATATTAATACACAATTTTACATTTCTGAATCTTAATTTGAAATCAAAGAGAATTTTTATATTCTATGCTAATTTGGTTCCTGTTCCTGAAGTAAAGTTCAATTCTCTGCTTACACAACAAATTAACAGCGACAAGGAGATGCACTTATTAGAAAAAAAAAGCTAGTAGCAGATCCCAACAATGAAGTACTATTCTTACACATGTATTTACTATGTGCACAAAACCGACAACCGTTAGTACTTGGTTTTGCTTGTAATAAAATAGGAAATTAAAAATTAAAATAAAAAAACTGCATTTGGAACAGTTGACTTTAACTTATTGTGCACCCCCATCTCACCTACAAAGACTTACCCTATTCTCCATTCCAGCTATCTTTACTGTGTGACCCTGATTGACATTGCACAGCCATTGTAAGGAAAACATTCCAGTTGAGTCCTCTTCTTACTTTGCATGCATCGTTTTCTTTGTGTGGTTGAGTTGGAGACCATAATGAGTATAGCTAAAACATGAGACTAAAGGGAAAGGATGAACAGGGCAGGGATGCACAGTAAAGGTCACAAGAGTGGAAAGGAAGGTAACTATTTGACCAGGTGGGCTCCACTTATGAGGCAGTACCTCTGTAGGTGTGGGGTGTTATTATAAACTTTACAATGCACTAGTCAGTGTTAAATTATAGCAAAAATGGAAATTGATGTGCCACACTAGTGATAAAAGGTCCAGATATAACTCTATTTCAATAAAGGTCAGGGGAACAATCCAAAGATTATCCAACATGTTTTACGGGTCCAATAATGCACCCTTTATGCCAACAATGTAAACAGCCTAGAAGTCAATTGGACCTTTAATGATATTTCTTCAAGTGTGATTGCAAGTACAGGCCTTGTCAGCAGTTGGTTTGGCAGGCAAAGGGAGTGCTCTTGGACCCAGGAAACGCATTTAATTATTTTTTGGATTGGCACATTGACTTTATTGGAATACAGTTCTATCTGGACCTCTTTGCAGTGTTGTGGTGCTTCAGTTTCCATTTTTTTACATTAAATTATACTGCCAAGTCAAGGAGACTGTGGAGATCCTCTGGTTTGTAGAAGCCACATGCCCAGAAACCAGATTATTTATATCAACATCAATACTTTAAGATAGCAATACCAGTGAGATAACCCTATGGATCTAGTGTTTTTATTCCACTTTTCTCAACCAGTGTTTAATTATATCCAAGGTCAAAACAATGTATTTTTAGTTGTGGATGAAGTGGTAACGAGTTTGAATATTTTTCAGTTTTGACCTGTGTCCCTGCTGAGGACCCTTTCTTTTTGTGACAGTAGTTACCAAGACAGAAAGTGATAGGAAATCCGTACATTTTTGTCCTTACCAAAATAAAATTAGGTAGAAATATTGTAGCAGTTTATCCAGTGGAAGGTTAGTAAGCAAGATCCCATAGTTTAGTAGCCCAAACAAATATTTGGGAGAAGGCTTGGTTCACACTAGTCCGACGTCAAAGTCCCGTGACTTTCAGTGCCACTTTGGAGTCCGACTTTCATATGACGTTGATGTGACTTTTTACACTCTGTGGCATTGAAGTCATAATAAAGTCAGACCAAAGTAGTGCAGGAACCTTTTCTAAAGTCGGGCTGACTTGTGCAGTATCAGTTAAGACAGCTCTCATAGGGAAACATTGAATTTCACATGTCATCAGACTTGGGGGTCTCACAAGTTGGATCCTATGTCGCATCAGTGTGAACCAAGCCAAAGACAATAAAAAGGCAATTTTCTTTATTTGATCCATAGTGATTAATACCTACAGCTCTGTTGGCAATGGCTGGAGTAAGTTATTAATAGCTTTAATTATTTGCAGTAAGCCAGCAGTTATCTCCCCTCCCCTTGTGTTTTTGCTGAGCCTGGTTTTAAACATTTTTAAATGTGATTAGAAAGTATTTATCATATTAAAACATATGCTGTGCAAAGTTTGACCAGACAAAAAGTTGTAACTTGCAGATTTTATACCATTGCAGGCTGCCTCAGAGCACTCTTAATAAAATGCTGCTGGCTAGTGCGACCACAAAAAACTTTTTAGACAATATATATATATTTTACAAGCAGCAGCAAGCGATGGCAGCGGCCATAACAAAGTAACAAAATAGGTATAATTTATCACATGGTTATTGCTGTCTCGTACCACTATGAGACTACCAATAAAATGAAAGTCTGTTCTGAATACTTAGACTCACTCGGTCATTCTTGCCAGTTCTTGGTCAGTTTAAGCATTTCAATTTTTATGATGCTCCAGCTGTTCTCTTGTTTATTAAAGTATTTCTGTTGCTAAAATAAAAATGTAAACTAAAGTATCCAATGAAAAGAAAAATAGCAAATGCTATTCTCTTTTGATGCACACAATGTCAATTTCCAGTGTGATGAAGAGAATTCACCATCCATGAAATATTTAGAATCCAACACACTTCAGATGCATCAGAACCCTGGTCTTTTGCTGCACTCAGAAATTGATGGAGGGAGGAGTTAGTATTTATTATTTAATGAGAGAGTAGTTCAAAGGTTACACTTACTTACATAAAGCAAGACAAGACTACAGTATCTCACAAAAATGAGTACACCCCTCGGAAATATTTTATTATATCTTTTCATGTGACAACACAGAAGAAATGACACTTGGCTACAATGTAAAGTACTGAGTGTACAGCTTGTATACCAGTGTAAATGTGCTGTCCCCTCAAAATAACTCAACAAACAGCCATTAATGTCTAAACCTCTGGCAACAAAAGTGATTACACCCCTAAGCGAAAATGTCCAAATTGGGCCCAATTAGCCATTTACCTCCCCGGTGGCATGTGACCCGTTAGTGTTACAAGGTCTCAGGTGTGAATGGGGGAGCAAGTGTGTTAAATTTGGTGTTATCACTCTCACTCTCTCACACTGGTCACTGGAAGATCAACATGGCACCTAATGGCAAAGAACTCTCTGAGGATCTGAAAAAAAGAATTGTTGCTCTACATAAAGATGGCCTAGGCTATAAAAAGATTGCCAAGACCCTAAAACTGAGCTGCAGCCCAATGGCTAAGACCATACAGCGGTTTAACAGGATAGGTTCTACTTAGAACAGGCCTTGCCATGGTCGACCGTAAAAGTTGAGTGCACATACTCAGCTTCATATTTAGAGGTTGTCTTTGGGAAATAAACGTATAAGTGCTGCCAGCATTGCTACAGAGGTTGAAGGGGTGGGGGTCAGCCTGTCAGTGTCAGTGCTCAAACCATAGGTCGCACAGTGCATCAAATTTGTCTGCATGGCTGTCATCTTCTAGAAGCCTCTTCTAAAGATGATGCACAAGAAAGCCGGCAAACAGTTTGCTGAAGTCAAGCAGACTAAGGACATGCATTACTGGAACCATGTCCTGTGGCCTGATGAGATCAAGATAAATGTATTTGGTTCAAATGGTGTCAATGTGTGTGGCATCCACCAGGTGAGGAATACAAAGACAAGTGTGTCTTGCCTACAGTCAAGCATGGTGGTGGGAGTGTCATGGTCTGGGGCTGCATGAGTGCTGCAGGCACTGGGAGTTATATTTTTTTGAGGGAACCATGGATGCCAACATGTATTGTGACATACTGAATCAGAGCATGATCCCCTCCTTTCAGAGACTGGGCCGCAGGGCAGTATTCCTACATGATAACGACCTCCAAACACACCTCCAAGATGATCACTGCCTTGCTAAAGAAGCTGAGGGTAAAGGTGATGGACTAGCCAAGCATGTCTTCAGACCTAAACCCTATTGAGCATCTGGGGGGCATCCTTAACTGGAAGGAGGAGGAATGCAAGGTCTCTAACATCCACCATCTCCGTGATGTCGTCATGGAGCAGTGGAAGAGGACTCCAGTGGCAACCTCGGAATCTCTGGGGAACTCCATGCCCAAGAGGATTAAGGTAGTGCTGGAAAACAATGGTGACCACACAAAATATTGACACTTTGGGCACAATTTGGACATTTTCACTTAGGGATGTACTCACTTTTGTTGACAGGGGTTTAGACATTAATGACTGTGTGTTGAGTTATTTTGAGGGGACAGCAAATTTACACTGTTATACAAGCTGTACACTCACTACTTTACATTGTAGCAAAGTGTCATTTCTTCAGTTTTGTCACATGAAAAGATATAATAAAGTATTTACAAAAATGTGAGGGGTGTACTCACTTTTGTGAGATACTGTATGTAAACATGTAATAATAGTATGTGAACATAGCAATAAGTGAAAGAGGACCTACAAGCATCCTAAGTAGTGGTGAGTGAACTGAGCAAAATTTGTTTGCTGAATGATTGTCAAACAATTGAAAAAATCTACAAATCCTGAACATAGCACCCAAACTCCAAAGAAGTCTATAGGCAAATATTATCATATTTTTTTTCTGGACTTTTTCATGGTCAGTTTACAAGCTTTAGGGAAAAAGGAGCAGTAGAGCAATGCCATGGGGATTGTGTACCAATGCAAAGAAAAAAAAATATTCAGTGGGGAACTTGTCTTTTAATGCAACTTAAAGGGCAACATTAAAAATACACAATTCTTTTTGAATAACATGCTTGTGGGATGCTTTAAACCTGCATGTGAAGTGGTGCACATGTAGTGAAGCAAATGACATATAGAAAAAAAAATTGCCACTAAATTATATTTCCTGCTTGTTTTATTCAAATTGGTAGGGGGATTCTCCTCAATATCCTGATTCTTGCTACAGGTCTGGTGTATGTTTTAAAGGAGTTGTAAAGGCAGAAGGTTTTTTTATCTTAATGCATTAAGATAAAAAAAACTTCTGTGTGTAGCAGTCTCCCCAGCACCACCTAATCACTTACCTGAGCCCCTTCTCTGTACAGCGATGCCAACGAGTGTCTTAGCTGTCCCAGACACTCCTCCAGATTGGCTGCTGCACAACAGCAGCGCCATTGGCTCCCGTGCCTGTCAATCTAAATCAGTCACCAAATCAGGGGAGAGAGGGGCGGGGCCGGGGCTCAGTGTCTGAATGGATATACGGAGCTCTGACTCAGCTCGGGTGCCCCCTGAAGCAAGCTGCTGGCTGAGGGGGCACTCACCAGAGGAAAGGGCCAGGAGCTGTGAAGAGGAGGATCTGGGCTGCTCTGTGCAAATCCAACTACACAGAGGAGGTAAGTATAACATGTTTGTTATTATTAAAGCAAAAACAAGCCTTTACAATCACTTTAAGTGCAAATTAAACCAAAATCTTTACTAGACCATTATCTTTCTTTAGGGTTTATATGGATTTAAGGGGGAATCTGGTACAAAAACAAAGATATTGGACCTATCCCAAAATCCATACTAGACCCATGTCCATGCAGGTGAGGGGGAGCAGCAAGCATGCGGCTTCTCCCTCAATCATAACAGGCCACATGCCTGCAACATCGGGAGTGTTCCTTGCCAGGGGGATGGAAGCAAGGGCCTCTTCCTCATAGCCTTGACCCCTTGGGTGTGTGCGGGGGGCTTATCAAAATCTGGAAGCCTCATTTACACTAGAGGACCCCTAGATATTCCCCCCTTCATCCGAATGAGTAAGAGGAACATTCATAGTAAATAAATGGACACATCATACATAAAATCCTTTTTTTAAAAAAAGCCCCACATGTAAATCCACTATCATTTACATTAATTAGTGATGTAAGCAATGTTTAATCATGATGATTGATGATCTGCCAACAAAAACTAGAAGACCCATGCATGACTATTCTGCTCCCAATAAATAAACATGAACAAATGGAAAGAGTGTCAGACCAAAAGATAAGAGTCCAGATTCATTTAGTAGTTTGCACTAAAAAAAAACAGCCAACACATTTCGGGGATCAGAAAATTTTTCTTTCATCAGGTTCAGTTAAAATAACAACCTTGAATGGACTCAAAATATAATTTTCTTGTGTGAATCTGTGCTGGGAAGTTAATTGCTGAATCAGGAGATTGACTAGCCAGCTGTATCTTGTGAGCAGTCAAGATGTTTTTTTTTTTTATTTGATCATGTTCCCGATGTCACCCCACCTGTCTGCACCTGAGCTAGCTGCGCAATGTAAACAAACCTCCTGGTGATAGGGTCTGATGTCAATGAACAAATGCTGCCTGAATTTATTTACCACTTTAGCCCGGAGAATTTGCCCCCTTAATGACCAGAGCACTTTTTGCGATTCGGCACTGTGTCGCTTTTACTGACAAGTGCGCAGTTGTGAGACATTATACCCAAACAAAGTTGACATCCTATTTTTCCCACAAATAGAGCTTTCTTTTGGTGGTATTTGATCACCTCTACATCTCTTCTAATCACCACTATAAACAGAAAAGGAGTGACAATTTTGAAAAAAAAACAAATGTATTCATCAGTTTTGGCAGATATATATATATATCTATACATAGATTTATATATCTAAAAATAAATATATATATATATATTTGCGCAAAAATTGCCACATTTACAAATCATGAGGATTCATTTATGACGTTTTTACTATTTTTTTTGTTTTTACTAGTAATGTCGACGATCTGTGATTTTTATCAGGACTGCGATATTGCGGCAGACAGATCAGACATTTTTGACACTTTTTTGGGACCATTGACATTTACACAGTGACCAGGTCTAACAATAGCCACTGATTACTGTATAAATGTCAGGGAAGGGGTTAACCTGCAGGGGGCAATCAAGGGGTTAACTGTGTTCCCTAGGCGTGTTCTAACTGTGTGGGGGCTGGGCTGGGCTGGCAGCGGCATGACAGATCTAACTTATCCAGATGACAGGGATCAGTAGATCTCTGTCATGCCCACTGACAGAAGGGGGAACCACCATGTTTACATTGGCGGTTCCCCTTTCTTCCTGTGTAGTAGGAGATCATGGGCCGCTGGCAGACATTGTGTCCCCCCATCCCCTAGCCTTGCCTGCGTGAATTGCCTTTTATAAAAGGCAATTCGTGTTGTGCTGCCACATTGCAGCAGTAAATATACGCGATTCAGTCGGGAAGGGGTTCATCAAGTATGGTCATGACCATATTTGGTCAATAATGCCCCCTGAGATACCCAGTGGCTTGTTTGGCATTTGCAAACAGGCTAAATTTAGTCATTTATTTTGCTGGTTCGGCAAACCTCTAAGAACTAGAGCTTGGGTTAAATTCCCCTGAACCTTCCTGAGCTCTGTCCTAATCCTAAGCAATCCTAAAAAGAATTTGCCATCAACAAGTTTGTTTTACATTCCATCCATTGTCAACACTCTTTCCTCTCCCTTGAATTTGACCGCTGGGGAGATCATGTGATCAGACCACCCTGAGTATAGGTTAGTGTAAGTGTCTTTCTTCTACAAGGAAGTTAGTATAGAAGTTAGCAGAGGGGTGGGAGCTATTTTAAGCATAGAGTTAGTTGGAATCCCACTTTAAATTTTCCATGTCCCTTCTAAGCTTCACACAGCCTGTTTGTAAACTTGCAGATCAGCTCATGGTCACTGAGTAACTTTCAAGATGTGCAACATTATTCAGTCCCTTCTTTACTGCCCTGGCAGTCAATAACACATCCCCTGTAGTCCAGGGGCCCAAGTAAGAACCTAGCAGACCCTGTGATGATGTTAGGGGTATATAAAGTAAAAAATCTTCAAAACAGAGAAAAGCGTTAAAAAAATATTTTTGCTATGTTCGTTTGGAGTACGAAGTAGCTCGGTTTCTTGAAGTTCAGATTTAAAAACTTGCACATAAATCTGCATTTGTTCCCATCTTCACTGTAATCAATACCTTCATTCCAAAACAATAAGCCTTCCTAACCTACTGGCATTCAACATCATAGTAACATAACTAGTGATCTGTTTTATAGCCTTTCTGCATTTGAAATCATGACCATTGCATTCTGCATTGTTTTGATTTTTATAATTTCTTTATCATTACCTCAATTTATATCTATATCTTGTACTTTATATTACAAAACAGTGAATGTATGCATTACTCAGTAAAATACAGTTTGTAACAACTAACATAGTGTTCATAAATGACATTTTTTTTAATCTCATGTCATGCTACACTGAAATTCTTTTTAATTAAGATTTTATGGCATTACCCAGGCATAATGCCCACCAAATGAACAGTAGTAATTCATGTACGCTGAAAAAGAAGCATCTGCTCTGGAATTGTATATGCCTTTCAAATACTGTTGTTAAATGTCTGCTTATCAATCACTCTGACCAGCTAGACATACTGAGCGCTGTTCTTTCTTCTGGGGTCCAAAACTGAAATTTTGCTGCCAGAAAGATGCTGATTAACCCGATCTTTTCAGAACAGCTAGACCAAATGATTCATAGCTTTTCAGATGTTTAAATGTCTCTGATCTGCTTATCAAAGACTTCTCGAAAATGAAGCCTGACTTTTTAAACTCCAGAGACAAAAAGGAAAAAAGAAACCTAGATCTTTTTACACCCTGGATTTTATGGGTGCTAAGTGCTGTTCAAATATGACACAAGAGATTACACCCCAGCATGCTCTTCTGCTGCATAATATCCCCATCACTGGGCTGTTAGATGACTTACATAATCCCATATGACTTCCAAGAGCCAATCAGCATGGCTTCAGCGCCATGCAGATAGTGTTTATTTTTTTCATTGTTTTCATGTAAGTATGTTGTTGTCATGTCATGTCAAGCATGTTGTTGCCAATTGACCTAACACTTACACCCCTTTTACACTGGGGCGGTAGGGGCGGTAGCGGTAAAGCGCTGCTAGTTTTAGAACTGCTTTGGAAGCACTGCCCATTCATTTTAATGGGCATGGGCAGTGGAGGAGTGGTGTGTAGACTGCTCCCGCACCGCCCCAAAGATGCTGCTTGCAGGACTTTTTTCTTGCAAGCACACTGCCCCAGTGTGAAAGCACTTGGGCTTTCACATTGGGGTGGATTGGGGGGGTTTTCAGGTGCTTTACAGACGCTATTTTTAGTGCTAAAGTGCCTGAAAAACATTCCAGTATGAAAGGGGTCTTAAAGTGTTACTAAACCCACAACAGTAAAATCTGTCTGTATATGCAGAATAGCATGCTCGTTATACTCACTGTGGAACTTAAGGGGTTAATCTTCTGTATTGTGTAAAAAGGCTCTTTTATCCTGTATGGATAGATCCTCACCCTCCTGCAGGGTCTCTCGTGGCAAGGCCAGATAATACACAGTCAGAGTAGTAAATCTGCACAGTTTGGTCTCTACTGCTGGAGAGAACATTTCCTTGTTGATCAGAGCTAGTCAGATCACATGATATTGACATCACATATGTGCAGGGACGGGTTAACATAGGGGCTATTGGAGCTGCAGCTCCAGGCCCCTACCTCAAGATAGGCCCATGCCAGTGAGTTATTAATGCTGTTTATGTTATGTAAATCGCGGGAGGCAGGCGTTTATTGTTATGTAAATCGCGGGCGGGGAGCAGGGACTATTGTTATGTAAATTGCGGGCGTCAGGCGCTATTGTTATACAAACCGCGCTAGCGGTTCACTGCAAAGTAAGTAATGTGTTTTGTGCAAACATCTTCTAGCTGAAAAGGTGACAGCAGCAAGAATGAATGATCACCATAGTAAAGATATGAGGAAAAAAAAAATCATGACATCTGAACATCTTCCAGCAAATTTTAAGTGCATTACTTCCTTACTATATTAGCATGCTTTGTACATATTTTTTTACCTTTAGGAAGAAGTATGCAGACTCACCATAAGTACAGGGAGAAAACAATTACTCTGAATGTGTTTTGTTCACAACATGCATGAGCTGTGGTGTATTGTGTAAAAATGCAGCATGTCTACATTTTTATTGCAGCACAATGCACGTCACGCCAGCACATACAGTGCAATGAATTGTCTTTCTATTTTTTGACTAGATTTAAAAAAAGGAAAAATTAAACAATGCAAAGCATTTCACTAATTGATCACAACAGAGGGCACACATCAAATGAACCATAACGCACCCCCACTGGTGTGAACAGACCCCAAGTGCTTGCAGCTGTGTCAAAGACAAAGTTCCTCATTCCCAATGAATTGATTATCTTTATAGTGAGTGTAAAGCCTCGTACACACGGGACGACGATCGTGTTCAACACGTCGTACTCACGACCGTTGTATGCAGAATCGATCGTCTGTGGCCGTGCTTTCAACAGTTGAACATACGACGGTCGTTCGTGGGAGTTGTATGTGCAGACTAGAAAACTTGGTCGTGTCAACAAGCTCGCATACGACCGTTGTATCGTGTGTAGAGCAGCTGTGTTCAACAAAGTTGTATTGTGCTAAACACGCATGCGCCAAGTCCACTTCAACTAACATGAAATTAGATGAAGGAGCCCAAAAGGTGACGCTACTTCCTCATTATACGCTCGTTCGCGTCATCACGTTCGGCCGGCCGCAAGTTGTATGTACGACCGTCGTGTGCATGTCAGTAGGCTACATACGACCGTCAACGTACGATTCAACACGGTCGTACGCACGATCGTCGTCCCGTGTGTACGAGCCATTAGGCAGGCCAGACATTACTCTTTTTTTTTTCCCATTCAACCAGCGTGTTGAATAATAAAAAAAGAGCTAATTCCCCCATCCACACAATCACACCTGCTGTGCTCTTATATTCTGCTGGCAGGAAGCCTCTCCTGTCTTCAGAATACAATGATCAGTGCTGCTGACTATAGCTGGCGGCACTGGTCATTTGGGAAAAACCCGACAGGCTGGTTGCACACAAGACGATCGATAGATCAATTTGTGTACAACAAGCTAGACCGTACAGTATACATGAATTGAAATTCGCCCAGTCCCTGCTGAATTGGCCAAATTTCGATCCGTGTATGGCCAGCTTTAACAAATCCCCCCCCCCCCCCAACCATAGCTATATATACCATAGCTAACCAAAGCAGAGGGGAGCCACAAGGCAATGAGCTGAGGGGGCTCTGTCATTCTGTATGGGGTCCCATGACTACTGCAGGCTGCCTGCTGCAATATCAGCCCCTGCACTGTACAGCTAAATTGTAGAAGGAGGAGAACAATGTGCTCAAACACATTTTATTAATGGCATCTACTGATAGCAAGCTCCATGACAAAGGTGTGCTGACAGCAGCTGTGACATCAGTTTAGGCAGCTGGCAGCACAGAGTCACTGGCTGACAGAAATGAAACCACCCACTGAACCCTTTCTCGCACTATAGCCACAGTGCAGGTAGTGATATCAAAGCAGATGGGACAACAGCAAGCTCTACCACTGATCCAGGCTGACCAGAAGCACTAATTACTGCAGGAGAGGGTAGTGGATTTGCTGGCATTCTCTGTGATAAGTGGGATTAGCAGACCTGGATGTAGAGAAGAAGCTCTTTGAGTCAAGAGTCTGCTGAGCAAAATACACCTCTGGAGGAAGCTAGTGGTAACATGGTAAAATATACCTTTGGAGGAAGCTAGTGGTAACATTGTAAAATATACCTCTGGTGGAAACTAGTGGTAACATTGTAAAATATACCTCTGGAGGAAGCAGTCGGTCACTGAGACACGACGGTCGACGGATTTGACTAC
>BLSH010097464.1:39599-50977 GCA_018402905.1 Glandirana rugosa | reverse complement strand
ACCCGAACGATTTTTGAAATGTCCGGGTCCGGGTCCGTGCCACGGACACCCGAAAGTTCGGTACGGACCCGAACGTTACAGTCCGGGTTCGCTCAACACTACTTATGATATGGCTGTCTCCAGTTTTCTACCAAACAGAGATCTTCTGCCATAAAGTGACTCACACCAGTCTTGTTTTTAGGAAGCAAGACACCGCCCAGGGTCTCAACCATGGGGCCCCCCTAGCCGTGACCAAGTTGGTTGCCTCATTACTAGGCTACAGTCGCATTTACTGTGGGCATGGATTTCAGTGATGCTATATCCGAGCTCTGACAAGGATAAAACCTGTATAGACAATCAAAGGAGAAACTTTCTCTGGACTTTACCATCCATCTGATTAAATTTCTTCCATAAACAGAGAAGGAATTGCCGTTTTGAAGAAAGAGTAAATATGACTGTCTTTTTACCCATGTAATGGCATGCATGACCGTCTGGATCCACTGTTCCACGAAGGAAAAAAAAACTGAAACCAAGCAGCTCTGGGTCTTCCTCTGATGAAGAGGAGCTATTATCTGCAGGCTGCCCACTCACCAGGGTGGCCCAAGCCTCAGCCCACAGACACTTAAATAATGGCAGATTTCGTTCCTACAGAGGAAACACTGCAGGGCCCCATAAAGATCGACAGAAGGGGCACACAGGCTTTTTAGCGTAATTTAGCAGCCCGAGCACTGGGTCTTCGCACTGGGAGAGGCTTGAACTCAGATGGCTACTGCACAGAGGCAGAGGTGGGGACATAGAACTGCTTACTCTTCACTGCAGAACTGAGTGGTTGAGCGCCACATGCCAGGGTGCCAGGTTGTTTTTCTAGTGGCTAGAGTAGCAACTAGGAGGGGGCTACCTGGCTGGCATAACTGAAGTGAGTCCAAAATAGCATCTTGCATCATAATTAATGAAGATATTTGGTGTTACCTGTTAACTGCAAACTCCTCCGGGCAGTCTTTACTCACCAGCCTATTGGCTACAGGCACTGTGCCACAGGCCCTGCAGGATTCTTGCTGGGGCATTGGCGTTGCTCTGGGGAAGAGGCAATAAGACGTCTTCTTTGGAACCTTTTCCTTTGAGTGGGTGTGGCATCTGCAGTTACTCTCTTATGAAGACCGCCCATCTTTCCCTGGCTCTTGATTTTTGAGAGCATGCGCATGCGAGGCTCTCAAAGCAATCCACATAAGGAGGCACTCTTTTCCTGCAAACTTACCAACATGGTGGTCCCGTATCTTTGAATTTGAGGGTCTTTTTGCATAAGCGGTGACTGACTCATGGCTTGAGGACAGATAGGACGGCCAGCTGAAATGAGGATAGCCAGAAAGGAAAATAGTACTAGGGAGAGAAGGTCTTTGACATTAAAAAGAGAGAGGAAAAAATATATGCCTTCATAACAAACCACATAACCAAAAGAAATAAATAAATTTATACATATACATACATTTCTCTTTCTTTTTTTTTTTGAGTAAAAGAAACAAATGAATGCAGTATAGCTGGCCCTCCCAAGCCTCAGCCCACAGACACTTACATAATGGCAGATTTCATTCCTAAAGAGGAAACATTGCAGGGCCCCATCAAGACCCACAGAAGGTGCACCCAGGCTTTTTAGCGCAATTTAGCGGCCCGTGCACTGGGACTTCGCACTGGGAGAGGCTTGAACCCAGACGGCTACTGCACAGAGGCAGAGGTAGAGACGTAGAACTGCTTACTCTTCACTGGTGCGTGGAGGTATGAGGAAAAAAAGAAGAATGGGGGCGGCTAACTATGCCTTTTTTATGCTATTCACTGGTCCTGAGGGAGTGGTCAAGAGACAGAGCTCTATCACTAGTGTGCTGCCATGTTGGCGTCAGAAAAAAAAAACACAACTGCATATGCACCTCCACACCTACGTGGACACAGGGGAAAGTGGTCGGTTGGCCGCCCTCATTTTTTATAACAAACTCTATGTCTACGTGGAAATCGGGGAATGAAATTGGACACAGTGGAGGCGCATGCATATTTTTTATTTTATTTTTACAAACGTCACCTCCGGTATCCATTTGTGTCAGGTATCCACTAATGACGCTACACCGGTGACAGGGCCGACATCTTTCACCCAAGTTACTTCCGGGTTCACAGACTCCGGCGCTATGTTTGGCTGGAGCCGCAATGACGTCACTGATGAATTGGTATCCTGCACAGCCAGGCACACCAAATTTTTACAAGCACTCCAGAGAGAACAGTCCATGACTTTGTTTTTGTTATTAATTAGATAGTTAATAACTTGCATAGGGATGAGAGTTTATGGGATGCCCTCCTGACTTTAGCAAAACTTCAGCAAAAACTTCAGGGACAACTTCCTATATACAGTCTATGTACAGTCTCCTCTACTTTCCTCCGGCACACACTTGCTTGCTGGCTCCAGCTGAATCACTGTTAGTTGATCTGACAGGCTCTCAGTGAGATTTAGCAAGGGCCCTTACAGGTAGGAACTCATAGCCCCTTGCAGTGGCGTACCAACTGGGGGGCGGGGGGCAGTCCGACCCGGGCGCCACACATTGGGGGGTTGTCAGGCTGGCACCGCTTTGGGGTGTGGGCTGGCAGTAGCACATAGTAAGTGTGAAACTGCCAGATGCATGTATTTCTGTCTGGCGCAGGCCGCCCGATGGTAATCCTCAGGTCGATTGGTGCTGATGGATGTATACTATAACTAGATCCCCATGGGGAAAACATAGGCCAGTTTGGGGGGTGCCAAATATAGGATTCGCCCTGGGTGCCAAATGCTCTAGGTACACCCATGGCCCCTTGTTGTGTAGCAAAAATACAGTGAACAGCCTTCACTTCTCTTCTGTCACTACTGATCCCAGCACCACTTCTTCAGGCACTGCTAACCCACCTGGCTGCAGCTGCCCCTTTCACTAGCCCTCCAGGCTAACTTTCCACACCAGTCCTCTAGACGGACTCTTCACCACCACCCAGCTGACTGTCTCAGGAGATCTCCAAGGTTAGGATGAAGACACAGCACGCTGCTGTCTTCAGGGAGACTGGCTACATGTGGCAGTCTCCCTCCTTGTTAGTCCCCAGCAGTGCTGATCTAAACACTCTGTCCTCTCTTGCTCCCTTGCTTCCAGGAAGGGCTTCCTCCTGAATGTTGTGGCAGGATCCTTCTAGCACCCGAGCCCCAGCCCAAGGCAGAACACTCCCTCAGGTTACGGGGCACCCTTAAGGACCACAACAGCCTCCTCAGCAGTGGCGGCCGCTCATAAGGGGCGCAGGGGCAATGCCCCCCTAGTCTCCATGCAGGGCACTGGATGCATGGATTTCAATGGGTGTTTTTCTTTTTTGAAGCATGTGATTAGAGCCTGAGGCTCTAATTGGCTTCTAAAAGGGTGGGCTCATGGCGCAGAGCACTTTGCCCCAAGCCCACCCACTTGTGTGACATTAGTGAATAAATATTCTTCTAATGTCTTCCTACTTCTCCTCCCTGAGACCCGATTGCCCGGGAGTCCTAAGGCCCGATTGGCCGGGAGGAGAAGCGATCGCTAAGACTTGGGAGGAGATGTAGGGGGGAAGCCGCTGAAGCTGCGACCTGGATGGGGTAAGTGCGGGGCTGACAGGCGAGCAAAGCGGCAATCAGGCAGGCGATTGATCGAGCGCCGGGAGGGGGGAGTGAGCGGGCCAAGTTTGTTTGCCGCCCCCCCCCCCCAAAAAAACTGAGCACCAGCCGCCACTGCTGATTACTGTAATAATGTCACTGGTTCCCAAAAAAGTATCATAAGTGTCAGTTAGGTGCCCGATACAATGTCTCAGTCCCGCTAAAAATTGCTGATTGCCGCGATTACTAAAAAATAAAAATGCCATGTAGATGCTGTAACTTTTGTGCAAACCAATCAATATACGCTTATTGGGATGTACCAAAAATATGTAGAGAATACATATTGGCCTAAATTGATGAAGAAATTATGATTTGTTAAAATTTTTTTATTGGACATGCTTTATAGCAGAAAGTAAAAAAATATTGTTTCCTGACAGACTCCATGGCAGCCTACATGTGGTTTTTCTCTGCCTCCTCTCTAATGCTATAGGACCCCATTCCCATAAATTTGAGCTCACAGCCAGAGACTGCGATCCTTTTTTGTCCTCCTCTTTGGATCCCGGATACACTTACGTTTTCCATGGTGCATGTGGATGTCGGATGTCCCCGTCTTGGTGAAGCCCCGAGCAGGCTGACATTGGGCATTTTGGATGGCAGTGTCAAATAGCCCAGGGCCCAGCCAGGGGTGGGCTAGTGGCTTCAGGCATGTTGAGAAACAAGAAAACACGAGAAGGGCACACCGACCTAGTGCAATTCCGTTAAAATATTTATTGAGAGTAAAATTACATAAAATAGGCTCACAAACATAGAAGATTTAAAAGCATATCAGAACTACAATTTGAACAGAATGCCTCCAGGACTACTAGGATGCTCCACATCTGCAAGGAGACCAGAAGGTGTCCATAGCGGCCAGGCTAACGTGTTTCCAGGGCAAACCCTCTTCTTCAGAGCCAGAGGCCACGCGTTAGCCTGCCTGCTATGGACACGTTCTGATCTCCTTGCAGATGTGGAGCATCCCAGTAGTCCTGGAGGGCCAAATTCTGTTCAAATTGTGGTTCTGATATGCTTTTAAATCTTCTATGTTTGTGAGTATATTTTTTGTCCTTTTACTCTCAATAAATAATTTAACGGAATTGTACTAGGTCGATGCACCCTTCTCTTGTTTTCTCGTTGTTTTTTAGCACCTTTGGATGCCCATGGTCCTGAGGGGGGCTGCAAGACCTTGTATGTGGAGGAAGACTTACATACATTCATTCATTCAGCCAATTATATTACTAGATCTCTTTTTGGGAAAATATATCTGAGCGCAGGAGGATTGTCTTTTGTTCTGGCATGTTGACCCAGTGGTGGAGGGTGGCCTGTATATGCCCAAGGATGGACGTTCATGACTGGCAAGTTTGGAAGATGGTGCCTCGCCAGAGCAGCACTACCTCCATGGCAGCAGTATTTGTTTTATATGTGTCGTGTGTCTCTCTCCTCTTTTTCCCTGGTGCTAGTATTTGGCCTCTCATGGCGGCTGGAGCGCTTCTGCGTTCCAGGACACTGCAGCACTTCAGCCGTGGCCGTAGGTGCCTCAGCGAATGCGTGAATCCTCGGGCAAGACTGAGGTTTGGTTCACACATGCGCAGTCTGTCGGGGATCCAGCGGCTGCACAGGCCCGGTGGCTGGGCTCCTCAGCTCAAGCGCAGTGGAAGCGTGGCAGTGACATCACCAGGGCGGGGGGGGGGGTTGAACAAGCTGTCAGCCTACTGCCTCTTTGTGATTGTCCGCGGGCGGTGTGCGGCAGCCTCCACATACCCTGGGCATCCTGCCTGGAGGTAACCTGAACATACTCATTACCTTGATTATGGTTCAGCAGGGTTATCATTAAAGGGGAAGTAACATTTTTTTTCTCTCCTCCCCACCTCGCTAGCTTTAAGGACCCTGTCCCTGCAGTCTGGTGGGATCGTTCCTTCCTTACTGTTACCTTGGATAGGTCACAGCCTTGCGGCCAGCCCCCATGCACAAGGGTGTGGGGGGGAGGTGCTTCGTGGGGGCCAGAGTGCTATGGACCTTCGGGCTATGGCACGTCTCTCTCTTTCTCTTCTTTCCATCATCTGTCAGCCCCTACAGGTTGGATCACCAGGCACGTGATAACAGAGACCTTGCCAGGTCGCAACGGCGGCATTCTTCGTGTAGGTCCAGACGTCATGATTCCCCGTCTAGGACTCAACATCAGAGGAGACGCTCTCATTCCTCCTCTAGACCCCGCACCCATCACAGTGACAGCCGCTCTGATCGCAGAGCCTGCTGGGGATGTGGGACTCAAGTGTGAACCATACTGTGCTCAGGCGGTGGGGGAAAAAGAGACTGGAAGCCAGCAAATGAAGTTTCTAGTGAAGCATGTGGTGTAACAGTCCCTGAAACAGTGGGGTACAATCTGCACACAGAGCCAGTACACCACCATGTCAGGCTCTCTGGCTGACGATGCCCAAGAGGATCCGGGCCTGTCTCAGCCATACAACGCTTCCCCAGATCCTCAGATAAGTGAGGTAGGAGATGAGTTCCTTGGTGGGTTTGATTTTGCCCTAGTCTCCCGGTTATTCAAGGCGATTAAGAGACCCTGAAGTGGGAAGAACCAACTACACCCCCAGTCAAGCAAAGAAAGTTATTTAACACCTGGGGAGGGGATGCTCCATCTATCCACTCCTAGTAGAGTTAAAGAATATCATTATGGAGGAATGTAGCAGAGTACACAGGGAGACACCCCTATCAAGCAAACTACGAGCTCAACCCCTTTAAAGCCGAGGGTGCGAGGCACCTGGAATCTGCTCCTCTATTGGACACAGCAAAACATGTTACTCTCCCTCTGGAAGATGCCATGTCCTTCAAAGATGGTCTTGAGAAAGAGATCGATCAAGACCTCAAAAGATTTTATGGGTTGGCCGGAATGGCCTTCAAATCAGCTCTGGCCCTTGCTGCCATGTCCAAGGCAATGGAAGCCTGGACGGAGAATGTCGATACCGTACTAAGAAGTGTTTGGGAAGAGGTGGCCAAGGGCTCGGCCGGGCAAGAGTTAAAACTGGTTGAAGCTTCCATTGACATCACCCGCCTGTTGGCCGGACTATACTCTCTTCAGTTATGGCTAAGCGGGTCTTATGACGGTGTCCTTGGCTCGCTGATCCAGCGTCGAAATAGGCCCAGTTTAGGATCCCCTTTGAGGAGTCCTCACTATATGGCAACAAGCTGGATAGTGCCATCATCCGGGCCACAGGTGGAAAGTCGGGTTTCTTGCCCAGGACAAATGCCTGTTTGGCCAGAAGAAGCCCCAGTCTGGAAGACGTAATTCAGAACGTTCAAGGGATGCACGCTTCTATAGGCCAGTTTGAAACTTCAGGAGAAACTGGAAGAGGAGACAGACACCCTTCCAGAAGTCCGCCAAGAATACGGCGTCCAGTGGACGTGGGCCCTCCAAGTCTTGTTGAGATTGGGCCCACACAGACAGGTTGAGACATTCAGGTGGATTCAAGCCCTGGGAGTCAATCCCTAAGTAGACCTCTTTGCATCCCCATGCAATTTCAAACTCAAGAAGTATTACTTTCGGGGCCGCTGCAGTCAGGCCCTCAGGGTGGATGCCCTAACAGACCAGTGGGGCTTCAGCAGTGCATATGCCTTTCCTACATTCCCATTAATTCTCACATTTCTGCAGAGACTCACAGCAGGAGCCGTTGGGTTGGTGGCGGTGGCTCCATACAGGCCGAGCAGGCGGTGGTTACCCCTCCTAACCCAACTTAGCCTTCGGGACCCAGTACCCCTTCCTCGAACCGGATCTTCTGCATCCATGCCTGGCATTATTGAGGCTGATGGTCTTGTTCTTGAGAGGGAGAGTTTGGAAGCCCTTGGCTGTGCATAAGGTGTCTTTTCCACCCTAATGAGTTCAAGAAGGGCAATCACAAAGTCTATTGAAGAATATGGGCCAAGATTGTGGAGTTCTCATCCTCTGCGGGAAGACCATACAAAGACCCAGGAGTGCAGGGAATCCTGGAATTCCTACAGTCAGAACTAGACCTGGCTCTGTCAGTCAGGTCCCTTAGGGTCCATGTGTCGGCCCTATTGGCCTTCTCGGGGGTCTCGTGGGCTGGCCACCCTCTTGTCCGGCAATTCTTCAGAGGGGCAGCAAGACTCAGGCCTCAGAGGAGACCAAGATTTTTCCAAATAGGATCTTCCTCTCGTCTTCCACTCGCACTCGGAGCTCGGAGCCAACGGAATCAGCCCAGCATCTATTAGGGATCCTTCTGTCAAGTCCGCTTTCTTTCTTTCATCACATCGGCCAAGAGAGTTTCAGAAATCAGGGCCTTCAACCACAAAGAGCCATTTCTAACCTTCTTTCCAGACCGGGTAGTACTCATACCCATGCTGGACTCAAATCCCAAAGTCATCGATCTTCCACGAAAACCAAGAGATGGCTCTTCCTACCTTCAAGGTACGGTAAGCCACGGAGGCTCATCCCGTGAGTGAGACACTAAAAAAGTACCTTCAAGCTATGGCCTCGTTTACACGGTCAGATCACCTCTTCTCTGGGAAAAATGGGGAAGATGAGCTTCATCTAGGACTATTGCAACCTGAATTGTCCAGGCCATCCAGCTGACCTATGGGGCAATAGGGCTTGGCCCCTCTGGAGGCAGCGACAACGCACTCGTCTAGGGGCGTCTTAACTTCCCGGGCAGTGGCTCAACATGTGGCTCCAGATGTTATTTGCAGGGCAGCCTCGTGGGCCTCTATCTACACGTTCATGGCAGGTTATGGTGTGGAACCTGCATCTTTTTCTTCGGTAGATTTTGGGTACAGTGCCGCACGACCGCGCAATTGTCAGTTAAAGTAACGCAGTGCTGTATCGCAAAAAATGGCCTGGTCAGGAAGGGGGTAAAACCGTCCCAGGGCTGAAGTGGTTAAAAAAAAAATATATATATATATATACAGTCGGGCAAAAAAGTATTTAGTCAGCCACCAACTGTGCAAGTTCTCCCACTTCAAAAGATGAAAGAGTCCTGTAATTTTCATCATAGGTACACTTCAACTATGAGAGACAGAATGAGAAAAAAAATCCAGAAAATCACATTGTCTGATTTTTAAAGAATTTATTTGCAAATTATGGTGCAAAATAAGTATTTGGTCACCTACAAAAAAGCAAGATTTCTGGCTCTCACAGACCTGTAACTTTTTCTTTAAGAGGCTCCTCTGTCCTCCACTCGTTACCTGTATTAATGGCACCTGTTTGAACTCATTATCAGTATAAAAGACACCTGTCCACAACCTCAAACAGTCAGACTCCAAACTCCACTATGGCCAAGACCAAAGAGATGTCAAAGGACACCAGAAACAAAATTGTAGACCTGCACCAGGCTGGGAAGACTGAATCTGCAATAGGTAAGCAGCTTGGTGTGAAGAAATCAACTGTGGGAGCAATTATTAGAAAATGGAAGACATACAAGACCACTGATAATTTCCCTCGATCTCGGGCTCCACGCAAGATCTCACCCTGTGGGGTCAAAATGATCACAAGAACGGTGAGCAAAAATCCCAGAACCACACGGGGGGACCTAGTGAATGACCTGCAGAGAGCTGGGACCAAAGTTACATAGTTACATAGTCAGCGAGGCTGGAAAAAGTCCATCAAGTCCAACCTATGTGTGTGTTTTTAATGTCAGTATTACATTTTATATCCCTCAATGTTGTGGTCTCTTAGGTGTTCATCTAATAGTTTATTGAAATTATCTATACTCCCAGCAGAGACTACTGCTTGTGGAAGAGAATTTCACATCCTCACTACTCTTACCGTAAAGAAACCTCTACACTTTTTAAGATTAAACCACCTTTCCTCTATTTTTAATGAATGGCTGCATGTCTTTGTATGCTCCCTTGTGCGGAAGAGTTTTGTACCTATTGTGGGGTCACCAGTACAGTATTTATACATTGAAATCATATCCCCTCTCAAGCATCTCTTCTCCAGAGAGAATAAGTTCAGTACTTGTAATCTTTCGTCATAACTGAGGTTCTCCAACCCCTTAATTAGCTTTGTTGCCCTTCTCTGTACCCTTTCCAATACCAGGACATCCTTCCTGAGGACCGGTGCCCAGAACTGGACGGCATATTCCAAGTGCAGCCTCACCAGGGACTTGTATAATGGGAGAATTATTGATTTAACCCTGGAGTTGATCCCTTTCTTGATGCATGCCAACACTTTGCCAGCTTTGCTTGCTAAGCCCGTTCTCTACTAGGACCCCTAGGTCTTTTTCCATCCTAGATTCCCCCAGAGGCTTACCCCTTAGTGAGTAGGGGGTACCCCCTAAATGAGCCCCCCTTTTCCTTTGTGAATACAGAGGAGAAAATTAGTTTAACACCTTTGCCATTTCTCCATCCTTTGTAACCAGATTACCTTCATCATTCTTTATGGGGCCAATATGATCTGACCTCCCTCTCTTACTGTTTATATACTTAAAGAATTTCTTGGGATTCTTTTTACTCTCCTCCGCTATGTGTCTCTCATGTTCTACCTTAGCTGCTCGGATTGCCCCTTTGCATTCCTTATTGCGTGTTTTATAAATATGAAAATCTGACAGGGACCCCTCAGCCTTGTATTTTTTAAAGGCCTTCTCCTTTGCTTTTATGTGTGCCTTTACATCGGAATTAAGCCAACCTGGTCTTTGATTAGCTCTTTTAAATGTATTTCCCGTTGGGATACTCTGGTTAATACCCTTGTTTGTTATGTTCTTGAAGCACTCCTATATTTCCTCCGCGTTCATTGTTCCTAGAACTTTGTCCCAGCTAACATCTTCCAGCAAGGAGCATAGTTTATGGAAGCTGGCTGTCTTAAAATTCTGTGTCTTTGTATTCCCCTTATGTTTCTTATTTGTGTAATTTATACTGAAACTAATTGTCCTGTGATCACTATTTCCAGATTGCCCCTTACTTCCAAATCTGTGATCAGGTCTGTGTTGTTAGTAATCAAAAGGTCTAATAATGCTTTTTCTCTTGTTGGTGCATTTACCATTTGACCCATGAAATTGTCCTGCAGGACATTTAGGAAATGGCGAGCCTAAGTTGAATGTGCAGTACCTTCCTCCCAGTCAATATCAGGATAATTAAAATCCCCCATTACAATGACACTTCCCTTCCTAGCCACTATTCCAAATTGCGATAGAAGGTCCGCCTCCCCCTCCTCCCTCTGATTAGGGGGCCTATAGCATATTCCTAGTATAACTTCCCCCCTGGTATCTTCCCTTTGTAGCTCTACCCATAAGGCTTCAACTTCCTCCCCAGATCCACTAGTAATGTCACATTGATTTGTATATAATTTTTTACATACAGGCATACCCCCCCTTTTTTGCCCACCCTATCTCTGCGATATAGGGAATACCCCTGGATGGTAGCCAGCCAATCATGAGAGCTGTTGAACCAAGTCTCCGAAATTCCCACAAAGTCTAATTCCTCCTCGTACAGTAGCAACTCCGAACCAAGTTGTCGAGAGTACTAACCGACCGATGGTAGGTCCCCATAAGGGATATAGCGTCTCTATCCCACCCGTTTTTTCCCCCCCATACGGACATACATTTTTTAATATATGTTTAGTTACACTGTAATGATCACCTAGACCCCTCCTTCAACTTCGGAATACCCATCTCGATGTTTCCCTTCTATGGTCCCCCCTTCAATATGATCCTTATACGATATCCGGGGGATTAGTCTCCCTCCTCCCCCTCCGCCTGGAAGATAGCGTTAAACCTTATCACCGATCCTTCCCTTC
>BLSH010097464.1:20279-39589 GCA_018402905.1 Glandirana rugosa | reverse complement strand
CGAAAGACCGCATGGCGATGCTGGACGAGAAGGCTGAACGAAGGTACAGCGCTGGGGAGGGGGGTGGGGGCGGGGGGTGGCAGGGGGCAAGATGAGAGGCTGATTCCCACCGGTGGCTACCCTGGACAGCTACAGGAGCAGTGAAAAAAATTGCATTTTTGGACGTCGGGCCCTCTTCACTCCCCAAGTGGGGAGGAAGGCAGGGCGCTCACTTACCAGTCCGACGCCACGGTAGCCACCCGGATGCAGACTTTCCACCCTCGGCGGGGGGTATGCTGCAGGCCAAGGGTCACCCTGCCGAACGAATCGGGAAGGGGACCAATATGGGGGACCACGCCCCGGGCCACCCGCACGGAACGGGTAAGATGCGGCGGGTCCCTGTGTTGGGGCCGGCTTCGCATCATGTTGGCCAGGTCTGGGAAAGTACAGAGCACCAAGACTCTCGATGCCCCGACCGGCTTCTTGATAGCAGATCATCTTGATTGCAGAAAAAAGAAAACAAAAAAGAAAATGGTCACAATAGGACCGCAGTTCCCTATAGGGAAGCCAGGTCAACTCCTTGCGAACTAGGCATTGAAACTGGAGAGCTATTCTGTGAGGGGGGTTTTAATGTAGGAAAAGAGGACGGCCCCCAGGGGAGGGGCCAGCTGATTTCTTTTCCCTGCCTAGTTAACTCCTGGTAGGATGAACATAAAACCCACAAAGTCATGAAGAGCTGCGTCTGTCAGTGAACGTAGGAGAAAATAATTTTTTCTCTGGCTCTGCCCATTCTTTTTTAATGGCGTCCGCCAGGGAACTGTGCACTGGAAAAACCCACCCCTGATCCTCTCTCAGGGTTTGGTACATCCTATCGTGCAGCGACAGAGAGGCTTGTTCCTCCTTGATCTCAAGCGTCTCATAAATCAGCCCCAACAGTGCATCCACCTCCTCGAGTGAGAGCTTGTATCTGGGTGATTTTTTCTCTTGAAGCGGTACATCCCTAGATGATGCTGCATCGCTGAGGTCATCCAGGGAATCCGATTCCTCTCCCTCTGTTTCATTACCCTCCTCTGGGGTTGGAACAGGTGGGGTTTCTGCTGGTGGTTTAGGGGTCTCAAGGTTCGACAACATGGCCTTAATTGCATTCATCTCTTTTTTGACTCCTGCAATCATTTCTTTACAAACTCCCGTAGATTCCTTGTACACCAGTTTGTTAATGCAAGGTCTACAGAGCGGTTTGTTCCATCCTTCTTTAAATTTAAATCCACAGGATGGACACCTCTTCTTTCCCCCTGACCTCTCTCCTTCCTTGAGATGCCCCTGAGCAGGAAAGGGAGATGGGAACAAAACAAGGGCCAGTTGTTAACCACCATGCACATAGTGAGCCACCACCGACACCTATGTGCACCCACCACCAGCAAAGCCAGATTCGCAAGGCTCTTTAGCCCGGATCCAGCTACCAATAAAGGAAATCAGAGAGGGGCCCCCAGCTCTTTGCCTTCCAGCCCCCCTCCTTCCTCCTACAGCCCCGTAGGCTCAGCCACCCTTGTGCCTCCTACCTGGGCTGCGCCGGCGTCACTGCCACCTTCTGCTGGGTCCATCGCTTCCTGCTGCATTGCGCCATTGCACTGTAGAAGGATCCAGGACTCCAGCACTGTGACCGGCTCTGTTTTAAAGAAAACAGGCTGGTTCCGGCGTCCATGCTCCTCGCGGGACCCGGAACCGGAAGTGACGACCCGACCGGGAACAAAACAAGGGTAGAGGGAAAGGACGAGTCCCCGTAGAGTTCCTGCCCGCCCCCCTCACAGTCTGCCTAGGTTCTCCTCCAGCCCAGGAGCCAGGAGCCGCAGACATGTGCGGAGAGCGTTCAGTCCCTTTGGACTTACTTGGGGGGAGAAGCGCCGGTCTCAGCTCCCCTCTGTGCCTGACCGGGGGACCCATCATCCACTACTCTCAGGTGAGCAGTTTTAGAGCTCTCACACCCGCCTCCTCCTCCGTGGAGGAAACACAAAAAACTGAGGAGAGGAAGGGGAGGCGCCCTTTTAAAGATTTAATCCTTGTGTTTCCTGCCTTCGGAGGAGGAGCTGTATCTCTCTAGTGCTGTCCTGGACAGACGACTAGAGAAAACTGCTCATAAAGATTAGGTACAAAGGTCTGGCAATAACTTGGCTAAGTACCCTCGGGTGTAAGCCTGGTGGTCCTGGTGACTTACTAGCGTTCAGTTTTTCAAGCCTTTTCCTTACTTTATCCTCAGTTAGCCATGAGGGTGCTTTCTGTGAAATGTCGTGAGGACCAGCATTGTGGTTCTGAATAATTGAGCCCCCCTTTTCCTTTGTGAATACAGAGGAGAAAAATGAGTATAACACCTTTGCCATTTCTCCATCCTTTGTAACCAGATTACCTTCATCATTCTTTATGGGGCCAATATGATCTGACCTCCCTCTCTTACTGTTTATATACTTAATGAGTTTCTTGGGATTCTTTTTACTCTCCTCCGCCATGTGTCTCTCATGTTCTACCTTAGCTGCTCTGATTGCCCCTTTGCATTCCTTATTGTGTGTTTTATAAATATGAAAATCTGACAGGGACCCCTCAGCCTTGTATTTTTTGAAGGCCTTCTCCTTTGCTTTTATGTGTGCCTTTACGTCGGAGTTAAGCCAACCTGATATTTGCTTAGTTCTTTTGAATTTATTTCCTATTGGGATACTCTGGTTAATACCTTTGTTTAGTATGTTCTTGAAGCACTCCTATTTTTCCTCCGCGCTCATTGTTCCTAGAACCTTGTCCCAGCTAACCTCTTCCAGCAAGGAGCGTAGTTTATGGAAGTTGGCTCTCTTAACATTCAGTGTCTTTGTATTCCCCTTATGTTTCTTATTTGTGTAATTTATACTGAAACTAATTGTCCTGTGATCATTATTTCCTAGATTGCCCCTTACTTCCACGTCTGTGATCAGGTCTGTGTTGTTAGTAATCAGAAGGCCTAATAATGCTTTTTCTCTTGTTGGTGCATTTACCATTTGACCCATGAAATTATCCTGGAGGACATTTAGGAAATGGCGAGCCTTAGTTGAATGTGCAGTACCTTCCTCCCAGTCAATATCTGGATAATTGAAATCCCCCATTATAATGACACTTCCCATCCTAGCCGCTATTCCAAATTGTGATAGGAGGTCCGTCTCCTCCCTCTGATTAGGGGGCCTATAGCATATTCCTAGTATAACTTTCCCCCTGGTATCTTCCCTTTGTAGCTCTACCCAATAAGGCTTCAAATTCCTCCCTAGATCCACTAGTAATATCATCTCTCACATTGATTTGTATGTCATTTTTTATATACAGGCATACCCCCGCCCCTTTTTTTGCCCACCCTGTCCCTGCGATGGTAGCCAGCCAATCATGAGAGCTGTTGAACAAAGTCTCTGAAATTCCCACAAAGTCTAATTCTTCCTCGTACAGTAGCAACTCCAGTTCTCCCATCTTGTCTGCCAGACTCCTGGCATTAGTGAACAAGCCACGTAGTTTTGTCTGAACCCCTACTGTTTCCTTGCTAGGTGATCCTCTTTTGCATATAGGACTTGCTACACTATTTGCCTCGGATTTAAATTCTTTATTCGGCCTATCACTCCTACCCCCAATACTACCCCCTGAACTCTGTTCCACTCTGGCTATTACTAAGTCTGTACCCTCCCCCCATTGTCTAGTTTAAAAGCCCCTCTAACTTTTTGGCCATCCTTATTCCCAGCCTGTCTGCACCTTCCCCATTTAGGTGCAGCCCATCCTTCCTATAGAGCTTGTAGCCGATTGAGAAATCGGCCCAGTTCTCCAGGAACCCGAAATCCTCCTTTCTACACCAGCTCCTCAGCCACTTGTTGACTTCCCTAATCTCCTGCTGCCTCTCTGGGGTGGCTCAAGGTACTGGTAGTATTTCTGAGAATACTACCTTGGAGGTCCTAAGCCTCAATTTTGCTCCTAGGTCCCTGAAATCTTTTTTTAGGATACTCCACCTACCTCTAACTTTGTCATTGGTGCCAACATGCACCATGACAGCCGGGTCTTCCCCAGCCCCTCCCAGTAATCTGTCAACACGATCCGTGATGTTCCGAACCCGAGCGCCCGGTAAACAGCATACAGTTCGGTGCTTCAGGTCTTTGTGACAGATTGCTCTCTCTGTGTTTCTAATAATTGAGTCCCCTACCACCACAATCTGTCTTTCCTTCCGCCTGCCTTCATCCCCACCCTCGCTGGAGGGATTAGTAACAAAGGCTGCCATCAGTAACACAGAATAAAGGAGGGGGAGGGGGAATTCTTAAGGCACTTCCAAGCAGGTATGATGGTTGTTATGAACAATGTTAATATTTCACAATACTGTGGGTTGTGGGTCGTTATCCAGAGGGTTACCTGATTAACTGATGTTTAGGACAAATGTTTCTGGGACAATCCAAGTTCGTTGTGAAAAAGCCTAAAATTTATTGACAATTCATAAAAATTGGTAAAAAGTTTAAAAGCAGCACTTACATCAGAAAGTAGCCTGTCACCACATGAGATCCACATGAGAGCCAGGGTGTGCCAACATGGAGGGGTCTCTTCCAGTCTGACACTGGACGCGTAGTGTGGCTGAGATGGTAAGGGTGGAAGGAGCCAATGGAGGTGTGCTGCCAGGCAGGGATTTGGAGGCTCACTTAAGGTGAGCTGCGTGGCTGCAGCTATCCGGGGGTGTGTGTCGAGTGCCGAGGACGGCCCTGGTGTGGAGGAGGATCGGCGATGCGGTCCGCGATGGCGTCACTCGTCGGGCCATATGTGCTGGTCTTTGTGATGAACAAAGTCAGGGGTACTTTCTGACAGTGCGACTGTGGAGGAAAACTGGTCCCCTCACGCTGACTACATGTTTCGCGATAGCCGCTTTGTCAAGTCATGGGACAGAACCAATGGATATTTAAAGGGGAGGGGCCCACAGCTAATTGGAGAGCCAGAAGTGACTATGGGCTATGTTCTTGCTGTGGGGAATCTGTTAACCCCTCCATGTTAGAGCCCTTTACAATAAAGGTGTAAAATTAAAACATGGTTAAATTACAATGTAACACATAAATCACAGTATATAGCTCTTTGTTACGAAGGTGCAAAATGGGTTGTTATTGTATTGGCTCTAAATTAAAAGACAATTATTGAAAAATCCCCCAAAAAAAAAAAACTTTTTCAAAAAATTAAATTAAAAAAAAAAAAACGTTTCCAAAATATTAAATAAAAAAAAAAACTTTTCCAAAAAATTAAATTAAAAAAAAAAAATTGTTTGTAAACCAAAACCTGAATAATACCAAAGGAAATTAAGATTAGAGACAATGATTAGATGAGATGATTGCAGCAAACTTCGTTTTTACATAGTTGAATGAACTTTTCTTGGTCCGAGAGGCTTTTGTCTACTATTTGTTCTATTGAGAGTACTTTTAGGCACCTAAAGTCTTTTTTGTGATGTGTTAGGAAGTGCCTTGGTACACTGTGCTTATCGTCGCCTGCTTTGATAAATTTCCTATGTTCGTCTATTCGTTTACGCAATGGGCGTATGGTCCGACCTACCTACAAATTGCAGGGGCAACGAAGCACATATATGACAAAGCTGGATGAACATGTAATAAATTGTTTAATATGGAATGCTTCAGGGGCGTGTCCAAGATGGCGACCGGAGCGGACGCTTGAGCGGGGAGCTCCGAGTACTTGCCTGCATTGATCCTGATTCCTGCGGGGAAATAAGTTCCTGACTGGACCAAAGTATTCCTGGGTGCTCCCTGTCTTGATATGCCCAGGAGGAAATACCTGGCGCCGACACAACGAGGCTCCCTGGCTTCCACTAGATCCACGCCTAAGGCCGTGAAGACAGGGCCGATACCACGCTCCAATATGGCGTCGCAAACTGAAGAGGCCACACCAATGACCATATCGCAGGCACAGGAGAATTTCAACGCTCTAATGCAAGCGATCACAACCTGCCAAGCCACCTTGACCGGCAAAATTGAGACGATGCAGCTGGAGGTGGGCATGATCAGAAAAGACATTGATAAATTCCGTACGCGGCTCGGAGGTTGAAAGCCGCGTGGGGGATGCAGAGGATACCTTGAGGGATCATACAGCGGCCCTCCATACTCTCACTACTAAGGTGAAGTCTTTGGAGTTTAGGGCAGAAGACTCTGAAAATCGGAAACGGAGGAATAACCTCCGGATCCTGGGCCTGCCTGAGGGGGCGGAAGACCCCAACCCTGCTGCCTTTATGGAACACCTACTCCGTCAACTGCTCCCGCAGGCTGTGTTCTCCTCGTTCTTCGCGGTGGAACGTGCTTATAGAATGTCAGCCGCCTGCGGTATACCCGGAGCCCCGCCGCGGACATTTATACTGAGTCTCCTCAACTTCAGAGACCGAGACCTTGTGCTTTGTGAGAGCAGGAAGATTGATGCCCTGAAATTTGAAGGAGCCCGCCTAATGATCTTCCCTGACTTCTCTGTTGAAACGCAGAAACAACGCAAGCCCTTCGATCAAGTGAAGCTCAATCTGCGCAGAAGAGGCATGAAATACAGCATGCTCTTTCCTGCTCACCTCCGGGTCCAAGATGGCGAATCCCTCCGGTTCTTCACCTCACCTGGAGAGGCCTCCACTTGGCTGGAATCGCTACCACAACGTCAGGACTGATCTCCGGCCCCTGCCAGTCTTTAACAGGAGGTTGAGTGACTCTTGTGATCCTTCTGCTTGGGAACTCCTATACTACATGCATTGTCCCTGATGCCCAGGCCCTGGAGCCCCTTGTTAGTCATGGATTTTACTTTGTGAATCTGCCACTAATATGATCCTGGGTCCCCCCAGTGCATACTCACATAGCTTGTCCCGGACTGGTGACCATCGGGGACTTGGTTGCCTGAGACTGCACTAGCATGCTGCGGGGTCTATGGTGAAACTAAGGATTACTTTTATCCGTGGGGCCCCTTGGAAGGAGGGATCTTCGAGTCTACAATCCCCTTCCATGTCTGAGGGTCATGGAATCTACTTTGTCCGTTTCCCTTCATTTGTCTCATGTTTGCAACCGTTTTTAGTTTTAAGTTTTGTGCCCCCAGTGTTACCTGGGTGAAAGTCTCCCGCAGGAGGAATATTCTGTTGACCAAGGGGGAAAAAACCCTTTAATTATTAAATTTTTTTTTTTCCTCCCCCATTTGCAAGCACTGTACTGTCCGCTCCTAAATGCTAAGCTTACACGAACTTGCTGTGTAGGCACAGACTAAGCCCGCCGGCTGTTGTTTTAGGTTCACTGCTCCCAAAGGGCTTATAGTCATGTTTTGTTTGGGTTCTCAAATGCACCCATGTTTAGGGGGTGTCGTAGGGTGGGGGGAGTTGGGAATTTATGGGACTCTTAACTGTTTTTCTTTTCACAGACTAGTAGCATCGAGGCATACAATGTATTGTAACACTAATTTTCATTGCCTAATCTTGTATGAGGATCGTCCAAACGCAGTGTCTCCTGTAAATTATGTGGTCATTGTGGTGGTTGGTGGGGGAGGCACGGATCGAGGTGGGGGGGGCACATACCAGAACTACAACCCCATAATATGGCCCCCTTAACTTTGGTGTCGTGGAATGTGCGGGGGTTGAATACAAAATTTAAGAGATCTCTGGTTTTCTCCTTTCTTAAGAGGTACCGCCCGCAGATCTGCATTCTCCAAGAAACACACCTAACGGGAGCTAGAGTATTATCACTTAAAAAAACGTGGGTGGGTGCTTACTACCACTCCACGTATTCCACCTATTCACGTGGAGTGAGTGTTCTCATTCATAAATCCCTATCCTTTTCCCTCCTCGATCTGTGCCTTGATTCTGAAGGCCAATATGTTATATTGCATGCATTGTGTGATGGTATCGATATGGTCATAGTCAGCCTGTATCTCCCGCCACCAGCCCACATAACATCTCTTTGCAAAATTCAGGCGATCATAGCCCGATATCCCACCACTAATATAATCCTGCTAGGTGATCTCAATATGGCCCCCTCTCAGGGCCTGGATAGGATGCCCCCAGCGCAGGGTTCAGATCCGGGATTGTCTCGCTGGGCAGACACATTTGGGCTGCACGATCTATGGAGATGGAAACATCCCTACAAAAGGCAGTACACGTGTCACTCAGTGACACATGCCACACTATCCCGTATAGATCTAATTTATTTGCCCGACACCCTCCTTTCGAGGGTAGAGGAGGTTTCTATACTGCCACGCGGGATATCAGACCTTGCTCCGGTCCTGCTACGCCTTAACACTGACACAGCTGCAGGGACTGGAATTTGGAGGTTATCTGGCTACTGGATAACTAACGAGAAACTTGAACCCCTGATGAAATCTGAACTAACTGATTATTGGGTGACTAGTGAGGGGTCGGCCCTCCCAGCCATGATCTGGGACACCTTTAAGGCATATGCTAGAGGTAGACACCAGCACAATATAGCCAAAACGAGGAAAGAATTGCGCATTCTCCTATCAGAGGCAGAGTCCCGGGCAGGTAGTCTTGAGTCCAGGTACTCCCAAGCCCCTAGTCAACGGACATATAATGATATGCTCACAGCATACAGGGAACTGGCTCTGCTGAGAGCTGAGAACACTAAGCGTTTCCTCCTAGCCCAATCCCACCGTATATTTGAGCAGGGAGAGAGGCCGGGTCGCCTCCTTGCCTGGCTGTCCAGAGAGAGATCAGGAACGACCTGTATACCCAATATTAAAAACGCTGACGGCTCCCTTCTGTCTGAACAGGGCAGTATCAATGAACGATTCCGACAATACTATGCACAACCATACGATTCTAGGGCGAACTATTCTGAGACCGAGTTATCTGAATGTTTAGACCGGGTTGACCTTCCGAAGCTGACCATGGCCAATGCACAAAAACTAGATGACCCTATCACTTTAAAAGAAGTAAAGATGGCTATAAAGTCCCTGCAAACGGGCAAGGTCCCTGGCCTGGACGGTCTACCGTCCGAATTTTATAAGGTAAACATAGACTCTATAGCCCCCTGGTACTTGGAAACCATCTCCAAAGCACTGGAAGCAGAATGCTTACCCCCATCGATGGCAGATGCTATCATAGTTGTCATACCCAAACCGGGGAAGGACCCTGAATTGTGTGAGTCATACCGTCCAATCTCTCTCCTTAATATAGATGCCAAAATATTAACTAAAATACTGGCTAATAGGCTCCACTCGATCATTCTCTCCCTCGTACATGGTGATCAGACCGGTTTTATGCCTGGGAAAGGAGCAGACATTAATATTAGGCGACTGCACAATAACATAGCGATGTCGGGTGAGGGGACCTGCCGGGCGGTGGTGGCCTCTCTGGACGCAGAAAAGGCCTTCGATTCTGTCGAGTGGCCCTACCTCTGGCAGGTATTGACTCGGTTTGGTTTTGGGCCTCGCTATATTGCGTGGATTAAACAAATCTATGATGGCCCCACGGCTAGAGTACAGACGGGTAGCTCCCTTTCCACCTCATTCCAGCTCCATAGGGGAACGCACCAGGGATGCCCCTTATCTCCGGGGTTGTTCGCCCTGGCCATTGAACCCATGGCAGTCCTCCTCCGTGAGTCGGATGGGATTGAAGGTATCCCGGTTGGACCACTGGTGGAGCGGGTGTCACTCTACGTGGATGACACCCTTCTCTACTTAACTGGTTCCCCACCGCGCGCCGTGTTTTTACGGCGGCAGTGGGGGAGCCCTGCGCGAATCGCCGTAAATAAACGGCGATTCGCATTTTGGCCGCGATGAGCGGCTACAGGGCAAAGAACGGGGAACCGCCGATGTAAACACGGCGGTTCCCCGCCCTGTCAGTCGGGCATGACAGATCTACTGATCCCTGTCACTGGGATCAGTTAGATCTCTCATGCCCATGTTAGCCCAACCCCCCCACAGTAAGAACACACCCAGGGAACACAGTTAACCCCTAGCTCTCCCCCTGCAGGTTAACTCCTTCACTGCCAATGACATTTATACAGTAATCAGTGGACATTTAAATTTCTGATCGCTGAATAAATGTCATTGGTCCCAAAAAAGTGTCAAAAATGTCCGACATGTCCGCTGCAATATCGCAGTACCGCTAAAAATCGCAGATCGCCGCCATTACTAGTAAAAAATAAAAAAAAAATAAAAACCCCAGAAATGAATTCTCATCATCCGTAAACGCGGCCACTTTTGCGCAAACCAATCAATAAACGCCGATTGCGATTTTTTTTATCGCAAATATGAGGAAGAATATAAATCGGCCAAAAACGGTGAAAAAAATTTTTTTTTATATTTTTTTTTTGGATTTGAATTTTAGCAAAAAGTAAGAAATTTGGTTTTTTTTGCAAAATGGTCGCTCTTCTTTTGTTTATAGCGGTGATAAGAAATGACGCAGAGGCGATCAAATACCACCAAAAGAAAGCTCTATTTGTGGGAAAAAAAGGACGCAAATTTGGTTTGGGTACAACGTCGCACGACCGCGCAATTGTCAGTTAAAGCGACGCAGTGCCGAATCGCAAAAAGTGCTCTGGTCCTAAAGCTGCAAAACCTTCTGAAGTGGTTAAACGACTCCTCCGGGTCCCTTGAGGCGGCCCTGCAAACTATTGATGAATTTGGCAAGTTTTCGGGGATCAGAATCAACTGGGGTAAGTCCAGTGTACTCTCTCTGTCCGGCTCCTCTACTCCCCCTGCGTCCTATACCTCTTCCCTGAAATGGGTAACCCAATTTACATATCTGGGTATCCAGGTGAGGAATGATCTTTCCCATTATCTGACAGATAACCTGTACCCAATTTTGGAGGATCTGGTAGCAAAGTGTCAGCTCTGGAGGACCCTTCCCCTAACACCAGTTGGTAGGGCGAACTTATTGAAAATGTCGTTCCTCCCTAAGTTCCTGTACAGTTCAGGAATACGCCAGTGATAATACCAGCGGATTTCTTTCATAGGCTGGAGGGAATCGCCACATCATTCATTTGGGGGGGAAGGGTCCCCAGAATAGCCAAAACCAAACTTCAACTCCCGCTCTCGGCGGGTGGCCTGGCCCTACCATGCTTTAAAAAGTACTACTGGGTGGCAGTCCTAGTGACCGTCCGATGGTGGTTTGCTCAGGTCAGGTCAAACCCAGCGGTTAACCTAGAGGCAGCTATAATGGGCTCCTACTCGGCTCTGACCAATTGTGTCTATAGGGGGGTGACCCGCGACTCACAAGCTACAACACCAATGAGAACCACGATTCGGGTCTGGACCCAAATGGCCAAGACTATGCAAACGCCGGGCACTATCTTGCCGCACACACCACTATGGGGTAATCCTAGATTGAAACACTTTCAGTCCATCCCAGACCGAGTCTGGGCGAAATACGGGATAGTAAAATTACAAAATATTATGCCTGAGGGCAGGCTACTCTTGTTTCCAGCACTTAGAGAACGGTACCAGCTGCCAAGCTGGATGCTGTTCAGATATCTCCAACTTAGACATGCGGCACAGGCCCAGTTCCTGTCTCCAATCGAGCTAGAACCAAACTCAGTGGAGAGATTCCTGATCTCTCGCAATGCGGATAGGATTGTGTCCTCTATATACCTGCGTATAACCTGTAATGATTCATCCCAACACGGGAATCTGTTTCGACTTTGGAGGGAGGATATCCCCTCTCTCACGGAGGAGGAATGGGAGGAGGGGCTCCCCAAATTTATACCCACAGTAATATCATCCAGAGATAGATTTGTGCAACTAAAATTCATTCATAAAGCATACTGTACCCCTGAAAGACTCGCACGTATATATATCCTACACACTCTGATATTTGCCCTAGATGCAAGCAAGAGGTTGGCACATTTTATCATCTAGTCTGGGAATGCTCAGCTATTCAATCCTACTGGTTAGGGGTGGTGGAGGACGTGAGGGCGGCTACAGGCCTGTCGATAACCTTGGATCCTAAGGTGCTCCTTCTGGGTGTGACAGATGCACTGACACACCCTACCCACACTAGATTGCCAGTGTTCTTTTTAAGCTTTTACGCCCGGAAAATAATACTTCTAAACTGGAAATCAGCTGTTCCCCCAGCAATAGCTCAGTGGCGCCTGTTGGTGGATTCCGTGCTTCCGCTATACAAGCTTACGTATATGGGACGTAAATGCCCCAACAAATTTACCAAGGTGTGGGAGGCCTGGATTGCTGCGAGAGCCCTGGAACACTAGCTACCCTATACGGCAATAGAACACCCCAACACACCCTTATGGCCTTATGGACACTGCTCTCCCCATTCGGCTGACACACCTCCATTGGCATTCACTGGAGGCAGATGAGTCTATATCTGATTCGGTTATACTTTGCTCCCCTACACCCGTAGTGAAACACGTTTATCCCTACCCTGACAGTAATACATGGTTAATGACAAACCTTGATGTCCCCAGGTGTATCATATTTGATTCTACTGTGATATGGAATTCTACACAGCTTTGTTATACTTGAGAGTACTGCTATAGGATAAGGTTGAGTTGATCTATGCATATATACTGCCTTCTAGATAACTAATGATACTTGTCTCTTTTACGTAAATTGGAATTATAGGTTACGTTGAACCTCGAATTGTGTATTGGATCCTGTACATGTTGATTTGTACTAATAAAACTTCTCTGTGAAAAAAAAATATGGAATACCTAGCCTTTTTTATCAGTAAATTTAGACGTACCATGTACGATAGACTGGCATGTTAAACAGGCCCTTTTGTGGCATTGAAAGATTCCGGTGCGGTCATTGAAATAGGACCGAATGTCTGGTCTCCGAAGTTTCTGTTGGGGATTGAGCCTACTTGGGGCAATGAGATTTTTTAGGGTCCTGGCCTGTATCATGAGATTTTGAGTAAAAACCTCCTTTCATCCGCAAGGGCATTGAAGATGAAACGTGGCTGGGTCTTTCAGCATGACAATGATCCCAAACACACCGCCCGGGCAATGAAGGAGTGGCTTCGTAAGAAACATTTAAAGGTCCTGGAGTGGCCTAGTCAGTCTCCAGATCTCAACCCCATAGAAAATCTTTGGAGGGAGTTGAAAATCCGTGTTGCCCAACGACAACCCCAAAACATCACTGCATCTGCAAGGAGGAATGGGCCAAACTACCAGCAACAGTGTGTAAAAACCTTGTGGAGACTTACAGAAAACGTTTGACCTCTGTCATTGCCAACAAAGGGTATATAACAAAGTATTGAGACAAACTTTTGTTATTGACCAAATACTTATTTTCCACCATAATTTGCAAATAAATTCTTTAAAAATCAGACAATGTGATTTTCTGGATTTGTTTTTCTCATTCTGTCTCTCATAGTTGAAGTGTACCTATGATGAAAATTACAGGCCTCTCTCATCTTTTTAAGTGGGAGAACTTGCACAATTGGTGGCTGACTAAATACTTTTTTTGCCCCACTGTATATATATATATATATATATATACAGGGGCGTAACGATAGGGGTTGCAGGGGTTGCAATTGCAACCGGGCCCCATGGTCCAGGGGGCCCATGTGCCTCCCTTGTACACCTGAATAGGAGGGATGGCGGGGGGTGGCATTTAGAGGACCCAATCTCCTCCATTTTCCTCTATCCAGTTTACTTGTCTTCTGCTGTTCCCAGGGCCCCTGTGTGCTTCCCTGGTCCATCTGGGGCCTGCTGCAGAACTTGTGAAAGGGCCCCACTGCAGTACCGTAATAAAGGGACCCACAATAGGAGTAAAGGGCCCCAGGATCAGTGGGAAGAGGGAAGGGCCCTGGCCAGGGGTCGGGGGGCCCTTCATAATTTCTTGCACCGGGGCCCTGAAGGTTCTAGTTACGCCTCTGCATATATATATATATATATATATATATATCATAGCTTGTACTAATATCACCAGCTGGCCCTAATCTTTGCTGACTTTGCTAGCATGAAGATGATGTGAACAATACAGGCTTACAAAATAATGGCAGACAGTGCTATTAGTAGGGGAATATCAAAGAGTATTGAAGTGTTGAAGAATTACAAACGTGACAGGGTGGGGATGGTTGATAGTCGATATTGACAATGTGCTATGACTGGCAAATCAGCTGTGAAGGTGTATTGTGATGGTTATCATAGGCAGTCTTTTCACCTATTCTGTGGTCAAACTAAAAAAGACGATTGGTCCCACATATGAAACCTGTGAAAGTCTAGATGCTTTTTGAAGATTTTCAGCACATGCACTTAACAGTCATCAAGTAAAATGCACACTTGCAGTTGAAGTACAGGTTTATGCACTAATCTATAATATTTTCTTTGGACTAATACTACTCAATGGGGCAACTGGAATGCAAGATGACTGGTGTTAACAGATCAATAAGACAATATAATAGATATCCTGAGGTGAAAATGGTATTATGGACTAAGAGGTGCTCTCATTTCACAGTCTTCAATGACAGCTCTGTACCACAAAATGTTTTTAAGGAATGTGTAGGCCTCAAGACACACATGAACAGCATAACAACTTATTCGTGCATGGTAAAAGTGAACACATTCAAAAGACTCACATTATACATATTTGGCAGCTCATAAGGGCATATTAAGGCTTTTCATTGCTTGTAGTAGAGTAGGGTATCTTTATTTTTTGGTATCTTTATTTTTATTACATGTGCAATTCTTTATGAGGTCACAAATAAGTTGGAAAGATCTTTGTGTGACATAATGTTTGTAGCGACCCTCCAGCGGCAAAGAAAACCCCCAGCGCTGGGCAGACTGACATAACCCACAAAATGTTTTTAAGGAATGTGTAGGCCTCAAGACACACATGAACAGCATAACAACTTATTCGTGCATGGTAAAAGTGAACACATTCAAAAGACTCACATTATACATATTTGGCAGCTCATAAGGGCATATTAAGGCTTTTCATTGCTTGTAGTAGAGTAGGGTATCTTTATTTTTTGGTATCTTTATTTTTATTACATGTGCAATTCTTTATGAGGTCACAAATAAGTTGGAAAGATCTTTGTGTGACATAATGTTTGTAGCGACCCTCCAGCGGCAAAGAAAACCCCCAGCGCTGGGCAGACTGACATAACCCACAAAATGTTTTTAAGGAATGTGTAGGCCTCAAGACACACATGAACAGCATAACAACTTATTCGTGCATGGTAAAAGTGAACACATTCAAAAGACTCACATTATACATATTTGGCAGCTCATAAGGGCATATTAAGACTTTTCATTGCTTGTAGTAGAGTAGGGTATCTTTATTTTTTGGTATCTTTATTTTTATTACAATTCTTTATGAGGTCACAAATAAGTTGGAAAGATCTCTGTGTGACATAATGTTTGTAGGGACCCTCCAGCGGCAAAGAAAACCCCCAGCGCTGGGTAGGCTGACATAACCCCAGGGCCGATCCATAGGCACAGCAGAGGACTGAAAATAACATTGGGTGCCAATCATTTTTTGTTTTTTTCATATGGTTGTTTGCTCCAGACTCACAGGGAAAGAGAGTTAGGGCTTCAGAAATCGGCAGCAACATATTTTCCAGACTTCGACCACACTCCTGCTGTCACAGTGCATAAAGAGAACGTGGACAAAAATAACTATCAGGCAAACACTTGCAGCACTGTCTTCAGAGCTTTGCAGTCGAGCATGAATCCCCTAAAGCAGCACTAGGATCCTATAAGGGTAAGACTAATTCCCCCTCCAGTAGGACTTTTTCCCCTCGCTCGCTATCTTGGGTTCCGTATCCTCCTCAACCAGGCAGAAGAGCTTCAGGATCTGAGGCTGCAGCTCAGGAAGAAAGATGATTCACCAAGCCACTCCCAAATATTTGTATCCTTCCCCAGCATCCACCACTCCAGCATAAACTTCCTAGTGGTTGGCCAGGGGTCATGAATATTCAAAATTCAGCATTGCTGCAGCTCTCCTGTCTGTTGGCAAAGGTGCCAGTGACACCTATTGGCAGTGTCCAGAAATAGCAGCAACACTGAGTTTAGGGGAAAGCCAGGTGAGATGCTGCAAATTAGCCTAGGCAGATTACCACCCTGAATTACATTTAGCTAGTTGCCTCTGGTTATGGTAGGGTGGCTACATGTGGTACACAGTTGGCACCACAACAGGTTTACATAACATACCCACCAACATTTAAAAAAAAAAGGTACCTGTTGCCCAGGGCCAATAAAATGATCTTTGTTTTCACAATTTTTGGCACCCTTTAAGCACATATATACGCACAAACCAGGACCGAAGGCCTGCAGATTAAACCAGGAGAGCTGCTGCCTGGTGCTTTATGCAGGGACCTGCTGTAAGTTTAAAATGGAACTTTAGGCACCAAAATGAAAATGCGGACAGGCAGGATTTTTAATGCAGAAGAGAAATGCTTTGTCTCTTCTGCATTAATGAGACTTACCTGCTTGACTGCCCCTGTACAGTAAGCTGCACAAGCACAGCTCACTGCACAGATTTGGCAATGTCCAATCTGACGGAACTCCCATGCATGCTTGGGGAATGACTGTATCTCAGCCTGGCCAATGACAGGGTCTTGATGACTGGCCACCCAAAGATGTCAGCGGCTGGCAATGTGTTCTGGGAACAGTGTATCTCTGGATTCAAGGTGAGTGTAGTTGCGCTTTAACAGCCAAGTCAGCATCAGGAGCCACTGGCAGCACTGGCAGCACTGGCAGCAGTCCTTGTGTAATCTGCACAGCTACGCTGTAAGCACTGCTGGTTCAAAGAGTCGGACCCAGCTGCAAACTGACAGTTGGAGGGTGTGTAAAAATGTTATGTTGGAACGTATTTGTTAGGAGAGTGGCTGGAACTATCTTAGTTCCTAGTAGATGCTAAAATGGTACTAAACCCACCAATGTAACTGTTTTTTTTAAAAAACTGTTACATTCAAGGCATTGCCATGAATTATAACTGTCACATTGGTTGTGCTCTCAACCAAATTGTCAAGCCATCAATGGATGGTGTCATAACTGACACATATGCAGCACCATAGCAACTTCAGATGAAACAGATGCTAAGATGGATGCTTCCTTGGATGTAAATGATAGGAGGGTTTAGTTCCACTTTAAATAAAAAGTTAGATGCAGCAAGTGTGTCTTCTGTATTCATTGCTGACTTTCTGCAGATGCTAAGCTCAGAAAACTTCACAAGAGAACACTATACTTTTTAATCCCATGCAGTTGTTTTCATACTACCATTTTCTACCTAGTGTTATAAAACCAAGATTTAGGCTAAAGTGGACATGTTTTTACTATTAAAAACACTACATTAAAGTAGAACTATAGGCAGAACTTTTTTTACCCTTAGTTATACCAGCCTGGTCAATAATATACTGTATTAATCCTAGATAAAGTTAACAGTAAGTTCCTGCAATGTCCACTTTGGTCTGGGACCCCAAAAGTTCCCGTAATTAGAGTTGAGCGAACACCAGGACGTTCGGGTTCGGAGGGTCTGAACGAACTTTTGAAAAAAGTCTGGGTTCGGCACCGAACGTTGCCCGAACTTTATCCCGAACCCCATTGAAGTCAATGGGGACCCGAACTTTTAGGCACAAAAATGGCTGTAACAATGTCCTGGCAAGTGCTAGAGGGCTGCAAAAGGAAGTAAAATGGGGGTAAGAGTAGGGCAAAAAAATGGAGATAGGGAAAATAAATTAAAATGAAATAAAAAAAAATGGGAAGGGGGGGTGGATGTGGAGTAGGAGCCTAGAGGTTGACTAGGCGTGACCATGGCAGTGTAGGTGGAAGTGGCGGTGGTCGAGGAGGAGGTAGCCAACACTGTATTTTTTTTTGTTTGTTTATAATTGGGGTAGCCCCCAAAATATTGAGGCCTATTCAAAAAAACAAGTATACGAATGGCTGTGTGAGTCTGGTCTAAATGTTTATTCTGCACAAGGTACAGACAAGTCTTGTCGGATCCATGCCTGGTTCATTTTAATAAAGGTTAGCTTGTCCACATTGGCTGTGGACAAATGGCTGCGCTTGTCTGTGATAACGCCCCCTGCCGTGTTAAACACACATTCAGACAATACACTGGCTGCTGGGCAGGCCAGCACCTCCAAGGCATAAACGGCAAGCTCAGGCCATGTGGCCAATTTGGAGACCCAGAAGTTGAATGGGGCAGACCCATCAGTCAGTACGTGTAGGCGTGTGCACACATACTCTTGCACCATGTTGCTGAAATGCTGCCTCCTGCTAAGACGTTGTCTATCGGCTGGTTGTGCTGTTTGTTGTGGCGGGCTGCTGACAAAGCTTTGCCACATTTCGGCCATGCTAACCCTGACTTCTGAGGTGCTGGCGGTGGCACAGCTGCGTTGGTGTCTTCTTCCTCCTCCTCCTCTGCCTTCGTCTTGTGCTTCCGCTGAGCCCCCGGTGTCATTTGGGAATGCCCTCAGCAGCGCCTCTACCAGTGTGCGCTTGTAGTCGTGCATCTTCCTCTCATGCTCCAGTGAGGGAATTAAGGATGGCATGTTGTCCTTGTAACGGGGATCCAGCAGGGTGGCCATCCAGTAATCAGAAAAAGTTACAATGTGGGAAACACGGCTGTCGTTGCGCAGGCACTGCAGCATGTAGTCGGCCATGTGTGCCAGGCTGCCCAGAGGCAAAGACAAGCTGTCCTCTGTGGGAGGTATATCACCTGTGTCCTCTGTATCCCCCCAGCCACGCTCCAGTGATGCCCACGAGCTGCCTTGGGTGCCACCCTGCTGCGATTCCTCCTCCTCCTCCTCATCTTCCTCGTCCTCCTCGTCCTCCAGAACTGTGCCCTGGCTTGAATATTTTTGACCTGGCCTATGCTGGTGCAGGAACCCACCCTCCGAGCCACTTGCGAATGACTGGCCTGATAACCGTGGAAATGATCCCTCTTCCTCCTCCTCATTCTCCTGTGCCACATCCTCTTCCATCATGGCCCGAAGTTTTTTTTCAAGGAGGCATAGAAGTGGGATAGTAACGCTGAGAACAGCATCATCGGCACTGGCCATGTTGGTGGAGTACTCAAAACACCGCAATACGCTACACAGGTCTCGCATGGAGGCCCACTCGTTGGTGGTGAAGTGTTGCTGTTCCGCAGAGCGACTAACCCGTGCGTGCTGCAGCTGAAACTCCACTATTGCCTGCTGCTGCTCGCACAGTCTCTCCAGCATGTGCAAGGTGGAGTTCCACCTTGTGGGCACGTCGCATATGAGGCGGTGAGCGGGAAGGCCAAAGTTCTGCTGCAGCGCAGACAGGCGAGCAGCAGCAGGGTGAGAACGCCGAAAGTGCTCACAGACGGCCCGCACTTTATGCAGCAGCTCTGACATATCCGGGTAGTTTTTTAGAAAATTGCTCACCCGGAGGTACGCT
>BLSH010097450.1:52959-70932 GCA_018402905.1 Glandirana rugosa | reverse complement strand
ACCCAAACTTTACAGTCCGGGTTCGCTCAACACTAGTCAATAGCCCACCTCTATTGTATATGCTAATTGACAACACCCAGTATTCAACACCTCAACAGCACTTAGCAAACAATCACTAATAACAACATACCAATGTTAACAAGCAAACAATTTAGGAAAAGCAATTTGAAATACTTTAAGGAAACTAGAAATAATTTAAACTTACTGTATTCAACTACTGTTATTCAAAACGATTGCACTTTTGTCCTACAGCACTTCTGTACTGCTGAAATTGGAAAGAGCAACTCTCAAGAGTAAACTCTACAAGAGTTGCTTCCCTTCTCAAATACAACACTAATTAAGCACCAATTTGGTCAACAGCCCACCTCTATTACATATGGTAATTGACTACACCCAGTATTCAACACCTCAACAGCACTTAGCAAACAATCACTAATAACAACACAGCCAAAATACCAATGTTAACAAGCAAACAATTTAAGAAAAGCAATTTGAAATACTTTAAGGAAACTAGAAATAATTTAAACTTACTGTATCCAACTACTGTTACTCAAAACGATTGCACTTTTGTCCTACTGCACTTCTGTACTGCTGCAATTGGAAAGAGCAACTCTCAAGAGTAAACTCTAAAAGAGTTGCTTTCCTTCTTAAATACAACACTAATTAAGCAACAATTTGGTCAACAGCCCACCTTTATTACATATGCTATTTTACCATACCCAGGTGTCAAGTGACTCGTTAGTGTTACAAGGTCTCAGGTGGAAATGGGGAGTAGGTGTGTTAAATTTGGTGTTATCACTCTCACTCTCTCATGCTGGTCACTGGATGCTCAATATGGCACCTCATGGCAAAGAACTCTCTGAGGATCTGAAAAAAAGAATTGTTTCTCTACTTAAAGATGACCTAGGCTATAAGAAGATTGCCAAGACCCTGAAACTGAGCTGCAGCACGGTGATCAAGACCATACAGCGGTTTAACAGGACAGATTCCACTCAGAACAGGCCTCACCATGGTCGACCAAAGAAGTTGAGTGCACATGCTCAGCGTCATATCCAGAGGTTGTCTTTGGAAATAGACGTATGAGTGCTGCCAGCATTGCTACAGAAGTTGAAGGGGTGGGGGGTCAGCCTGTCAGTGCTCAGACCATACACCGCACACTGCATAAAATTGGTCTGCATGTCTGTCATTTCAGGAGGAAGCCTCTCCTAAAGATGATGCACAAGAAACCCCGCAAACAGTTTGCTGAAGACAAGCAGACGAAGGACATGGATTACTAGAACCATGTCCTGTGGTCTGATGAGACCATCTGAACCAAACTAAATTGGTTCAGATGGTGTCAAGCGTGTGTGGCGGCAACCAGATGAGGAGTACAAAGACAAGTGTGTCTTGCCTACAGTCAAGCATGGTGGTGGGAGTGTCATGGTCTGGGGCTGCATGAGTGCTGGGGAACTACAGTTCATTGAAGGAACCATGAATGCCAACATGTACTATGACATACTGAAGCAGAACATGATCCCCTCCCTTTGAAGACTGGGCCGCAGGGCAGTATTCCAACTTAACTACCCCAAACACGCCTCCAAGACTGCCTTGCTAAAGAAGCTGAGGGTAAAGGCGATGGACTGGCCAAGCATGTCTCCAGACCTAAACCCTGTTGAGCATCTTGGTAGCATCCTCAAATGGAAGGTGGAGGAGTGCAAGGTCTCTAACTTCCACCAGCTCCGTGATGTTGTCATGGAGGAGTGGAAGAGGACTCCAATGGCAACCTGTAAAGCTCTGGTGAACTCCATGCCCAAGAGGGTTAAGGCAGTGCTGGAAAATGATTGTGGCCACACAAATGTGTACTCACTTTTGTTTCCAGATGGTTTAGACATTAATGGCTGTGTGTTGAGTTATTTTGAGACGACAGCACATTTACACTGTTATACAAGCTGTACACTCACTACTTTACATTGTAGCAAAGTGTCATTTCTTCACCAGGACACATCAGTTCACACAAATGTTCAGGCTTTTTTCATTTGTTTAGCAAAAAATGAAAAACACAGTGGTGAATAAATACCACCAAAAGAAAGCTTGATCTGTCTAAAAAAAATTATAAAAATTTAGTTTGGGTACAGTGTTGCATGACATTGCATTTGTCATTTAAAGCATGACAGTGCTGAAATCTGAAAATTGACCTGGGCAGGAAGGGGGTGAAAGTGCCCAATAGGCAAGTGGTTAAAATGGTTCTAAAGTCAAAAGATTTTTTACCTTAATGCATTGTCTACATTAAGGTAAAAAAAACCTTTCTATACCTATTTTCCCCTGCCCATCCTTAAAGACTTAGCTGAGTCCTCTCACGGTCCAGCACTATCCCTGGCTGCAGCACCACTGCACCCTCTTACTGGGCTCACAAGAGAATCTGAGAGCAGTGGGATCCATATGTTCCTGCTGCTGTCAGTCAAATCTTTTTAAGGAGAGCAGGGACATGGCTGAGCCACATTGTGTGTATCTATGGACGCACCCTGCCCAGCTTGGGAGCACTCCCACATGGGTGCCCAATCAGCCCATGGCTTTTGATGGGGGCTCCTGCAGAATTAAAGACTGGACAGTGCATGTGGGGGACTCCAGAAGAGGAGGCAATATCGCTGTGCAATATTACTGCGCAAATCAATTAAGTATAACTTCTTTTTTTAATCCCAAAAATGTTTACCTTTGTAGTGCAGACCTCTATTACGCCCCATTGATTTGACCCAGGTTCTCTTCCCATCCAGGTATACATGCAGCCAGGCACCCTACATCTCAGACACTCTAACAACTTAATGACCAGGCAAGGAAAGTCTTTTTATGTTTTAATGCTCACTGAACTTGGTTGGAGTTTTGGGATACTCTGAATTTAGTGTGCTAAGAAACCAGAGAATACTCTCTGCCTAGTTTACACTCATAATTCTCTCTTAGCAGACAATAGGAGAACAACAACCCTGGGACTCCAAGAAAATGAAAAGTCCCAATCCAGCAGCACTAGAGTAGATGCTCAAGTGGTTAAAGCAGCAAACAGACATTAGGATACTACATCCAGGACTATACTCACAGTGTCCCTGTATACGTGGATGTCCTTACCCAATATTGGGCAGACACTTCCCTTGTTAATCTCCAGGCAAGATTCTTAGTAAATCCCCTTGATCTGGCTCCAACTATTTCCAGAAAATCACCCCCCCAGCTCTCACTTCAATAACCTCCTGCAGATGTCAACCACACTGCCCAGAAGGGAAGCAGCCCTGCAAGCTGGGGTCTTCTCTTCCTGGACAAGAACCATGCTGCTCTGGGTCTCAAACTGTTTATGCACTCCTTGACCACCTACTGGGCATTCTTCCCCAGGGACTGATTGGGACCACATAAATATTCAGGCCAAGGATCTGCCTCTTCTAACCCACTACATTCTAATATCCACTAGAAGGCAGGGGGAAGTAGGTGAACCTGCCGCAGTGAAAACCAGACCAGCCAAACATAATCACACATCACTCCAATGATTACAGAGGAGCTAAAGATTTACCTGAACCTCTCTAGCAACCTATTCTAGGAGGGCACTACACCTTTAACCACTTCAATACAAGACACTTATACCCCCTTCCTGCCCAGACCAATTTTCAGCTTTCAGCGCTCTCACACTTTAAATGACAATTACTCAGTCATGCTACACTGTACCCAAACACATTTTTTATCATTTTTTCTCACAAATAGAGCTTTCTTTAGGTGGCATTTAATCACTGCTGGGTTTAATATTTTTTTGCAATATAAGCAAAAAAAGAGCAAACATTTTGAAAAAAACACCCTTTTTAGTTTCTTTTGTAAAGTAATTTTTCTTCATAAATGTGGGCCAAAATGTATATTGTTACATATCTTTGGTAAAAAATAACCCAAAAAAGTGTATATTATTTGGTCTCTGTGAAAGTTATAGAGTTTACAAGCTATGGTGGAAATCATTGAAAATTGATCACACCTGATTATACTGACCACCTATCTCATTTCTTGAGATACTAACAAGCCAGGACAGTACAAATTTCCCCCAAATGACCCCTTTTCAGAAAGTAGACATTCCAAGGTATTTAGTAAGAGGCATTGTCATTTTCTCCCATAATTCTTGGGAAAATTAAGATTGTTTTTTACACAAAATTGTGATAATAACAAGTTATTTCCCCCACACAGCATATGCATACTTTCAATGACACCCCAAAATACATTCTGCTACTCCTCCTGAGTATGGTGATACCACATGTGTAAGACTTTTAAGCAGCCTGGCCACATACAGAGGCCCAACATCGAAGTGGCACCTTCAGGCGTTTTAGAAGCATAAATTACACATCTCATTTCTCAATTACCTATTACACTTTTGAAAGCCCTGGAGCACCAGGACAATGGAAAAGCCCATACAATGACCCCATTTTGGAAATATAACACCCTAACATATAATCTATGAGGCATAATGAGTCTTTTGAACGGTTCATTTTTTTCCAGAAGTTTTTGGAAAGTGTGGTAAAAAAATTAAAACGCATTTTTTTACACAAAGTTGTCCATTTCTAAGATATTTCCAAAACATAGCATGTACATAGCAAAAATGACGCCCTAAAATGCATTCTGCTACTCCTCCTGAGTATGGCAATACCACATGTGTGAGACTTTTACACAACCTGGCCCCATGCAGGGGCCCAACATTGAAGTGGCACCTTCAGGCATTTTAGAAGCATAAATTACACATCTCATTTCTCAACTACCTATTACACTTTTGAAAGCCCTGGAGCACAAGCACAATTGAAACGCCCACAAAATGATCCCATTTTGGAAAGCTAACACCCTAACGTATAATCTATGAGGCATAATGCGTCTTTTGAATGGTACATTTATTTTCCAGAAATTTTTGGGAAAATGTGGGAAAAAAATGAAAACGCATTTTTTTTTTACCCAAAGTTGTCCATTTCTAAGATATTTCTAACACATAGCATGTACATAGCAAAAATTACACCCAGAAATACATTCTGCTACTCCTCCTGAGTAAGGCAATACCACAGGTGTCAGATTTTTACACAGCCTGGACACATACAGAGGCCCAACACTGATGTGGCACCTTCAGGTGTTTTCAAAGTATAAATTACACATCTCATTTATCAACAACCTATTACACTTTTGAAGGCCCTGGAGCACCAGCACAATTGAAACGCCCACACAATGACCCCATTTTGGAAAGCTAATACCCTAACATATAATCTATGAGGCATAATTAGTCTTTTGAATGGTTCATTTTTTCCCAGAAGTTTTTGGAAAATGTGGAAAAAAATAAAAACACATTTTTTTTTTTACACAAAGTTGTCCATTTCTTTTTTTTTTTTTTTATTATATTTTCTTTATTGATTTTGAGGAAGTTACATGTGATGAACAAGTGTAGCAGAGTATACAAATGTTTTCCATGAAATCATAAGTTACAGCAGGTAGACAGTTCTATTCTGATAGAACAACAACATAACAAGTCATTTAGCGTTTAAAGGATAAGTAACAAAACACATTTTATGCAGAAGGCCAACAGCTCCATGAGCTGTGGAATTTTTTGAATGAACCTGTTTGGATTGCTATACATTCTTCGTAGCTCTTTACTAGATTTATTTGGATTTTAACTTTGGACACATTGGGCGCTAAGTTGAGTCTCCATTTTCGGGTTATCGTCAGTCTAGCTGCTGAGAGTATGTGTATAACCATGGTCCTTAGGTGGGCAGGAAATTGATCTATGCCTATGCTTTAGATAGCCAAAGCAGTTGTAGGTGATGTGATACAACCTGTGACTTCTGAGATTAAAGAGAAAGTCGTTTTCCAGAAGCTTCGTATATGAGGGCAGTTCCATAATATATGGTAGAGAGATCCTATTTGTCTGCATTCTCGCCAGCATTTATTGTCATCTATATTTGTGAATTTAACTAGTTGGATGGGTGTCTAGTACCATCTTTGGTGGATTTTTAGCGCTAGTTTCAAGAAAGTGGAGCACTGGGTCGTGCTGGAATTGTATTTAATTGCAGAGCTCCATTGAGCGTCCATGAATGTTTCTTTTAAGTCTTGTTCCCATTTCTGGTTGGCCGCATTCTTGGTGAATATTTTTTTTGGAATTCAATAGATTGTATATTAGTGAGATGCCTTTTTTTTGTGGGGGAATTGGTTGACCAGAAGGTCCACATTTTTTCATTTATTCCCAGGGGCCAAATTTGGTTTCTTTGTAGGTAGGAGGCTATTTGTTTATAACCAAAAGCTGCAGATGGGGTTAAATTGTATTTTTCCCTGAGCTCGATGAAGGGGGGGAGTTTGTTGTTTTGGAGGAGTTATGTATGGGGGGTTGTTTTAGGTGAGCCAATGTTCCACTGGGGAATTAGGGCATCAAAAAGCATAAAGTTGACAGGGGAATGGGGGCTTGTATGTCACCATCTGTAGTTGCTATAGATTCTAGGGAGTATTTCCACATTTCTAGGGTTGCTTTAATTATTGGGTGAGTGGTTTTGAAACAGTTGGTTTTGTAAAAAGAAGTGTATAAGAGGGTGCTAAGGTCCCCTTTGGTGACTTCAGATTGTTCTATGTCTCTCCATTGTTTGTTGGCTGATGGGTTAATCCAGTGTTTGGATTGGTCTAGGAGTACTGCGGTGTAATAATCTTTTGCGTCTGGGAGTCCCATACCTCCTGCGTTCTTATGGCGGGTTAGGGTGGCATAGGAGCAAAGGGGCTTTTTATGGTCCCTGATAAACGATCTGAAGATTGCTTTAATGGATGTAAAGAAAGACTGGGGTATATGTATGGGCATTGCTCTAAAAATATACAGGAGTTTCGGGAGGGTAATCATTTTAAGGGCTGCTATTCTGCCTGCCCATGATAGGTATTGCCATCTCAGATTGTGCAGTTCTTGTTTGCATTGACTTAGAAACGGGGCGTAGTTGTGTGCGTAAAGATTTGACGTGGGGGATGATAGTTGAATCCCTAGGTATTGTATGTGAGTTGTGGCCCATTGGAAGGGAAGCTTAGTTTCTAGATGTGACTCAGATTGTGGGAGATGTTGATGCCTAAGATGTTAGATTTGGACTAGTTTACTTTGTAGTAACATATATCTTGAAACTGTTTCAGTAGTTTGCATGTTTTCATCAGGGAAGGAGCTGGATCCGTCAAAGTTAGGATGATGTCATCCAAAAGGGAAATTTTATGTGTTTTCCCTGCAGTTGTTATGCCTGAGATTGAGTCACATTCCCTAATTTTTTGGACTAAGGGTTCCATTAGTAGGGTAAAGATTATGGGGAAGAGGGGGGCACCCCTGTCTAGTCCCATTCATGATATATAATTTGTCTGAAAGTGCTCCATCTTTGGAGACTTGAGCTGAGGGGGTGGAGTATAGTGCTAGGATTACCGTTAAGATAGGACCACTGAAGCCAAATCTAGCTAAGGTAGCTTGTAGATAACCCCAGTGGATCCTATCAAACGCTTTTTCAGCATCAAGAGTTAGGAAAGTGGTGGGTGTTTTTGATTTTTCAGAATAATGTAGAAGGTTTATCATTTTGCGGGTTGCATCAGGAGCTTGTCTCCCGCTGGTCCTCATGGATTAGCTGTGGCATAATAGGGGCTAGATGCTTTGATAAGATCTTTGCGTAAATTTTTAGGTCAGAATTAAGTGATGAGATTGGCCTAAAATTTTGGGGGGATACCGGCTCCTTCCCTGGCTTTGGCAAGGCAAAAATATTGGCAGACAACATTTCTTCTGGAAATTTGCCAGAGGACACAGCAGCCTCAAATACAGATTTCATGTGTGGTAAGAGAATGGAGGCAAATTTCTTGTAATATACAGAGGAGAACCCATCAGGGCCTGGAGCTTTGTTGTTAGGCATAGAGTGGATTGCTTGTTCAATTTCTTGCATAGAGATTGGGGCATTCAATTTATCTAGTTGGGACGGTGTAATTTTGTGGAGGTTTACCGATTCTAAAAATTCAGAGATAATTGGAGTTGTGGGTTGGTTAATGGTTGGGTCCCTCTTCAGATTGTAGAGGGAGCTGTAGTATAAGTTAAACGAGTTTGCAATATCTTTTGGGTGATATAATTTGCCTCCATGCTCCGGGTATTTGATATAAGGAATTTTTTGTTTTATCATTTTTTTTTTAACCTGCACGGCTAGCAGTTTGCCAGCTTTGTTGCCCGAGGTGTAGAAATGAGCTTGTATCTTTTTCCGTAGGGGTGCATGTTGTGCTGTGAGGAAGGTACGTAACTGGCCTGGATCAACTTATCGCTTACCATTAAGTTTGGTTGTTTTCTGTTTTTGCTGTCTAGTTTAGTTATTGTGGATAGAAGGTTATCTAGTTGCTGTGTTCTCTGGCGTTTTGCATTAGAGCTGAGCTTCAGCAGAATCCCTCGAATATATGCTTTGTGTGTATTCCACACAAGAGTAGGGTCAACATCAGATGTTGCGTTCAGTTCAAAGAAGGAATCAATGTGTTTCTTGATGTAGCTTGAGTTTTGAGGTTGTGCCATTAAAGTAGGGTCGTTTCTCCCCATGGGTGTGTTCCTTTTCTGAGGTTTCCCCCCTATTGTTAGGGAAATGGGGGCGTGATCGGACCATGTGATGGTGTGGATCACTGAATCCATTGCATCCTGTAGCAAATGTTTGTCTCCAATGAATAAATCGATCCTGGAGTTGGAATAATGGGGTTTGGAGAAAAAGGTATAGTCTCTCTCTTGGGAATGATGGTCTCTCTATATGTCATACAATTTGTTAGCGTGGAGAAATGGAAGAAGTGGGGCAAGGCGCTGTTTGGTTATCTTTGGCTTTGTATGTCGATAGTGGGGTCTGGGGATATGTTAAAGTCCCCGCATATCAGAATATGGCCTTGCTTTTTTTTTTATTCTTTTCCATAGTTTACGGAGAAATGTGATTTGTTTTGTGTTGGGAGCATATAGGTTAACGATGGTGTAGAGTTGGTTGTTTATTTCGCAGATGAGGATTATGTATCTCCCTTGATCGTCTATTTCTGTATCCAATGTTTTAAATGTGACCGTGTCTTTGATCGTGATTAGTGCCCCTTTTGTTTTTTTCGTAGCAGTAGCGGAAAAGACATGTGGATATCTTTTGTTTGTCATCTGTGGGGTTTTGTGTTTACAGAAATGTGTTTCCCGAAGGCATAAGACTTCACCGTGGAGTCTAGTGGCTTCTGCCCATACTGAGTGACGTTTCCCGGGAGGATTTAATCCTTTAACGTTTAAGGAGGTAATTTGGAATGGCATGTTGGTGGCGGTGTTAGGTATGATGTCAATGTAAGTCGGGTACTATGTGCTGGATTTGATTTGGTTCTGACACTTTGTACTCACAGTTGCAGATGTTGTAAGTATCATGGAGTAGCTGTGCAATCAAAAGCAATTCTGCAAATGTGGTTGGTGTTTCTTGCAGTAGATCTTGGTAGCTTGGAGTCGATGGTCTTCAGGTTCATTACGAAGAAGGCCTGTAGGGTTCTCTCAACACACGTATAAAATAACAGATATTGTAAAACTGAACTATAGTAACAATATAAAAAAAAAAGAGAGCCAATATGTAGTTGTAGCAGGTAGAAAGAAAGTTTAAACTCTGCAAGAGTGGTGTTATTCGCATTTTATTCTTGGGGGTATATAAGCAAGAAATCCTTGCTTGGGCAGGTGCTCCAGGGCCTAAGTGGCTCTGTGAGTTTGTAAGGGGGAAGGTTATGTGATCATTTCGTCTGTGGAGTTTCCTGCATCCCAGTCTTGGTTTGCTCTGTTGTGGGCTGGCATGGAGCGGTCAGGGTGTTCTGGGGGTTCCAGAATGTCCCATCTTCTTAGTAGGGTGAGACTAGAGAGCGGATGGTGTATGTGGTGTTATTCTTGGTGATCAGTAATTTTGCTGGGTGACCCCATTTGTATGTGATCTGATGATTACATAGAGGTTTAGTGATTGTGGCAAGGCTCCTCCTTTTGTTCATAGTGTATTGCGATAAATCAGCATAAAAGGATAGCCCCATATATTGGTGCGAGTATGGGGTAATGGTTCTTGAGGCTCTCATCAAATTTTCTTTCACATGATAGTTATGTACTCGAACGATCATGTAGCGAGGAATAGTGTCTGGGAGGTGTGGTGGTTTTGCTAGGCGATGTATGCGATCAATGATCAAATCTGATCTGGGGGCCTCGGGTAAGAATGCAGCCATGAGATGTGTGAAGTATTCTGATAAGGCTGCGGGTTGTACAGATTCTGGTATGCACCTTATTTTTATATTATGTCTTCTTGACCGGTCCTCCAAATCAGTTAATTTGGCTTTAACGCAGTCCATCTCCTCAGCCTTCTCCTCATGTGCATCCACCATGTCATTGAAGGAATTGGTAACTTCCCCTAATTTGGTTTCAATGTGGGTAGCCCTGTCGCCCAGATCATTTATTTCTGCTTTAAAGCTGTGCATCATGTGAAATATGTCTGAGTGGATAGATTTTTGTAATGCAATCATCATCTCTTTTAGAGTGGTATCAAGCACCGGTTGGTCGCTTGTGGGGAAGGCCGCTATAGTGTTTTGGAGCCCAAGCCCATCCTGTATAGGGGGTATAGAGCGTCTCACCTCAGCTTCTGCTTCTATGGCCAACATCAGCTTCTGCTTGGTTTTAGCCGGACTGTTAGAAGGAGAGGAGGTGTTGGAGCTATAGGTCTTGCGGTGCCTGTAGTAAGATTCCTCCTCCCTGTGTGGAGCCGCTCCCGCCCGCTGTGTCTCCTCGCCACACGGTACTGTGTTCCGCGGCGTCATCTTGGGTCTTCGGCCTGCAGTTTCCATGGTGCTGACTTCTGTCGCCGTTTGGACATGCTGCTGCTTCACTGCTGTCGCCTGAGGGGATAAAGTGTGGGTTTAGTTGCTATCCCGTGTGCTTTGCCCTGGAGATCTGCCGAGCTACTGAGACGAGCTAGTGTGCTACCGTCTCCATCAGCATCCGGCCACACCCCCAAAGTTGTCCATTTCTAAGATATTTCCAACACATAGCATGTACAAAGCAAAAATGACACCCCAAAATACATTCTGCTACTCCTCCTGAGTATGGCGATACCACATGTGTGAGATTTTTACACAGCCTGGCCACATACAGAGGCCCAAAATCCAAGTAGCACCTCCAGGTGTTCTAGTGACATAAATTACACACAAATTCCTGCCAACCTATCACATTGTTGAAAGCCCTTCATATTTCTAACACATAGCATGTACTGTACATAACAATTACCAACCAAAATACATTCTGCTGAGCAAAGGTTAAAGAAAATATTGCCTGAGGTTTTAGTAATGCAGTGGTCCCCAGAGCAGAGCATCGGTCCAGGCAGCAGGCAGCAATATGGACAGCGACAGCAAAACAGATAGCAGGCAGGAATACTGTCCATAGTCAGTATAGGTAGAGATATTTTCAGCACAGCCAAATCATTGGTCCAGGTAGCAGGCAGGGATGTTGTCAGCAGCAGCAAAAGGATAGTCCATGCAGCAGGCAGAGATATGGTCAGTGCAGCCAAAGTATTGGTCGAGGCAACAGGCACATGGTCCATGAAAAGTCCTGGGTCAGTGCAGGCCAAAGCATTTGTCCAGGCTGCAGGCAGGACCATCAAGCTTAGGGCCTCAGTCAGGAAAGAATAGGGACAGGGCTAGAGACTTCTCCCACCCAAATCGCTTTGAAGCCTCTAGACACCAGATCCTGTTCTGGGAGTTACAAAGCAAAGAGAAAACCAATAACTATTTTTCTCAAATCAGAACACCATTCTGGAGCCCCTCACATATGTGAGACCCCTGTGTAGCAGGGTGAGAGATCAGTCCAAGGGGCAGGCAAAAACATGGTCAACAGGCTGAGGTCAGTGCAGGTAAAAGGCAGAAATAGATGGTAGGTAGAAGCATAGTCAATACAGTCCAGGGTCAGTTTACCTGAAAGGCAGAAACATGGCGGATAAACAATGCAGACAGCAGGCAGAGTCATAGTCGATGAACAGACAAGGGTCAGTTCACAAGGAAGGCAGTGGTATGGTTGGCTGAGGCACCAGGGAAATAATCATCACAGACATTGAAAATGGGGAACGGGCAGTCTATTTGAAATATGGACTAATAGTTTACAAGAGTATGATAGCATCTGAAGCATTCTCCAATGCAAAGGCCAGGTTGGGAGGGACATTGGGGACAATGGAAACTACTGTCTTTCCTAACGCCTCTTTTGGCGCACACCCGACATCATTTTTAGAGCCTTCTTCCGGTTGCTGAAGGTGGAATATTGTCAGGAAAATGACGCTCATGCAGTCTGCTGACACAATCGGAGTGAATGCTTTCTGGGGGTGGGGGGGGGAATCCTTGTTGATAGATTAGGGCAGTGATGATGTCTTCAATGAATTTTAGGAAGGTGTTGGGTACTTCAGTCGATTTTTGATAGGTGACAAAGGAGTTATAAATGGCTAAATGAAAAATGTAAATTGCGAATTTTTGTACCAGAAGAGGGACTTTCATGTTGAGAGATAGGGCTGCAACATTTGATCATTTAAACCCACCCCCCATGAATTTATTGTATTCGTGAATACAGCAAGGCTTTTGAACGGGGCCGCGTCTTCCTCAAAGTTCCTCCGCGGTGTCATCATGGATGGTGGACATCATGTATACATGTTTCCTATCCCTCCACTTCACGGCAAACACTTCCTCATTCCTCAGGCTTTCCGGTTCACCCTTTGTATCATTGTGGTGAAAAAGACTCTGAGGGAAACCCTTCCTGTTTTTCCTTGCTGTACCGGAGGCCAAAGTTTGTTTCAGGTATAGGTGGTGGAGCAGGGGCAGACTTGTATAATAATTATCCATGTAGATATGATACCCCTTTTGCAGGAGTGGGAATGCCAATTCCCAAACTATTTTCCCGCTTATTCCCATGTATGATGGACACTCAGGGGACTTGAGCTGGGAATCTTTGCTTTCATACACACGGAAGGCATGCACATATCCGGTGGTGCTTTCACAGAGCTTGTTGAGCTTCAAGCCATGCCTGGCCCTCTTACTTGGTATATATTGCTTGATTCCCAGCCGGCCTGTGAAATGGACCAGGGATACGTCCACCGAGATGTTCTGCTCAGGGATATAAACTTCGGCAAATCTCTTAGAGAAAAAATCAATTAGGGGCAAATTTTATATAGTTTATCAAAGTTGGGATGATTTTGGTGGGGGCACTGAGAGTTAACGCTAAAATACAGAAGCGCATTATAATGTCATAACGGGACCTGGACATGACAGATGAAAAAATTGTCATGTGGGGGGTGTGGCTAACCGGCACCGTGGATGGAAGCTTAGAAGCACAGCTCCTCAGCCAGGGAGAGTAAATCAGTGACAAAGACCAGGATCGGAGAGCAAACTACAGCAATCCTTGTTCAGGACATTCCGGGGAACACCACAAGACATGTCTCGCAAAAGGATAAATGAGCACCAACCGAAAAAGCTCACATCTTTTTTTTAAGGTCAGTTACTCCAAAGATGGCGCCAGCAAAGCCTCGCCACGTGAGGCCTACACGGATCTCCCTGACGAGGGGATGCAGACACACAAATTCCATTGGCTCCCCCCACACATACCCCAAGAGAGGACCCCACCACTGTCAGCCCAGCAAAGGCCAGAATGCGGATCGGTGTGTTGACGCATGAACAGTCTCCAACTCTAATTGAGGCCCAGGCTTTCAACCCCATATAATCAGGACAGGCCCTACACAGTTCTATGGTGTCATTCCCCACCTCAGGGTAACCAGTGTTAGACACCTCACTGAAAGATATGCTGCTGTCACTCCAGACTTCACTGATGTCTGATCTGTCTACACTCTTCACTAAAATGTCCACAGACATACACAACCTAGAAGACAGAGTGACTCATATAGAAAACAGAATGGAGGGCTGCTCCACAACAGTGAATAACCTAATAGACACATATGAAGAGATCAAAGAAGAACAGGACTGGGTCAGAACCAAGCTGGCGGACTTAGAAGATAGGTCCAGAAGAAATAATGTCAAAAAAGGGGGGTTCCAGAATCCATTCAACCAGCAGACTTCCCAAGAAATGCAAAGGAACTCATGCGCCTAATTATACCAGAAGCGTCCCCAGGAGACATCATTATTGACAGGATCCACAGAATGTCCAAACTAGAGCACCTAGCAGCTTCAGTACCAAGGGACATCCTCATGAGAGTCCATTTTTCCATATCAAAGAAAAATTCATGATGACCGCAAGAAATCACTCACAATTCCCTCCTCCTTACAAGGGAATACAGCTTTTCCCAGACCTGTCCAAATATACCTTACAGCTAAGAAGGCAACTTAACCCCATAACAAAGGGCCTGAACAATCATAAAATCCAATATAAATGGTGATACCCAGCGACCCTGATCATCAATAAAAATGGGACATTGCACACAATCAACAAACTCAAACATGGCATCCAACTCCTGCACACCTGGAGCATCATCTTAGACCCCCCGATCGGACCCCACTCCACCTCTGCCACAAAGTAGATCCATGGCAACACGCAGTAACTTTGAAAAAAAAAACACACAAATGGATAAATATACATAATTTCCCACCTGGGCCAAAATAAACACAGTAGCTCTCCTGGCTACACTATGCTTTTGTAGAACAGTTATTTTCTTTTTTTAGTTTTCTAAGCTATTGACTGTTAATCCCCCACAAGGTGGATTTGGCTGTTTTCAGCTCCTTTGTTACATCTCCGCTAATAGAAGAATCACATATAGTTGCTAACAGCTCATTGCAGAATATCCCAAAAAGCTCAAAGTGCATGGTTCTCCTTGCTTCTTACAAATAACATTATTGACTTTCCAACAGTTATCATCCACAGTACTGCTACCACAAGCAAAAGTCAAGAAGATCGGATAACTCCCAGATATTCTTCCTAACATTGAATCAGTACCCGAAGATACCCGTGCTTGCACAGCTCTACACTACACGAACACTGACAAAATGACATTATCCATCCTGTCACTTAACGTCAACGGCCTAAACTACCCTGCCAAAAGGCACTCCCTGTGGAAAACGGCCAAAGAGATGAAAAGTGACATTGTCTGTGTCCAAGAGACGCACCTTCTAGCTTCTGATGCCCCATTATGTTCACGCAACCTTTTCCCCCACATATACACAGCTTCCTACACCTCTAAAAAGAGAGGGGTTCCAGTAGCTATTAGAGACACGGTGGACCTCCAAGTAAAGCAAGTAATGGCAGATCCAAAAGGTCACTACCTGGTCCTTGTTTGAACCATCAACAAATTGACAATCACCTTACTGAATGTCTATGCCCCTAATACAAACCAAATGAGACTCCTCCGCAAGGCCACACAAACCACCAAATCCATACAACAAGGCAACCTGGTAATTTGTGGAGATTACAATCTAGTATCTGACATCCACATGGATACTACAGCATCAGCAAAAAGGAGAGAATCCCCATTGAAAAACTTTCTGAGCACACAAGATTTATACGATGTGTGGAGATGCCCCCATACCTCTGAACGTGACTACACGTAATTTTTGCAGCAACACAGATCCTATTCGCTTTTAGACATGTTCATTACAGATAAGTGGTTACTACAAAAGATAAGCGCATTCGTAATCCACAACTTAACATGGTCGACATGGACCAAGCCCCTATCACTATCACAACTGAAGAATCCACATAATAAAATCCCCACGGGGAAGGCACCAGGCCCAGATGGGTTTACAGGAGAGTACTACAAACAGTTCGCACAGCTCCTGACCCCCACTTATGTGAATATTCAATTCTGCTGCATCCTCCTCTAAATTCCCAGAAGAATCATTAAGAGCATTAATTATAACACTTCCTAAGCCAGGGAAGGAGCCGACATCACCATAAAACTACTACCCAATTTCTTTACTGAATCTAGACTTGAAAATTTATGCCAAAACAATATCTATACACCTACCTCTCTTATTTACAGAGATCAAACCGGGTTTACCAGGGGCAGACAAACAGCCGACGCCACCAGGAGACTGATTAATGTAATACACCATGCAGAAACTAGCAGAACACCTTCTCTGCTTCTATCTTTAGACACAGAGAAGGTGTTTGACAGGGTTAACTGGGAATACTTCAGAGAGGTATTGGGGAAGTTCGAATTTCAGGGTCACATCCTGAGGGCTATACTAACACTATATACCTCCCCATCAGCTCGGGTACTATCAGAAGATATGGTGTCTCAACCATTCTCCATAACAAACGGGACAAGGCAAGAATGCCCTTTGTCACCCCTGATCATCAACCTACTCATAGAGCCCCTAGAGGAACATATCAGATCCAACCAGCTAATCTCAGGTATTACAATATTAAACACCACCCATAAAATAAGTCTGTTTGCAGACGATGCAATATTAATACTCACAAACCGAGGTCCTTCCTTGGTGGAAACACAAAATATACTACAATGGTTTGGAAACGTTTCATACTGTAAAGCCCACACTTCCAAATCATTTATTCTAGATATCAAATTAGACGCCACAACTAAAAATCTAATCCAAATGCAGTATCCCTTTGCCTGGGCAGACAAAAGTGTCACTTATCTAGGGATTCAACTTACTAGAACAACAAAGAACTTATACTCAATGAACTTCAAACCACTCCTCACCAAGTTACAATCAGACACCCAATATATAGCAAAAATGGAACTTTCATGGACAGGAAGGCTCACAGCATTTAAGATGATACAGCTGCCTCAAATCCTATACCTATTCCAGACTCTGCCAATACCCCTCCCACCATCCTTCTTTAAAGCTATCCAGACCATATACAACAAGTGTATATGGGGGGGCAAAAAATCCAGATGTGCACACTCAAAACTCATAAATCATAAAGGGGCAGGAGGAGCAGGTTCCACAGACTTTGAAGACTACTGCCTAGCTACTCTGCTAGCCCAATTACCCGAATGGTTTCAACCATGTCCACTCACTCTATGGGGACAAATAGAAAGTAAGTCCCTATTATGTCCTAACCTATTCAAATGGCTAATGAGTGTCCCTCTGGGCTCCATAATTCCAGCAGCACTTCCCCCCACAATGAAAGCTTCAGATCATGCTTGAAAAAAACTGGCATATCATAGTTGTTACTCACAACCCACTCCCACTTCTACTCCACAGTTACCAACAGAAGCATTACAATTTCTCTCCACCGACCTGTCGCTACATCAATGGTCATTGCGAGGCATAAAATATATAGACAACTTACTCCAAGGAACTATTCCTAAAACGTTTATACAACTACAGAAGGTATTCAACTTTCCAACAACAGAAATCTTCACCTACACAAGGATTCACCATTGCTTAAAAGTAGAGTTGAGCGAACCCGGACTGTAAAGTTCGGGTCTGTACCGAACTTTGGGGTGTCCGGGACCCGGACCCGGACCCGGACTTTTCAAAAAAAGTCCGGGTTCTGGTAATTTTAATGAAAAATCTTAAAAATGCTGTAAAAAAGGCCAGGAAGGTCCTAGAGGTCTGCAAAAGGAAGGAAAATGTGGGTAAGGGTGGGACAAGTGCCCTACAAAGAAATGGGGACAGGGAAATAACTTTAAATATTTAAAAAAAAATAAAAACATAAAAAATGCAAAAATGGAGATCATCTTCAAAATGGGTCTGAAAAGTATTAATTAACATTAGAGGCCATAGAACTGTTCTAAAATCATCTTCAAACTGTGTCCAAAAAGTATAAATAAGCCCGGAGTACCCATATCACTGTTCTGCAAAATGTGTGTATCACTTTAAATGAAACCGGGAATCAGTGCTTTTTACACTTCTTTTTAGTCTGTCGCTTTTCATATTGCCGCTAATGCTTGCACATCTGCTATTCACACACATTGCAGAACACATGTGTGTGAATAGCAGATGTGCAAGCATTAGTTATCGTCTACACGTTCGTAATCGCCGTTATACTTTTCGCTG
>BLSH010097374.1:325699-344772 GCA_018402905.1 Glandirana rugosa | reverse complement strand
TCAATATAAATCGGAATGACACCGTTTTACCCATGACAACTCAAAACTATACAAGTCTATTGAGAGAGAGACAAACAAAAAAGGAAAAAGAAGGGAGACGTATATATGAAGAGGGGGAAAGAAAAGTCGGGAAAACCAGCACAAATAGCGGGCGGGAGAATCTATAAGTCCCTAAAAGAGGGGAAAGAAAGAAGAGGAAGAATATAGATAGTAGCATGTCGGGCAGTCGGGGGGGGGGGGGGAGTTGCTAGTCTGTCAAATAAAAATGAAATGAAGCCTGTCTACAGGACCTAAAACTTGGCCCCCCTGGGCACAAACCAGGGGGACCTGTCTCCCAATCCCATCAAATGAGAAAGGTCTTCTGAAAGGAAGACATGTTCGAATAGTGTGACCATACGCCCCATCTTGCACGATGTTTCTCCCTATTCTCGGTTTCGGAAGCCTGCATCTCCTCCATTAACATTATGTCATTAATCGTGCTAACCCACTGATGGGTCGGAGGGATAAGTTCTGTCTTCCAGTGTCTAGAAATTACTTGTCGAGCTGTCGACAAGAAGAACCTGAGGAGGTTTTATTTGTGTGTTTTGATAGTTCCTGGTAGGATTGATAAAAGAGCTATCTTCGGGGAGGGGGAGAGTTGTTGGTCGTAAATTTTATTGTAAATGTCAAAAATTCGTCCCCAAAATGGACGTATACGTGAACAATCCCACCAAATGTGATATAGGGTTCCCTTACCTCTGTGACAGCGCCAGTATTCTTCTGAGGAACCTGGGAAGATCTTATGCAAAGACACAGGATCTCTGTACCATCTATATAATAATTTGAAGTTCTTCTCCTGAGCATATGCTGATATCGAGGATTTATGAGTAAATAGAAATGATTTCTCCCACTCCTCGGGAGAAATCTCTGTCCCCAGGTCCACACACCACCGGTGGGTAAAGGTCGGAAGAACATTATGTGAGTTAGAAAAAAATTCCTTGTAAATCAGTGACAGAGTGTGGCGGGGAGTTGCTGATAGGGTGCATAGTTCCTCAAAATAGGTAAGAGTTCTATGTGAATCTCTTGTTTTATGTATCGTCGAGCAGTATCGATTCAAGCTAATAGAGGTCAGCCAGTCCGTCGCGGGCGGATGAAGTGTAGAGGAGGGTCTAAAGAGCCCAGTGTTAGGGTGGATATAGTCCCTGGCTACCGGCCATTGTATTCTGTTATAGGAACCTAGAGAGGCTCTCGTGTCTCCAATGGGTAAAGATGGATTATCAAATAGGGGGGTTAGTGGGCTCGGGTCTGTGGTGAGCGATCTAGAGATGCGATACTTATACCATATGGATAAGGCTGCCCTGGTCAGGGGAGATAGGGAGGGGATAGATTTATAGATCCCGCCATGACCCCACAAGAGAGCCCTGAGGTCAGTGGGTGATAAATCTTGTTCCACTATTGGGGCTGCCTTAGGGGCACGACGGGGGAACCACTCTAATAGTCTGGAGATTATAGCAGAGGCATGATAAATTTCAAAGTCGGGGAGCCCTGCTCCCCCATTTAGTTTCGGGGAGCATAGAAGTTTGTGTTTAAGTCTGGGGGGTTTTGCTTTGCCAGATATATTTAATTGCCATTGCGCGTAGAGCCTTAAAAAATGTGTTGGGTAGCTGAATCAGGATCGTCTGGAATAGGTACAAAAATTTGGGTAAAACATCCATTTTTAATACACTCATGCGGCCAAACCAAGAAGCCTGTATATTGTGCCAAGATTCCAACTGGCGCTTGATTTTGGTTAAGAGAGGGGCATAATTTAGGGGGTAAAGATCTGTGAGTGAGCACGGTATTTCAGTGCCTAGATATTTCAGCGAGCGAGATTGCCATTTAAAGGGGAAATTGGATTGAATATGAGTCAGTGTGGAGGGGGGCAAGTTAATATTAAGGGCTTCTGTTTTATTCAGATTTAATTTGAAATTGCTGTAAAGACTGAAGTGTTGCAGCTCCTGAAGAAAAGAGGGAATACTGGTGTGTGGTTGGGTAATATAAAGGAGTAAGTTATCCGCATATAGTGACAATTTGAAGTGGGAGGAAATCGTTTGGATCCCTTTAATAGAGTGGTTATTTTGTATCGCTTGGGCTAAGTGCTCGATAACTAATGCGAATAAGAGGGGTGACAGGGGGCAACCTTGTCTGGTCCCGTTTCTGATATGGAAAGGGGTCGATCTATTACCATTGGCGAGCACTTGAGCAGACGGGGAGCCATAGAGGGACATCATTTTGTGAAGCATTTTATCGCCCAAACCGATCTGTTGAAGTGAAAGCCGAAGGAAGGACCACTCAACCCTATCAAAGGCCTTCTCAGCATCACATGCGAGAAGGCAAGTGGGGATTCCGTGAGTCTTTGCGTAGGAAATAAGGTGAAGGGTCTTAGTTGTATTGTCTCGGGCTTCGCGGTCAGGTACAAACCCTACCTGGTCTATATGTATTAAATCAGGTAGGAGAGGAGCTAAACGTTCCACCAAAATCTTTGAGAATAACTTCAGGTCCACATTCAGTAACGATATGGGCCTGTAGCTACCGCACTGAGAGGAGTCTTTCCCAGGTTTGGGAATCACTGTAATCTGAGCTTGAAGCATGGAGGAAGGTAGAGGGTGAGTGTCATCTATTGTATTAAATGCTTGTGCTAAGATCGGGGCAAGTTGGGCTGAGAATATTTTGTAAAAGCGGGGGGTAAAGCCATCTGGTCCAGGGCTTTTGCCGACCTTCAGAGTTTTGATTACCGATAGAAATTCTGAGGGAGTCCAATGTGTGGGCATCTTGTTCTGAGATCGTGGGGAGAGCCGTTTCGTGGATATATGAATGTAAATCCCCTAGGTAACTAGGTCTTTTGATACGGGCCTCTGGGGGGGTCTAAGTTGTACAAGGCCGCGTAATATTTACGGAATTCCTCCAAAATCTCAGAGTTTTTAAATTTTTTAATTTGGGAAGCAGATAGTTTATGAGATACCCTGTGATTGTCGAGTCTAGGATGGATTGTGCGGGCTAGGTGTTTGCCGCACCTATTGGCATGGACTTAATGTATATGTTTCATTTTGTCTCTGGCTACCAGGGAACGTTCTGAGAAAATTTGTAGAAGGTCTCTACAGGCATTAGAGAGCTGGATCAAGACTTGATCATCTGTTTTCCGTTTGTGGGATGCCTCTAGTGAAGAGATGAGCGATAGTAATCTAGAGATCTCATGGGTTCGTTGCCTCTTCAGAGACGCCCCAAAACGGATCAAGGTGCCTCTGATAACACACTTCAATGCCTCCCATTTGGTGATGGGAGGTGTGTTATCATTTGCATGATCTGTGAGAAAGTCCCTGATAGTCTGTGAGACAGCCTGAACACACGGTTCATGTGTTAAGAGATTATCGTTAAGGCGCCATGTCCGACCTACCCGGGGACCGGGTAGGCGTTCCAGTGAGAGGTGGACCGGTGCGTGATCTGACCAGAGTCTCATTTCTATGGATGAGCCCGGGTCTAGGTCCAACAAAGGTAGAGATACTAATAGGTAATCAATCCTGCTGTATGAGTGGTGTGCTGGAGAAAAATATGTGTAGTCCCTGTCTGAGGGATACAGAAGAGAGAAGAGTTCTGACCTTTTCCAGGGAGGCGGGGGACACAGAGGACCTGCCAGAAGACAAATCCAGACGCGGTATCAATGCAAATTCAGGTCGCCACCTAAGATAAGTTTTGGTGTGCCAAATGCTGATATCTGCGTTGACACAGAGGAGAGGAATCGGAGCTGGTCCTGGTTGGGGAAGTAAACATTGATAACGGTTAAAATCATATGCATATATCTGAGTTTCAGGAATATATAGCGACCTAGCGGGTCAATTAAGGTGTCCAATACTTCAGGGTGAAAGGAAGCGTGGAAAGCAATAGAAACCCCTTTTGAGCGAGCTGTTGGGTTGGTACTATGGAACCATGTGGGGTAATACTTGTTTTTGCGAAGAGGAACCGTATCTCATCTGAAATGCGTTTCCTGAAGCATTAAAATTTTGGTTTGAGACCTATGAAAGTGGTATAAGATTTGTCTGCGTTTTTCTGGGGTGTTAAAGCCTCTACAATTATACGAGGCTACCTGCAAGCTCATGGGGGGAGCCATTGTGCAAACTTTGGTCGATGATTTTTAGTGGAGGAGCACCATACCCCCCACCCAACTGAAGTGTAGGAAAAGATAAAGAGGGGAGAAAGAATAGAAAAGAAAGAGAAAAAAGAAGAATATACATAGACAAACAAATTTCTATGTAGCAATAAATATCTTTTAGCTTTAAGCTGGAACAGAGCTATATGAAACTCTGAAAACCCTAAGGAGCAGTACATGACTGGTGAGCAGGGGCGATTTACGCCCCAACCGAACAAATGAGAAATTCAAGTGCATGTAAATTGAAAAATGATAAACTCAAATTAACTGTGAGAACAGATCTAACCGGGGCCTCTCTGACATGCCCCTATGTGGGAGTAGATTCCGGGGCATGACAGAGAAGTAACTCCCTAAAACCCATCACACCAGAGCAAAAACTTTTATGAAGTCAATATTTAACTAGTATTAAGCTCAAGCATTAGGTCCATCAGACCAACTGACTGAACACCTCTGGACAGGAGAGTTCCTGTGGAATAAATGGTGAGGAACAAGGTAAAAAACAACCAGGACCATAAACAATCAGAACATTTAGGCCTTAAAAAGGCCTTAAGGCTAAGGTTAAACTATCCAATGCGGGTTTCCGGACAGTTAAATGAAAAAGGCCCACGTAGTGGGGGCACCATGAGCCACGTTCAAATGGGGGGGTCCAATCATACCGCAGGGGATTTAGGTACAGAGGAGGAGGTACGCCTTTTCTTTTTAGCATTTTGTTGCCATCCTGTGTTGATGGGAAGTGCCGGAGTGGCGGCCTTCAACGGCCAATCTGGAATGGTCAATTGGGGGAGTTCAAACGTCCCCAAGAAGTTGGGAAGGTCTCCTAGAGTGCGCAGTATTACCGACTTGCCGTCAGAAGAAGCCGAAAGGTAAAAGGGGAAGCCCCACCGGTATTTAATGCGTTTAGCTTGGAGGGGATCTGTTAGGGGCTTAAGAGCCTTCCGCATTGCGAGTGTCAGTTTAGAGAGGTCTGCAAGCAGCAGGATAGGTGTTTCATTAAACATGACGTCTTGTGCACGGGCTGCCTGCATGATCTCGGCTTTGACTTTAAAATAGTGAACCCTACAGATGACATCTCGAGGGTATGCAGTGTTCGGATTGCGAGGGCCGAGGGCCCTATGAATTAGATCAATTTCTAGCACGGAGTCCAGGGGCTTCTGCAGCAGTTGGTTGAAGATGGAGGTTGCAGCACTCTCTAGATCTTTAGAATCAATAGATTCCGGCAATCCCCTGATGCGAATGTTGTTCCGCCTGCTTCGGTTTTCTTGGTCATCAAGGCCATAAAAGAGTTGTTGTATTTGATCTGTGTGTTCTTGAAGTATGACATCGTGGTCATTCAGTTTAGTGACAGCTTCTTCCACCACTAACTCAACATCCTCCATGCGGTGGCCAATGTCCTTAGGCAGGTCCGCTAGTTCCTGCCTGTATGTGCGTTCCAGCCTGGTAACATAGGCCTCAAAGTCATTTCTAGTAGGTAATGCTTTGATATAAGCCTCCATATCCCACCTGCCTCTGGAGTTGTGCGAGGTGGGAGAGGGGCTCCTGGAGTGTATGGAGCCTTGTTCTGAGTCAATAGGAGATTGGGCACGCTGTCTGGTGTGAGGTCTGGAAGGCGTATGAGAGGTGGGTGCTGGTGTCGGCGCCATCTTGGAGGCCTGGGGACCTTTGCTGTGTGGATTGGAGCGGGTAAAGAAACGTCCTATTTCTCCTTCTTTATATCTCCCTCCAGAGCTGCAGCTGTCCCCTTCACTCCGCTTCCTCATGAAAGTAGTTTAGGTGCAGTGTGTTGTAAATAAGGTTTGAAATAGTTCGGTCGGAGCGGGGGCCCGGGATCCGTCCGTTTACTCCATTATTAGCTGAGTCTCCCCTTGGGTGATAATCTCAGGTATCTCCCCACCCGATTCCTTCTTCGTGCTGATAGTGGGTGTTGCTGAGGCCTAGTGGGGCGACCCAAGTCCCTTGTGTGCGTGGGGGATAGCTGTGGGGGCCGTACCGCACACTGAGGCCTAGCCGCGCTTAAAGCCGCGGGCTAAATTTAGGGAGTCCCGGAGGTCCACCCTGCACGTTAAAAATTTCGGGCCCAAAAGGTAGGGGAGATCAAGAGGGTACCCTTAGAGTAAAGGATGTCTCTCACCGGGCCTTGTAGCAGAAGGATTCCTTCGGATTAGATCGATGGCAGCCGGAGCTCTGTGAAAACACGTCCGCCACTGCTCACGCCAGGCCACGCCCCCATAGAATTAGATGTATGAACTGACCTGAGAAATTCATCCGTCTAAGTACAAGAAAAAGCCATTCAAATTTGACGTTATCAAAAGCTTTCTCCGCGTCCAGGGTGATGATGGCATAGTCCCCCCCCCTTGTGGTTATTGGTGTGGTCTAGGGCTGCTAATACTTTCCTAATATTTAGGGAGGCTGTTCTGCCTTTGACAAAACCTGATTGTACCGGGTGTACTAAGAGCGGGAGGAAGGTGGCTACTCTAGTGGCTATTATTTTGGAGAGCATTTTTATATCTAAATTTAGGAGTGAAATGGGGTGATATGAACCAGGTTCTAGAGGGTCTTTGCCTTTTTTATATATCAGTTTTATGGTCACTTGGTTTCCTGAGGGTAAGTATGGGCCTCCTTTCCAAATCCCATTGTATACTTCTAGAAGGATGGGTTCTAGTGGTGTGTGTAAGGTCTTGAAGAGTTCTCCCGTGAACCCGTCCAGTCCTGGGGCCTTATTGGGTGCTAGGTTTTTTAATGGCTGAGGAGACTTCCTCACTAGTGATGGGGGCATTGAGGATCTCCAGATCTGATGGAGAGATTGAGGGAAGGGTAAGGTGGTCGAGAAAGCTTTCCGCTAAGGTTATATTCGTGTGGCCTGGGGAGTATAAATTAGCATAGTAGTTAGTCATAATTTTGTTGATTTCCTTTGGGATGTTTGTGGGTATGTGTGTAGGGTCCCCTGGGTAGTCTGGCCAGGAGCTTGCCAGCTTTATTCCCAAACTTATAGAATTGTGCCTCTAAATGTGAGTGCTTGGTCAGTTCTAACGTCTCTGCCCATGAGTCAAAGTCGGATTTGGCGGCCTTCCATTCTGTTCTGTTATGGGGGGAGTCATTAGTAGTTAGGCTTCTTTGGGCTAGTTTCAAACGGGTGCTGGCCGCTTTGAACTTTGACAATGAGTGTTTCTTAAAGGAGGAGGCGTAGGAAATGATTTTCCCTCTGAGGAAGGCCTTGCCTGCATCCCAGAATAGGTTTGGGTTTTCTAGATATTGTGCATTGGCAGAAGCGTATTCCGACCAGGCTAGGTGAATATATTGTTGGAAGTCGAAGTTATTTGAGAGATATTGGGGGTAGCGCCATATATGTGGGTTGGGTTGAGATAGCGAGTCTTGGAAAGAAATGGAAATTGGGGAGTGGTCCGAGATCGTGATTTCATGAATCTCTGCGTCTCTGTCCAGTGGTAGCAATGAGTCTGTGCAGCAGAGATAGTCGATTCTGGAAAAGATCTTATGGGGGTTGGAGTAGAAGGTAAATTCCTTCTCTAGAGTATGTAGGTGTCGCCACACGTCAGTCATGTGAAGGGATTCTAGTGTACTAGCTAGTGGGGTGGTTGTAGAGGGGTTGGGGTTGGGGTGTGATTTTTGTGGGCACAATCTATCGTCCGCTGAATGGGAGATAGAGTTAAAGTCACCCCCTAATAAATGGGGGTCTGTGGCAATTTCATTATATTCGAGGTCAGTTCCTGGAAGAAAGGGGAATTCGGGGCATAGACGTTGGTTATCAGGATGTCATTGCCTGACAAGCGAACGTGTGTTGTGAGTACCCGGCCTTGCATCACCGAGCAGAACGAGAGTACTTCGCAAGGGAGGGATTACCTTGCGACCTAATGCGTCGGAGCCTATTACTGTTCCCTCCCAAAGTTTTTTCAGGCGATGTAAGTCAGATTGCTTTAGATGTGTTTCCTGTAGGAGTGCTATGTCTGTGTCAAGCCTTTTTAGATGTCTTAGGACTTTCATTCGCTTGATGGGAGACGTAAGGCCTTTCACATTCCATGAGGTAACTCTTAGGAATTGGGCGGATGGTTAGGTTTTGAGGTCTGATATGAAGGTGTGGGGGTGCGTCCTATGACTAGGAGAAGAGAAGGGAGACAAGAGGGGTGTTTTCCGTGTCTGAGGAGCATGTAGAGGTGTTCCCTGGGGTGCAGATAAAGGGGTGTGGGAGGGTTAGGAGAGAGGAGGGGGTAATCAGAGGTACAAATTACAACTGTAGTAATAAACAAATGAAATGTCCAAAACATTCCGTGTCTGTGCTTCACTTTTTTCCGTATGGGCTAGCAGACAGTAATCGCTCCCTACCACCGGCCATACATCAGTTTTGGTTGTGCGTCCCATAGAGGCTGCACAACTGTTGGAGATATCAATTTTAATGGCTAAATGCGGGTGGTGAGCTAAAATTGTCTATGGTGGAGCACATAAGGAAAGCCGAAGGAGAGACAAGAGAGAGACATGAAGATAAAGTGTAACAAACAATTAACACCTGGAACAAGTTCAACATACCAAGTGGTGATTCTTGTGGTTGACAAGAAGGGGGGTCTTTGGAGAGGGGCTGTAAGGCGGTTGGCGGTGCGAGCGCCTTTCACATAGCGTACCTGTAAAGAGCAGGAGAGAAAAGAGAACACAGTCATAGAAGATTTGAGTGATCAGCGGAGCTCCCCCTCCTGATGGGATTCTGAAGGCTTTAGCCGTTTTGGCGAACCCTTCCTTGGACTGCACTGGTTTAGAGATCTGGGGATCGCAGATGCTCGCTGTGTTTTCTTAGGTTGTAGCTCGGAGTTGATATTGATGGAGCGGAGAAATTTTTCTGCTTCTTGAGGGTCATGGAAAGTGAGTTGCTCTCCGTTAGTGGATTTTAGTCGCAGGATTGCTGGAAATGCCAGGGGGAATTTCATCTGGCGCTGATGCAGAGCAGAGCATACTTGTTGAAATGCCTTGCTTTTTTTGACACTTCAAGGGAGTAGTCAGCGAAGATTAGAATTTTTACCCCATCTATCAGAAGACGGTTAATTTGTCTATATTTTAGCAATATGTCTGCCTTGTCAGCGTAGTTTAAATATTTGGCTATGATTGTCCGAGTGGTCTTTCGATTTGATTGTAAGCCCCCTATGCGGTGGGCATGTTCTACCATGCAGGGCCTGGGCAGGCCTAAAGCCTCCGGAATGCGTTTTGCACAGAACTCCATGAGGTCTGAGGGCTGAAGCAACTAAGGTACTCCTACAAAACGCAGGTTGCTCCTCCTCGACCTGTTCTCAAGGTCATCAAGCTTTTCCAGAATATATTGGTTGGTCTTGGTGTGGGCCTGTTCCGCCATGTGGGATTGGTAAAGTTCGTCTTCAATGTTGGCTATTCTGTGTTCCGCATCACAGATGCGAGTTTTATGTTCCCCCAGTTCTTTTTTGAGTTGAATCATTCCCTCACTGAATGCTTTTTCCACCGTATCTTTGATGGTTGGGGCTAAGATTGCTGCTAGAGCTTGTGCTATCTTTTCATAGGTACCCGGGTCACCTAAGTGAGGGGATGATGGGGATTGATTGCTCACATCCATGTCTGCAGCTGCCGCGTCCATCCCTGGGTGTAGAGGGGGTGTTGGTGGTGCTGCCTGTGCGGCTGGGTGTGCTTAGTGGTGCCCTAGGGGGGTTTTATATGCAGGTTTTCGGCCGTGGAGCGGGAGCTGAAGTGGAGTGCTGCTACTCCATACGGCGCCGGAACCGGAAGTCTCTTATGCTTTTTGATGACTCTGCTGGTGTGCATTCCGTTGGCCATCCACATAGCCCTGCCCCAGAAGTGGAAGACATTGAGTGCACCGATGCCCAACCACTTCTGTTGCAGGATGAGGACATGGAAACACCACCGCAGCACGTCTCTGATGATGACGAAACACAGGTGCCAACTGCTGTGGCTTTCCACAGTGTCCAGACTGACAAGGAGGGCAGTGGTGAAGGGTGGGTGGAAGATGATGTGGACAATGATGAGGTCCTAGACCCCACATGGAATGAATGTCATGTAAGTGACATGTGCAGTTTGGAGGAAGAGGTGGTGGTTGCACAGAGGCACCAGCACAGCAAAAGAGGAAGCAGGTTGCAAAAGCGGAGCGACTGTCCCCTAGACTGTACGCCTGTTACTACCCACCGCACCCAGGGACCTAGCACACCAAAGGCAGCTCAAAGGTGTGGCAGTTCTTCAGACAATGTGCTGATGACAAGGCACGAGTGGTTTACACGCTGTGCAATCAGAGACTGAAGCGAGGCATAAATGTTCTAAACCTGAACACAACCTGCATGACCAGGCATCTAATATCCAAAGCACGAGCTGCAGTGAAATAAGTACCTCAAATCCAAGAAAGGTCTCGGCCTCCTCCTGCTTCCTCTTCTGCTGATGCCTCGGCCTCTTCCTCCACCTCTACAATGCCAGTGTCACCTGTCACCCAGCAAACAGACGATGTGACAGCAACGCTACCATGTCCACCCCCGTCCCCAAGCATTTCCACAAGGTCCCATGGAAGCTTACAGCTCTCCATCTCCCAAACACTGGAGAGAAAGAGGAAGTACCCCTCTACACACCCGCAATCCCTGACCCTGAATGCCAGCATTTCAAAATTCCTGGCCTTTGAAATGCTGTCATTCCGTCTGGTGGACACGGACAGTTTTAAAAACCTGATGGCGGTGGCTGTCCCAGAGTACATGGTTCCCAGCCGCCACTACTTTTCCTGGTGTGCCATCCCTTCCCTGCACAAACAAGTTGGGGACGAGATTTAGTGTGCACTGCGCAACTCCATCTGTGGCAAGGTCCACATAACCACTGATACATGGACCAGTAAGCATGGGCAGGGACGCTATATCTCGCTAACTGCACACTGGGCAAATGTAGTGGCGGGTGGGCCTGATGCGGCTAGCCTTTTGGCGCATGTCCTTCCGCCACCGAGGATTGCAGGGCATTTCTCTTTGCCTCCTGTTGCCTCCTCCTCCTACTCCACTTCCTCCTCCTCTACCACCTCCTCATCCGCTCAGCGTAACACCTTCTCCACCAACTTCAGCACACCCAGGGGGAAATGACAGCAGGCTGTTTTAAAACTGATATGTTTGGGGGATAAACCCCACACTGCGCAGCAGCTGTGGATGGGCATTGAACAACAGACCGATGAGTGGTTGTTGCCATTGAGTCTCAAGCCCGGCCTGGTGGTGTGCGATAATGGGTGAAATCTCGTAGCAGCTCTGGGCCTAGCCGGTTTGACACACATCCCTTGCCTGGTGCATGTGCTGAATTTGGTGGTGCAGAAATTTCTAATGACCTGGATATGTCAGAGCTGCTGCAGAAAGTGCGGGCCGTCTGTACATGCTTTCAGCGTTCTCACCCTGCTGCTGCTCGCCTGTCTGCGCTGCAGCAGAACTTCGGCCTTCCCGCTCCCTGCCTCCTATGCGACATGCCCACAAGATGGAACTCCACCTTGCACATGCTGAAGAGACTGTACAAGCAGCAACAGGCAATAGTGGAGTCTAAGCTGCAGCACGCACGGGTCAGTTGCGGTGTTTCGAGTACTCCACCAACAAGGCCAGTGCAGATGATGCTGTTCTCAGCGTTACTATCCCACTTCTATGTCTCCTTGAAAAAACACTTCGGGCGATGATGGAAGAGGATGTGGCACAGGAGGGAGAGGAGGAAGAAGAGGGGTCATTTCCGCGGTTATCAGGCCAGTCATTCACAAATGGCTCGGTGTGTGGGTTCCTGCACCAGCATAGGCCAGGTAAAACATTTTCAAGCCGGGGCACAGTTCTGGAGGATGAGGAGGACGAGGATGATGATGAGGAGGAGGAGGAGGAACCGTGTTCACAGCAGGGTGGCACCCAACGCAGCTCGTGGGCATCACTGGAGCATGGCTGGGGGGATACAGAGGACACAGATGATACACCTCCCACAGAGGATAGCTTGTCTTTGCCTCTGGGCAGCCTGGCACACATGAGCGACTACATGCTGCAGTGCCTGCTCAACAACAGCCGAGTTGCCCACATTTTAACTTGTGCTAATTACTGGGTGGCCACCCTGCTGGATCCCCGTTACAAGGACAACGTGCCGTCCTTAATTCCCTCACTGGAGCGTGATCGAAAGATGCGTGACTACTAGCGCACGCTGGTAGACGCGCTGCTGAGGGCATTCCCAAATGACACCGGGGGCTCAGTGGATGCACAAGGCAAAGGCAGAGAAGGAGGACGAAGAGGTCGCCAACGCAGCTGTGGCACCGGCAGCACCTCAGAAGGCAGGGTTAGCATGGCCGAAATGTGAAAAAGCTTTGTCAGCAGCCCACCACAACAAACAGCACCACCAGCTGATAGGCAACGTCTTAGCAGGAGGCAGCATTTCATCAACATGGTGGAACAGTATGTGTGCACACACCTGCACGTACTGACTGGTGGGTCTGCCCCATTCAACGTCTGGGTCTCCAAATTGGGCACATGGCCTGAGCTTGCCCTTTATGCCTTGGAGGTGCTTGCTTGCCCTGCAGCCAATGTATTGTCTGAATGTGTGTTTAGCACGGCAGGGGGCGTTATCACAGACAAGCACAGCTGCCTGTCCACAGCCACCGTGGACAAGCTAACGTTTATTAAAATGAACCAGGCATGAATCCCACAAGACTTGTCTGTACCTTGTGCAGAATAGACATCTAGACCGGCCTCACACAGCCATTGATATACTTGTTTTTTTTGAATGTCTCAGTATTTTGGGGGCTACCCCAATTAGAAAAAAAAAAAAAAACTTAAAACAGTATTGGCTACCTCCTCCTCCTCCACCGCCACTTCCACCTACACCGCCACGGTCACGGCCTACTCAACTTCCTACTCCACATCCACCTCCTCCTCCTTTTTTTTTATGTGATTTTAAGTTATTTCCCTATCCACATTTGTTTGCAGGGCCCTTTTCCTACTCTTACCCCCATTTTGCTTCGTTTTGCAGCCCTCTAGCCCTTTCCAGGACTTTTTTACAGAAATGTATGTGCCCAAAAGTTCGGGTCACCATTGACTTCAATGGGGTTCGGTGTCTGGGATCAAGTTCGGTACCGAACCCAAACTTTTTTGCGAAGTTCGGCCGAACCTCGACGAATCCGAACATCCAGGTGTCCGCTCAAATCTAATTATGATTTAAAAATAGTAAACACAGTTGATTGATAATACATGGCTTCAGCCAAACACTAACCATGTGTGAAAGATATGTTTTTGTGTTCTCATTCATATTCTCTGAAAAATGGCCAAGAAATCATCAATTCTGCCAGGGTATGTAAACTTATGAGCACAACTGTGTATATATATATATATATATATATATATATATATATATATATATATATATATACACACACACACTATATTAGAAAAAGTAATGGCATCCCAATCTTAGTATGTAGGGTTCAATATTGACATTTTGGACAATTTCATGCTCCCAACTTTGTGGGGACCGTTTGGGGAAGGCCCCTTCCTGTTCCAACATGACTGTGCACTGTGTGAATTTGGGGTGGAGGAACTTGACTGGCCTGCACAAAGTCATTACCTCAACCTGATAGAACACCTTTGGGATGAATTAGAGTGGAGACTGCGAGCCAAGCCTTCTTGTCCACATCAGTGCCTGACCTCACAAATGTGCTTCTGGAAGAATGGTCAAAAATTCCCATCGACACATTCCTAAACCTTGTGGACAGCCTTCCAAGAAGAGTTGAAGCTGTTATATCTGCAAAGGGTGGACCACCTTAATATTGAACCCTGCAGACTAAGAATGGGATGCCATTAAAGTTCATGTGTTTGTAAAGGCAATCGTCCCAATTATTTTGGCAATATAGTGTATATACTGTATATATACCTAAATAGCCATACCATTATGACCACTGACAGGTAAAGTGAATAACATTGATTAAGTTGAAGTGTTGAAACCAGGAAAAATGGGCAAGCATAAGGATTTGAGCGACTTTGACAAGAGCTAAATTGTAATGGTTAGCTGACTGGGTCAGAGCAACTCCAAAACTGCAGCTCTTGTGGGATGTTCCCAGTCTGCTGTGGTCAGAACTTACCAAAAGTGGTCCAAGGAAGAAAAAACTGTTAACTGGCATCAAAATCATGGGCTGCCAAAACTCATTCATGTACGTGGAGAGTGAAGGCTGGCCCATGTAGTCTGATCCAATAGGAGAGCTGCTGTTGATCAAATTTCTATAAAAAGTAATGATTATTCTGATATAAATCTGACAGAAAAATTGTTGTTCCGTATGAGGCTGCATAGCCACAGACCAGTCAGGGTGTCCATGCTGACCCTTGTCCACAGCCAAAAGCCCCCACAAGGGACACATGAGCATCAGAACTGGACCACAGGAGCAAAGGAAAAGGGTAGCCTGGTCTGATGAATTCAAGGATGGTTTGAGGACTGCATGAATAAGATTGAGGTGTTGATTTGGCATCCAAATTCTTCAAATCTCTATTCTATTTACATCGGTGGGATGTGCTGGAAAGACAAGTCCAATGCCAGAGGCCCCACCTCACAACTTACAGGACTTAAAGGATTGGCTACTGACAGCTTGGTGTCAGATACTACAGCATACCTTCGTAGGTCTATTGGAATCCATGCCTCAATGGGTTATGGTGGGTGATCTGTGTATATTCTCATAAAACATATATACCTTGGACACAATTGATAAATGGAAGCATATAGCACAGTTGTACAGGTTACATAAAAGCTGTGCTGCTAAATGATGATATTTCTCTTACAGTGTCCAAAGATAATTCCATTTCCATAAATGTTGTCCACTACCAAGTAAAATAGAAACAGAAAGGTAATTCTCTATTGTACCTATTCACTATTGATTATATAATCAAAGTCACCACAGGTCACAGGTCTGAAGGACAAGATCCCATGAAGATCAGCCAGAGAAAATGTATCTGTAAAATTGTTTTATGCTATTATATTTATAAGTAATTTGACTTTATTGTATTATTGCCATACATTGCATCATCTCAAATAAGTAAAAGCATTATGGGGCATATTTTTTCTCAAGAACCTGAAATCTTTATTTTTCTTCATTTTTTCCTTTGAAGGGCTATTGAATAGCTGCATGTGGCTGAATGTGTATCTGGGAAAGAAAATTCATTTACTTATCACCAAGAGAATATGATAGACTCAAGGGGATGTTAACCTCTCAACTCATATAATCAATTCTGATGTCAGAGATTTCTGATATTCTTTTTCCAGAAAAGGCAATTGATGGAATTCCCTGTGTCTCCAGCATGTTCACATTGATCTCATTAAACCATGTTTCTTCTGGTCTGCTCATGATCAATATTCTTAGGTTTATTTGTTTAAAGCATTTATCATATGAGGAATATCAAATGTGTTTGTAAAATAATCTAAGTATTCTGAATGAATGTCCACTTCTGTTTATGACCTATTTAATCAACTCATGCTATTCTGATCAAAACTGACTACAATAGCACATATGTCATATTAAAGGAACTACCTGGGAGATTATATTACATGGTTACATAGTTAGTCAGGTTGAAAAAAGACACAAGTTCATCTAGTTAAAACAAATATATATATATATATCCATACAATCCCATATACCCAACCCTTCACCCACAGTTAATCCAAAGGAAGGCAAAAAACCCCAGCAAAGCATGATCCAATTTGCTATGGCGGGGGAAAAAATTCCTTCCTGATCCCCCGAGAGGCAATTGGATTTTCCCTGGATCAACTATACCTAGAAATAGTAGCCAGTTATGTTATGTACATCAAGGAAATAATTCAGGCCTTTTTTAAAGCAATCTACTGTGCTGGCCAGAGCCACCTCTGGAGGGAGTCTATATTTGGAGATTAAATCTTTTCTCCTCCAGATGTAGAATGCCCCCTTGTCCTCTGTAATGACCTTAAAATGAATAACTCGACTTCCGGTTCCGGCGCCGCATGGGGTAGCAGCACTCGAGGCTAGCTCCCACTCCACAGCCTCTCACCTGCCTATAAATTCGGCCCCTCCAGCTCTCCTCTAGGCTGGACAGCCTCCACATCACCCCAACAACCGGACAGATGGATCGTTTGTGAAGAACCAGCAATGGAGGTGAGCGATCAAGCCACTCCCCCCCAACGACCGGAGGAGCTGAGACACACGAGCGGATTGCACAGGCCGTAGCAGCCATCTTGGCGCCCATGATCACTGCGACCATGGAAAAAGCTATACATGCAGGGATGCAGTTATTTAGGAAGGAGCTGAGTGAACACAAGGCCCGCCTAAACGAAGCTGAGGACAGAATCGCTGCTGTAGAGGAGGAAGTTTATCAACTTCATGGATCTGAGCAGGCACAACTTAAAACAAATCAGTGCGTCCTTCAGAAACTCGATGACCTTGAGAACAGGTCGAGAAGGTGTAACCTGCGTTTTATAGGGGTGCCCGAATCCCTCCAACCACAAGCCCTCGTGGAATTTTGTGCCAAGCGGGTACCAGAGGCATTGGGCCTACCAAGATCCTGCATGGTGGAAAGAGCACATCGCATTGGATCTATACAATCAAACCGCACTACCCCCCGGACCATCATTGCCAAGTATCTGAACTACGCTGATAAGGCAGATATAATGCAAAGATATAGGCGATCGCGTTCACTGGTTATTGACAGACTTAAAATCCTAATCTTTGTGGTCACAGACAACGTCTAATAGGACGAGTGTATATATTCGTCAGCACACCATGGATCCTTGTCCAAAAGTTTCATTTATTGAAAAAAATCACATCACAGCAAACTGCAACGTTTCGGAGCAGCGTAGGGCCCCTTCATCAGGCATGTGATAAAGTGTACAGTGCAAAGGCAGTATATATATACATTAGTCACCAATCAAACAATGTGAAACGAAATGTGCAGAAAGTGTACCCTCCCCCTCCCATTGTCACATGACTCCAATCCAAAACCTTTTAAAATCACTAATATGCCGCAAATGGCTAATAAAGTGTCATCCAAAATGAAGTATAATTTATCAAATGTATGGAGGCAGGGTCGCGTGCGGGACTTTAACAGCCGATCGGGACCATCAGCGAGATGTCCCGATCGCTACCGCCCGCCCCTAGGACCCAGGGGAGCCCCGTCAGACAGGGAAGGCAGCCAACCAATCCCAGTCTGCCACGTGGGCCGCCCATGCGCGCATCGTGCACAGTGGCGTAATCGGGAGAAACACCTGGGTGTGGGTTTGCCGTATCCACGGCAACCCACAACGCCACGTTGATCACATGACATCTTGTGGTCAGGGGAACATAAACTAGTACCAGAGCCTAAGAAGAGCGAGCAAAAAGAAGAGCGAGACAGCATAAACATAAACAAAGAACAGAGGTACCAAGGGTAGTCAGTAAGGACAAGGAGGAAAAGGCTAAGGACCAGCGTATACAGAGAAGACAGAGTACATAGATGATCAAAGAAGAAGGGAGGAAAAACCGGAACTGAAGTTAGATAGAAAAGATCCAAGACGAAAACCACAGAAGGATACAATCAGGATTGAAATAATGTATGGGTGCAAAATGGAAAAGAATCTATCACTGGAGCTACTGAAAAACCGAAAAAAAAAAACGGGAAAATAAACAAAAATCGGTCCTGAGTAAAAATAAAACCGATAACAAAATAAAATACAAATAAAAATAAAAAATAGAGTTAACACTCGGATCTGAGAATTTTTCTTCTTTTCTTCCTTTTTCTTTTTAACATTTTCCCGACTTGGGGTTCTCCCTTTTCTCTTTGCCTCTCCGGTTTTAAGTCTATGTTGTTTACGCTGAGGCCCGAATATAATATTAACTCGGTTTGAATTGAATGGAGGTTTTAAGGCCTGACGCTATATAATGGCTGACCCCCACCTATTTGCATTATTTGATATTTTATATTTCAGATCCTCCACAACACAATGAACTTAACGTAGGGGACTGCTCTCTTTTTGTCACCTGTTCCCGTGCTGCTGTTTTTCGTTCTTCTCCCCACTGTTCCCGCCGTCTGGCTTCCCCATGGTTCCCGGTACATGTTTCCATTCCTACATATTTTCATTTCCTTATCTTTTTCCAGTCAGTATCTTATTTTCATTTTTTGCATATTCAGTAGTTATCCCTTTCTCCTTCACTTTTTCTTTTTTTTTTTCATTTTTATTTTATTTTCAGATTTTATTTTTTATTTAATTATTAATTTTTATTTTGATTTCTAATGTTTATTTTTATTTTCATTTTTTTATTATTATTTATTCTTTATATTTATTTTTATTTATTTTGAATTTTTTATTTTTATTTTTGATTTTTTTGATTTTTTTGAATTTTTGGACTTTTTGGATTTTCAGTTGGATTTTTATCTTTATTTCTTATTTTTTATTGTTATTTTTATTTTTTATTTTTATTTTTATTTTATTTTGTTATCGGTTTTATTTTTACTCAGGACCGATTTTTGTTTATTTTCCCGTTTTTTTTTTCGGTTTTTCAGTAGCTCCAGTGATAGATTCTTTTTCCACTTTGCACCCATACATTATTTCAATCCTGATTGTATCCTTCTGTGGTTTTCGTCTTGGATCTTTCCTAACTTTATTACATACCCACGTTTCACCTTTTTCTTAGATAGTGACCTCGATGACTTTTTGGCTTTTTTTTTTGCCCTTTTATTTGTTTTTAGCCAGGACTCATTTTTATTTTGGCTATTGTTTTATTTTATTTTTATTTTTATTTTTTATTTTTATTGTTATTTTTTATTCTTTATTTCTATTTTTAGGTTGACTTTTAGGTTTTTCAGGTTTTTAAGTTTTTTTAGTTTTTTTAGTTTTTATTTTTATTTTTTAAGTTTTATTTATTTTTATTTATATTTCTTATTTATTATTATTTTTTTACTTTTATTTTTATTTG
>BLSH010097374.1:233298-244876 GCA_018402905.1 Glandirana rugosa | reverse complement strand
AGTGTATTCGTGCTGGTTGGAGTGAGGTTGATGTTCAGGTCTAACATCTTGGGTAAAAAAATGTCATATAGCGGACATGTGTACATAAATAATGATTGGGCAACATATGTTGGGTATCATCACAAATACAGGAAAGAGAGCATTAAATATAAACTCACCATTTATTGTTGCTTATGGACAGTTTGGGGTATCATACTTTGTCATTGTGTCACAGGATGCACATATATTGCTGACATATTTGGTATCTATTTGCTTGACTGTCTCATATTTTACAGAAAATTTGGAGATTGTCTTGGGTTTGAGTGCACTAAAAGAAATGTAATTGTATTTTTTCCCTGAAAATATAGTTTGATAAAAGCAGCACAAATATTGTGTGACATAAAAATTGCATCTGCTGCCATTTTATTCTACAAGATCTCTGCTGTTAGAAAATATAGAGCATAATGTTTTGTGGGTTTTAAGTCATTTTCAGGCCTAAAATGTGCATTTTAACAAGTGTGCAAAATATTAAAAAAATTGCTCTAACAGTGAAAGGGCAATAGTACAGTTTTTTTTTCAAGTACCACACTGCATTGTCTTAAAGTTTGATAAATAAAACAGAAACACTTCAAAACCACAAACCCACACCCCTTAACTCTCTCCCATCCCTGTTTCCCTAATTATTCCCAACATATTCATAATATAGACTTCAGACATGTGTCTGGTAGAAATTCGCTAGAATTAGGACAATACAAGAGCAGTTTGGTTAGATCGCAATATAATAGGGAGAAAGAAGACAGGTTTTATCTTGAAAATAAATTAGATTGTATTATTTAAGAGACAGTAGCCAGAAATATTAAACAATGGCACGGAGCATCAGCTGCCATCTTAAGTTGTAAAAAAAAAGCTTCACTTTAACTACCCAGGCCTGGCAATCTGAGCCCCACTTTGCCCTAACTATTTACACTGCATGCCCTTCCCTACATGATCTAGTGAAAATGTCCTGTCTGGTTTGCACGAGAGTGGCAGATTTCCATCTGCAATTTTTTTTTTTTTTACTTTTATAGTTTTTACATTTTTTTACAAATGTTATTTTATTATTTCTCACTTTTACTTTGTATTTATATTTTTAAATTCATTTGTATCTATATTTTTTTTGGTATTGATGCAGTGGTTGGGATTCACACAGCTATCCGCCCTTCCCCCTGGCCAAAAAATGTCACCCCTCCATTTGCTGCTCCCTGCCCTTCTCTCTGCATTGGTGAAGGACATGCAATCTATGGTGATAGATTTTCTCTCTACAGCTATGCCTCCAGTGTCCTGACTATAATGAAATAAAAATATTTGAATAAAACTTTATTGGCTGCTGAGTGCTTGGGAGGAGAAAGATTATGCTGGCAAAGCAGAGTTGTTGCAGACGAGCCTGAATACGAGCCCCACATTGTCCAAATTCTTCAGGCTTCTTCATGACACAAGCTGAAAGTCATCAACAACTGGGCATTAAGGCATTGAGTCGGAAGGCAGGAACAGCATCGGAATGCAGGCCAAGGGCAACAACAATTGGTCAGTGCAGTACAGGAACATAAGGCAGAGACTGTGTCTGGATACAGGCCAAGGTCAGTTAACAGCCGGGCATCAAGGTACTGAATCAGAAAGCAATAAGCAGAGCCCACAGGCAGACAATAATTATATCAAAGGTTAGCCAGGTCATACAAGGGAAGGCAGAAGTAGTAGGTCAGGTCACAGGTTAATCAGGAACTAGTTGAAGACCAATCAGCAATCTGTCCATATCACACTTCAATTTATATAGGCCGCTTGGGGCTAATACTAGTGCTGTGCATGAATATATGCCCACGCTCCTCAGTGTGCATGCTAACGTGTACAGTACACATGTATGCTAATGCACTTCTGGTAGTTGTCATATACATAGCGCCACAGGCGTGCACAGGCATGCATCCACACTGGTCTTCTCATGCTGGAACACACTGGACCTGCTGCAGAAAGTCTATCACAAACGTTTTGATGTGATCATTCCCAAAAACATTCACTGCAACTCCTTCCATATTCATCATAAAGTTTCTGGCTTGTGTGGACCCAAAGTAACATATTCTTAGCCCCTCAATTTTTTTTACACATTTAATCAAGTACATATTTACATACGTCTTTTTATTTAAATTTGAAATACTCTCCCATTGGATCTTGAGCACTTAACTATTCCAGGAGGCAGTGGTGTCATCTGCATCTCCCAGGAACCTTGGATGCTGGAGCATTGTTTTTCTTTTAAGCAAAAGCTTTATTTTTTTTATATTGCCTTTACAGGCAATTTGGCTTTGGGGGGCTTTCAAAAGAACAGACCCTCCATTTTCATGGAAGATCCACTTAAAAAAAAAATTGCAGCCAGCACTAATTACAAAATGTGCCCTGTGAAAAAACACATATAGCCTATTCACTGTGGTACATGTGGACAGGGACAGGCTGTAAAGAGGCTGCAAGAGATCAGCAGCATTAAGATATAGCAAAGGAGGAAAAAGTAAGCCACCTCCCAATCCCCAAATTCTCCAAAAGACACAATATTTTGACACTCAATAGGAGTTTACATCTAATTTAAGAGATCTGCCAGCACTGACTCTCCCCCCCTATGCTTTTCCTATTGCAGCTAAAGTAAAATTTCAATGTGGCTGCTGCTCTGAGGGTTGATAAGGGAGTTAGCAGTGAGTTGAATTATAGAGAATTGTTTTTTTAAAGTGATTAAGTGTGTCAGATATTTAAGTAAGACATGGTAACGTGCATTCCATTGCCCCGTGAGGACGTCAACTTGACGAAACGTACGTAGGGTGAGCTGTTGGAGGCATTGTTACCATGCTAAACTGGATGCCTATTCGTGGGATTGCAAAAGCCATATAGACAAACATTATCCATGCCTAGACACTTTTAAATGTGAGTGCTATGTATTTTTAATAAATAAGGAATTTTTTAAAGGATTTTATGCTATGCCGTGCTTTTCTTATATTTCCGAGTACACCCCACTGGGGAGATCAATTTAGCATTGGGTATGAGTTTTTGGAGCGAATAATCCTTGAGTGCCTGCAGATCATCAGAGTTTGCACAGAGATTGACTGCTGGAGGTCTGGAGGAACCATCCCGGAGAAAATTCGGCTTCACCATCCATCATAGACCTGCAGAGTATTGCATCCTGCAATAAAAAGCATGTTTTATGGTTCATCTTTTAGAGCATAAGCTGTGGAGGATACAATTCACGGAGAAGCTGCCATTCACATATGTGAGACTGACCACATTTTTTGTGTTTCTTTTTGGACTTGTTTGATACACTGGTTATATACAAATATTTGCTTTTTGGTTACATTTTCACAGTAACAATCTGAGACTTTATACGGACTGGGTTTTCACTTTAGCTTTAATTTATGGTCATAGTTAGACACCTTCAGGAATTCAATGGATGTTTGCTTTTCATTTATTAATTTTTATCATCACAGATTGTTTTCATTAATTAGACAGATTAATTCACAAATTTGATAGATATTTTTGTAGTATATAATCACTGTATATTTTATAGGCTAAGGACACACTTTTTAGGGTACAACACTGTCTTTTATCACTTATTCTTTTCATGTTGAGATTTCTCAATTAGATAGCAGCTAAATAAGATTAATTAAGTAGAATTATCCCAGCGCGGTCTAAGCCCCTTTTTTCAATGACCATAAATAAAATAAAAATGTATGCAAATATATAACTATATGTTTATATTATATTGTATTATATTATATGTTTTTATGTTTCTTTAACAAAACAAAAGGATGTGTATATGCTTTATGTTTTTTTTTTTAAACATATTTTATTTGATTTTCTACATAAATAAGAACAGATGGTACATTCAATTGCAAGGGTGAGCATACAGAACTGATTAGTGCCATGCATATTGTGTAACTAGACATTACTTAGTACAGATAAGGTTGCAACAAAGTGAACCGGCAAGCTTGTAGAACACCCATCACATGGTGGGTAACTGTTGGTTTGAGAAGGAGACCTGCACCAGTGGTGCAAGGTGGCCTGGTGTTGTTGGCAGGTTAATAGAAAAAGCGGGAGGGGTTGGGGAAGTCACTGTAACCGAATTCCACATACAACTAACTTTAGGTTAATAGTATAGTTATAATATAAAATAATATAGAGTAAGTACAGAGTGATGTACTCTGAAGAATGTTATCGTCTCTTCCAGGTGTGAAGAAGAGGGAGAGGGGGAAGTGCGTGACAATAGAGCAGGAGGAGTCCGTTGGTTTGTCATTCAGGGTGGAGTGTCCCGCTTAGGTTGGTGGTTTTGTCAAAGCCTGCTGGGAGTCAAGTGGGGTACTAGAGTGTTGCTTGGTGGGTGAAGCCTTCCCATCTGCGTTTGTAGTAGTTCAGGACATTGTAATTGTTGTTGTAGGGGAGAGCTTCTGGGGAGCTTTTAGCCTTAGTCTGAGCCTGTTGGCTGCTGTGCTGCATATCTTAGATAGGCATCCCCATCTGTCTTTCCACATCATTTCATGTAGATGTAAGTCTGGGTTGGCCTGCATGCTTCTTTCTTAGGTGTAGTTGGTATATCCTCCTGAATAGTTGTGTGGAGGTGAGAGGGAGCTCCCCCCAGTTGTGAAAGAGATAGAATGTAGCAGGAATGGAGACCATTTGCTTTGCAGGCGGTTGGAGGTGTTTTGGTGGGAGAGTATGTTGTCCAGTTTTTCTTTATGGAATAGGTCTGATAGTTCCTGTTGGACCTCTGCAAGGTTGGGAGGCAAAGGGGAGACCCATTTGCAGATTATAGCTCATCTTGCTATCATAAAACAGGTGGCGAGCCAGGGCTTATGTCGTGAGAGGGTTCGTCTCAGTGCCGATGTGGTATAGGAAGGGTCGACGTCAAGGTAGCCAAACAGTAGAGGGTAGACATCCTTGGAAGGTGGGCGGCCGGTCATCTGGCTGGCATAAAGTTCCACTTGGTTCCAAGAACAACACGCAGGAGCATGGGTATTACCTCTGGGGGGGAAAGGTATATAGGTTCTATGCATAATTTTAAATTGTTGCTCTCTAGAATTTGTTCTTGATCAGTGCATGCGTAGTGTTGTAGCCTTTTAATATTTTGGAGGTTGCTAAGGTGCATTCAAGGTCCCTGTTCCAGGAGATAAAGGAGATGGCCGCTAGCGGTTTACTTATCTGCCTATGGAGGGGTTTGTAGATATTGGATATCTTGGTGCGTTGGAGGGCGATGAGGGTATCCAGAAAGGAGTTGCAAACTCTTTGACTTTTGTCTGGTTGTAAGTCCATAACGTGCCTGATGGCTTGGTGGATGAAAAGGAAGTGGTGCGAGGGAAGACTGAATTTGGAGAGTATTTCCTCCGCCTTTAATGGGGATCCCATTGACTCATCAAACAGCTGGCTAAATTTCAGGAGGCCATGGGCTGCCCATAGAGTAAGCCCAGCTCCCTCCATGGTATGCCGGAAATGTGGATTCCCGTGTATTGGAAGATGTTTAGATATCCAGGGTGGTGGGTTCAGCTTCCGTCTGGTTTCCCTCCAGGCTATGAGAGTGTCTGGTATGAGTAAGTTATTCCTTAGGTCTAAAGGAATAGATCAAAGGTTGCTGTGCAGCAGTGCGCCCAGGCTGTAGGGGCCTATCATTTGAGACTCTAGTCTAGTCTGAAAATTTGAGTATCTGGGGGTGTGTGAGATCCAATCTAGGCAGATTCTCAGTAGGCATGCAAGGTTATAGTTCCGTACATTTGGAAGGCTTGTTCCTCCCTCGCTCCTGGGCAGATGCAGCTTTTGTAGTGAGATGCGGGGTTTGCGCCCTTGCCAAAGCAATGTGGAGAGGGTTTTCTGTAGCTTCTGTACGTCGGCATGTTTCAGTAAAAGAGGGATAGTTTACAAGGGATAAAGAAGTTTTGCAAAGCTGACCATTTTAAAAAGATGACTTCTGCCGAAGAGTGAGAGAGGAAGGTTTCGCCAGGTTTCCAGCTCTACAATAATTTTTGTGACAATAGGAGAAAAATTTAAGTGGTATAACCCAGATGGTGACTTGTGATTTTGACGCCTAAGTATGTGATGAATTGTTTAGCCACCCAAAAGGGCGCAGTGTGTGCCCACTGTGGAGGCCTTGTGTGATGTAATGGGAGTATTTTGCTTTTACCAAAGTTTATGCGGAATCCTGAGCAAGCTCTGAAGTGGGTGAATATGTCTTGGATGAGGTGCAGGTCGGCTTGGGGGGAGGAGGTGAATATCAGAATATCGTCTGCGAATAAAGCTATACGCAGCTCGTGGTGTCCAATTTTGATCTCATGAAGTTGTGTATGCTGTAGGATGTAACGGGAAAGTGGTTCAATGGCCAGATTGAAAAGAAGCGGGGACAGGGGACACCCCTGTCTGGTCCCCTTGTGGAGTTTTCTACTGGGAGAGGTATGGCCTGCTGCTACGACGTTGGCTGAGGGATTGGCATACATTGTGGAAATTAGGTGGAGGAAGGGGCCGGAGAAGCCGAATTTGTGAAGGACCTTCCATAACCATTGGAAGCTAACGTTATCAAAAGCCTTCTCTGCGTCTAGGGATATGATAGCATTGTCAGTATTGGGGTTTGCTTTGGCGTATTCTAGTGCGGCGATGACTTTCCTAACTTTCCGCGGGAGGCGATAACTTTCAATAAGATCTTAGCGTCTAGATTAAGTGGGGAGATAGGTCTGTAAGAACCGGGTTCAGTAGGGTCCTTCCCCTTTTTGGCTATTAATTTAATATGTGCCTGATATCCGGTTGGAAGGTATTTCCCCCATCCATTATAGTTTGGTATACTCGACATAGGCATGGAGTCACAGAACTGTTGATTAACTTAAAGAATTCTGGGGTATATCCGTCCGGGCCTGGAGATTTGCCCTTGGACAATCCCTTGATGACTGTGGAAATCTCCTGTTCTGTTATTGGGACGTTTAATTGTGTCAGGTGGGAAGGGTCTATCTGGGGGAATGTGGTGTGATCTAGAAATTCTTGGGCAGCTTCAAGGTCTATGGTGTACGCACTGTATAGCTTTGGGTAGAACAGCTCCAGTATTTTATTGATCTCTCTATCGCTCAAAGTGAGGGTGCCCTGCTCGTCTTTAAGTTGCGCGAAGTGTGTTGGGACATGGAGGACTTGCAAGAAGTTTGCCCGGTTTATTGCCATATTTGTGATAGTACAGGTCAAGATGTGCTTTGTGGATGTCTTCCTGTGCCCTTGCCCACAGGTTGAACCACCTTTTGGTCGCCCGCCACGATACCCTGTGCTGAGGGGTATTGGAGGTCATCAGTAGTCTTTATGTGTCTCTTAATCTATCACTAGCTTCTTGATACTTGGTCTGTATATTCTTTTTATGAGCAGCTGCAAAGGCTATGATTCTACCCCTTAGTACTGCCTTGGCGGTCTTCCAATAAAGAATAGGGTCAGCTAGACGAGTCTCGTTGTCTTTCTCAAAGTCTGCCCAAGTTTGTTTCAGTGTGGTGTCGAGTTCTAAGCTGGAACCTAAATATGGAGGGAATCTCCATGATCTTCCAGAGTTAGGTGGTGTGTCATCCAATAGCGCAAGGGAGACGGGTGCGTGGTCTGAGATTGCTATCTCATGTATAAGAGGGTCTATGATAGATGGGAGTAGGGCTGAATTGGCAAGCAGGTAGTCGATTCTTGATAGTGTATGGTGGGGTGGGGAGAAAAATGTGAATTCTCTGCCCTCCGGATGTGTCAGTCTCCATATGTCTGTCAGTTGCAGCGTTTCTGTGAAGGTGGATAGCAGAGAGGTTGGGGTAGGTGTGTTGTGTATAGGTCCAGTGCGGCAGACTAGTTTGTCTTCACCTTGGTGCATAACCAAATTTAAGTCTCCTCCCGTCACTAGAGGCAGATGGATATATTGGGATACCTGGTGTGTCAGTGTTTCAAAAAAGGACTTAGTGGGGGGATTGGGTGATATACATTGGTGATGACCAGATCTTTGTGTGCTTTGCACAGGTGTATCATAAGGATTCGCCCCAATTTGTCCTGATCTACCTTCATTATTTCCCACGGACAGTGTTTGTGGATAAGGAATAATACCCCCGCTTTGCCTTTCACCGATGAGGATCGTGTACCTGGCCTACCCACAGTCTGTGCATGCGGTGGAAATCTTTGGCTTCTAGGTGGATTTCCTGTAAAAGGGCAACGTTGGTTTTGAGGGGATTAAGGTGGCGTAGGATCGCCATCCGCTTATGGGGGGAACGTAGCCCTTTGACTTTCCAAGAGATGAGTCTCATATCTGTGCGTGCCCATCTGTACTAGTCAGAGGTAGAATGGAGGGGGTAGAGGTGTGGTCCTGGAAGGTTCAAGCAAGGGACAGGTGGTGGGTCCCCGTGAGTGAATGGAGTAACGGCAGGAGGCAACATCCACAGGTGAGGAGTGTTTAGGCAGAGGGAGGGTGGGGGTAGGATGAGATGTGGAGTGGGCGTCCACTTTGGGATCAGATGTATGTTTGTGAGGTCATGTCACAGTGGTGGAGGAGGGCCTAGACTCTTTCTCAAGACCTCCCAGGGTAGAGGGATGGGTTACTAACAGGTAAAAGAAAAATGGAAAAAAGATAGATCTAACTGTGAATTTGAAAACCTATTGGCTTGTGGTGCAGACTAGACTGAAATCAGCTTTGTAAGAGTACCAGATGGTTATACCACTTACCTCTTGGAAGTCTTGCACTTCTCTTTTTTCCACAGGTTGTCTTCTGACAGCTTTACCGGAGAGGCGAGTTTGTGGTCAAGTAGGACAGGCAGTGGCTGAGAAAGCGAACAATGACGATTATAGCACGTGTTCGGGGGTTGACCAGGCTCCATGGACTCATTTGCACTCCTCCCTCCAGTGGAGCTGAAATAGGAAAAGGGTGGAAAGTAACATAGAAGGATAACAGCATTTTTGCTATCTAGAAACATAAAATCTCGTTCTCACTGAGAGTCATGAACAGGGGGTGGTAACAGAAAGGGGTTTTGCCCTGTAATTGAGAAAAGTCCCCAGATTTCTTAAGTTGCGGGGTTGTTGTCAGTGCATGTTGCTATTCGTAGCACTTCTGGAACGTGGGGTTTTATCTTGATTTAGGGTCCTTGGTGTATCTGCCTCTCTTGGGAGGATCCTTGCGTAGGCTCCTCTGGTCCCTGAGGACCATTGGGAGGGTGCTGGCCTCCATTGGAGTAGGTTCCTGCATAATGTGATAGTGGGACTGGGCGTACTGCAGGGCTTCCTCTGGGTGGGGGAAGGCCTTTGATTCCCCCAGTGGATCTGTTAATCTGAGAATGGCAGGAAAGGCCAATGTGAATTTCACTACTTTTTGGTACAGTGCAGAGCAAATAGGCTGGAAGGCTTTGCGTCTGCAGGACACCTCCTGTGAGTAGTCCACAAAAATCATCAGCTTGTGGCCATCAATTTGTAAAGAGTGGGAATTGCGGAACAATTTTAAAATCATGCCTCTGTCAGCATAGTTTAGGTAGTTTAGGAGTGCACCAGTCATTTGATGGGGCCCCCATCCTGTGAGCTCTCTCCACTATGCAGGGTAAAGTGATTCCCAAGGCCTCAGGGATCCTGTTTGCGCATAGGCCTAGTAGTGATTCTGAGCTGTAAGTTTCGGGTAGGCCTATAAAAAGCAGGTTGTTCCTCCTAGAGTGACATTCTAAGTCATCCAGAATTTCTAGAATGTATTGCTGGGTTTGGTGAGAGTGCCTCGCTTCTGAAAATGTGCTTTGTAGTTCTGTTTCTATGTCTGCAATGCAGTGTTCTGCCTCAGACAGCCTGCCCTCATGTTCCCTCATCTCCTTGCGTAGCTGGTCTATGCCCGCTGACACTGCTCTATTCTCTTCTGCAGTGATAGTTGGTGATAGGAGAGCAGCCACAGCTTGTGCAATCTTGCTATATTCCTCCTCAGGCAGAGAGAGAGATGTGCCTGGCTGGAGGCCAGTGTAACTCACTGTGTGGGCCGTGCCGTGGGCCATCTTGGAAGCCTGGGACTCCGTCGTGTGGGGTTTTGTGATTGAGCCTGGTGCCATTCTGGAGCTGCTGTGGACTAGAAAATGGTCCATAAGTGTTCCGTATAGGGAGCGGAGGGTATGCTGTGTCCAAACGGCGCTGTCTGTGTGGTATGTCTGTGGGCTTTGTAGAAGCCTCAATGGAGCTGCCATCTCTCCGTCCTCCTTCATGTGGCGCCAGAACTGGAAGTATGCTTTATGTTTAGATGGTGTAAAAGGTTATAAATAAATTACTCTTTACTGTCACACAAGAATCAGTAAATAGGGATGAGTGTGTCTGCCTGGGTTTGGTTTATGAAGAGTTTTAAGACTTTTGTGAAAAGTTGACAAAGTTTATGGGAAGGGAAAATGTGTACAAATTTATGAGGGGGGCTTGCTGGAAATTTGAAGTGCTAATAAGCAAGCTATTCTTTAACAAAAGGCATGGGAAGCCAGGCACTGCCATGGGGGACATATACCAATGACAAGCTTAAAAAATAGTAAATTAAAACAAAGAACCGTATGTCACATACCTGACGGTGGAGTCTGTCTTGTGCAGGGAGCAACCGCTCTTGCGCACCCGATTCAAGGACCCCTGGTAGTGGGGACAGAGGCCAAAGAGTGCGGAATGGCACGAGGGCTGGAGGGTCACCGGTGATGTAGCGAAGCTCCAGGAGGCGTGCAGGTAGAAGGATGGTCGTTCAGGCTGGGTCGGCAATGGGCAGGCAAGAAGGTACAAAGGATCAGGCAAAAGAGTAGTTAGAGTCCAAGCAAGGTTCGTTACACAGACGGGCAGCAGAGGTACACAGGAGCAGACAATCGGATGGTCGTGGATAGCCGGGGTCGGAGCAGGTAGCAGACAACAGGTCGGGACAAGCCGGGTCAAACAGGAGGCAGAACAACACAGGAACAGGTATCGGAGGCTGGGGCTCACAGGTCGGGAACACTGTAGAACGAGCAGCACTTGTCTCCAGGGTCTCCAGGTTTAAATAGGCCCGTTTGGCGCCGTTTCCGGCGCGTGCGCACGCACGGGCACGCGGATGCGCACAGGCGCGCGTGAACGCGCACGGGAGCGCGCACCACCGCGGAAACGTCAAAAAAAGGCAAAACTAGTTATTTTTCCTAACATGGTCTCTCCTTCCAGGATGTGAATCCCTTTATTTAAAAGAAAAGATGTTCCTCCATTCACAACACTCACTCACATAGATTTGTTTTCTAGTCTAATGATTGTTTTGGGGACCTGGAATGGTCCGTGAGAATTGACGTGGATGGCGACAGTTTCAGTCATTCGTTTGTAGGTCTGGAGTTATAGGAGCTCCCATTGTCTCACAGGGGTTTTGTTAGTAATCTGATCTTTTGTTTAGATACACTCACTCACAACACTTACCTCCTTGTAGAAAAGAAAATTTATTTCCCTAAGTGTAGGACCTTCCTCTCTGGTACAATCCTTTTTATTGATCAAAACGGAAAAAAACTGCAAAGGCGCCACCACGCGCGAGGGCACGCGCAAGTGCGCGCGGACACGCGTAGGCGCACGGGCACGCACGCGTGCGCGGCCTTTGCCGCGGTTTGCCCGGATAAAT
>BLSH010097374.1:151720-170449 GCA_018402905.1 Glandirana rugosa | reverse complement strand
GTGTGTGAAGAGTGGGAGAAGAGGGTTGCATTGACAATCCAACACAATGGGCAGCGCATTGAACACATTTTAAACCACACAACCACACAAGTGGTCAGAAACTTGTAAATAACTCATGAAAGAATAAAGCTACGTTAAAATCAAGCACACCATTGTTTTTCTTGTGAAATTCCCAATAAGTTTGATGTGTCACATGACCCTCTTCCTATTGAAAAAACAAAAGTTGGATTTAAAATGGCCGACTTCAAAATGGCTGCCATGGTCACCACCCATCTTGAAAAGTTTCCCCCTTCACATATACAATTGTGGATGGATGGCCGGCACCTGTCCTCCCCACATGCGGATTGGCTACCTGACGGGAAGATATCCTACATATAATCAGGTCAGTAGACTTTGTGTTTCTACTCAGCCCACACCATCTGTGATCAGTTACCGGATTATTTCAGGTAAATAGCAACAGCTTTTTAACTCTGTCAGGAATCACCCACCCTTAGCCATGAGATATTTACTTTCACTGCACTTGGAGTTTAGACTAAGCGCTGCTCCCTTACCCTCTATGATTCTATACATGTTTATGTTATTGGCAGTTTGTTGCCTTTTTTATCTGTAGGCTACTGCTAAAAACTGTGCAGACCGAGTCCCCATACACTATTAGACTACTCATATATTGATTGCTCTCTCTGTCTGTTTCTGCAGCTAGCAGTCCAGGCTGAGCCCTTACATATGTTTTATTATTTGTGCTTTTACGGGTGCACCTGCCGGTTGTCATTGTAGGCAGTGCAAACTGACCCATTACATATATCTATAACTACCTGAACCTCCAGTACCTTCTCTGTTTTTTGCTACTGCTAGCAGCACAAGATGTGTCCATATCCATGTTTTAACCATTTACATCCCTATTGCTTTTTTACTTGCTGCTGTTACCAGCAGCGCAAGTTGGATCTTCATATATGTTGGATTATCTATATCTTCACTGACCTACCGATCAGCTGTCGTAGACAGTGCAGGCTCAATCCCTAAATATTTATATTTCTCACTGCCCCACTTGACAGCTGATGCTGCAAATGGCACAGGATGATATCTCCCTACCGCCTCTCTTTCTCAATGGCTTTGGGTCGAGATTAAGGGTTCTTGTGTACCTCTATATCTCCATAAATGTTGTACCTCTTTATACATACTGTGCATTTCTTTACTAATTAGCTGCACACCACACACTGTGGTCAGCCGGCATAGCCACCTGGTACCCCTTGTGGTCGCACTACTCCACATCCACTCCGGGACCCTCTTGACGTTCATTTGGTCTGGCGACACTGGCCACCTGCCGAGCCTCCTCTGGGATGTTTTGGATCTACATAGCGAGTGCCACTCAGTACATATGTAAGTGTGCTGTCTCCCCACTAGGGAGCACTTATATGACTTGTTGTACATTGATATATTGTTCTGTGCATAACAAGATCGTTGTCTTTTTCATCATAGTATGTTTCACGTACAGAAAGGATCTATTGTAATTAGTCCTCAATGCAATGCCCCCGAAAAAGGATTTTAACTCAGAAACATGTCAGGATGAATATGGGCCTTGCCCCTGGATCCCAATTTAATGTGGTTACATAGGTGGTCAACTCCCATGCATTGAATCTTGTTTACCTTTGTATTGTACTATACCGTGGCACCTATATATATATGTATCTTATGTACCTGTATCCTATGCACATGGCTTGTTCCATGTCTCACCTTTTGTACATTTGAATGTCTTTTAATCCTTTATCATGAATAAAAACATGTTTTTATATAAATACCCTTTACTACTTCCCACATCTTTTCTGCCCTTAAAGTCCAAGGGGATGTCTTTGTGAGACTTCAGTTTTCATACTGATCTCTCTTCATAATTTTTGAATTTGAGGAGGAAACAGTCTATCATAAAAGAAGATGGACTGAAGACACACCAGAAACCCCAATGCCCAATCGACAAATGCCAATGGTGCTTGACCCCAGGAGGAAGTGCCCAGTACAATCGCTGGAATTTCAAGCCAAAGAATTAGGGCCCAAACTGAATGCCTTGGCAAACTAATTGTAGCTGCCTTCTAGCACAGGGTCAGCCACAATCCCCCCTTTCACAGGACAGCCAGGTGTGTAAGACAACACCAAAGGTTTCTCTGAAATTGATTTTTTAAATGTATTTTTCCCTGATGAGTTGGTTCAAAACATAGTGGACCAAACCAATCTTTTTGCTCGTCAATTTATAGAAAACAACCCCAGCCAAAGCTATGCCCGTACTTTTGAATGGAGACCCCAACAGTGGAGGAGCTTAAATTGTTTTTAGGCCTGACGCTCAACAAAAAATAATGAATTGCACGCATATTGGTCTACCAACCACATACACCACATGCCCATTTTTTTCAGCTGTCATGTCCAGGTCATGATATGAAATTATAATGAGCTTCCTGCATTTCAGTGATCCCAACTTTGATAAGTTATATAAAATTTGCCCCCTAATTGTTTTTTTTCTCCAAGAGGTTTGTCAAGCTTTACATCCCTGACCAGAACATCTCCGTGGACAAATCCCATTTCACAGGCCGGCTGGGAATCAAGCAGTATATCCCAAGTAAGAGTACCAGGTATGGGTTGAAGCTCAACAAGCTCTGTGAAAGCTTCACCGGATATGTGTGTGTACGAAGACAAAGACTCCCAGCTCCAGTCCCCTGAGTGTCCAACGTACATGGGAATAAGCGGGAAAATTGTCTGGGAGTTAGCATTCCCACTCTTCCAAAAGGGGTATCGCATTTATATGGACAACTAGTACACTAGTTTGCCCCTTTTCCACCACCTATACCTGAATAAAACTTTGGCCTGTGGTACAGCAAGGAAAAACAGGAAGGGCTTCCCACAGCGCCTTGTCACCACAAGGCTACAAAGGGGGGAATTGGAAAGCCTGAGGTACGAGGAAGTGTTGGCCATGAAGTGGAGGGATAAGAAAGACATGTACATCATGTCCACCATGCATAATGACACCATGACCAGTGGAAGTTCCCAGAAGATGTGGTTTTGTTCAAAAGCCTTGCTGTATCCAAGAGTACAATAAATTCATGGGGGGGTGGATTTAACCTATCCACAAGAAAGCCCCTCTTCTTGTATAAAAAAAGTCTCTATTTACTCTTTCATTTGGCCATGTACAACACATTCATTACTTATCAAAAATTGACTGAAGTACCCAACACCTTCCTAAAATTCATTGGAAATGTCATCACTGCCCTGATATATCCATTTTTCCTGACAATATTCCACCAGCAGCAAACGGAAGAAGACGCCAAAAAAATGTTGGATGTGCTGCAAAAGAGGAGTTAGGAAAGACACCAGTTTCCATTGTCCCTCCCAACATGGCCTTTTCATCGGAGAATGCTTCAGGCGCTATCATACTCTTGTAAATTATTAGCCCATATTTCAGATAGACTGCTATTTCCATATTTTCAATTACCATGCTGATTATTTCCCTTTTGCCTCAACCAACCATACCACTGCCTTTCATGTGAACTGACCTTGGCCTGTTTATCGACTATACCTCTGCCTGCTGTCTGCATTGCTTATCCACCATGTTTCTGCCTTTCACGTGAACTGACCCTGGACTGTATCAACTATGCCTCTGCTTACCGTCTATTTCTGCCTTTTACCTGCACTGACTTCGGCCTGTTGAAAATGTTTTTGCCTGTCCCTTGGATCGCTCTTTCACCCTGCTACACAAGGGTCTCACATATGCGAGGGGCTCCAGAATGTTGTTCTGATTTGAGAAAAACAGTTATTGGTTTTCTCTTTGTATTGTAATTACCAGAACAGGGTCTGATGTCCAGAGGCTTCAAAGTGATTTGGGTAAGAGAAGCTTCTACCCCTGTCCCCATTCTTTCCTGACCGAGGCCCTAAGCTTGATGGTCCTGCCTGCTGCCTAGACAAATACTTTGGCAGTACTGACAATATCTCTGCCTGCACTGACACATAACTTTTTATGGACCATGTGTTTGCTGCCTGGACCAATACTTTGGCTGTACTGACCATATCTCTGCCTGCTGCCTGTACTATGGACAGTATTCCTGCCTGCTGCATGGATGATCCTTTCACTGCTGCTGACCACATCCCTGCCTTCTACCTGGACCAGTGCTTTGGCTGTGCTGCCAAAATATCTACCTGTACTGACTATGGACAGTATGCCTGCCTGCTGCCTGTTTTGCTGTCGCTGTCCACATTCCTGCCTGCTGCCTGGACTGATGCTCTCCTCTGTGGACCACTGCACTAATAAACCTGCAGGTAATCTTTTCTTTACCCTTTGCTCAACAGAATGTATTTTGATTTGTAATTGATATGTACAGTACATGCTATGTGTTAGAAATATGAAGGGTCTTGAACAATGTGATAGCTTGGCAGGAATATATGTGTGTAATTTATGTCCCTAGAACACCTGGAGGTGCTACTTGTACGTTGGGCCTCTGTATGTGGCTAGTCTGCGTAAAAGTCTCACATGTGGTATTGACATACTCAGGAGGAGTAGCAGAATGTATTTTGGGGTGTCATTTTTGCTATTTACATGCTATTTGTAGGAAATATCTTATAAATGGACAACTTTGTATAAAAAAATGTGTTTTAATTTTTTTCCACATTTTCCAAAAACCTCTAGAAAAATTTAACCATTCAAAGGACTTATTGTCCTGGTGCTCTAGGGCCTTTAAAAGTGTAATAGGTGGTTGAGAAATGAGATGTGTAATTTATGCTCGTAAAACGCCTGAAGGTGCTACTTCAATGTTGGGCATCTGTATGTGGCCAGGCTATGTAAAAGTCTCACACATGGGGTATCGCCATACTCAGGACAAGTAGCAGAATGTATTTTGGGGTGTCATTTTTGCTATGTACGTGCTATGTGTTGGAAATATCTTATAAATGGACAACTTTGTGTAAAAAAAATGTGTTTTCATTTTTTTTTCCTCATTTTCCAAAAGATTCATAATGCCTCATAGATTATACGTTAGGGTGTTTGCTTTCCAAAATGTGGTCATTTTGTGGGAGTTTACATTGTCCTGGTGCTCCAGCATCTTCAAAAGTGTGATAGATCATCATCAAATTAGATGTGTAATTTATGCTGGTAGAACGCCTGGAGGTACTACTTGGATGTTGGGCCTCTGTATGTGGCCATGCTGTGTAAAAGTCTCACACATGTGGTATCACCATACTCATGAGTAGCAGAATGTATTTTGGGGTGTCATTGCAAGTATGCATATGCTGTGTGTGAGAAATAACTTGTTATTATGACAATTTTGTATAAAAAAAAATTCTTCATTTTGCAAAGAATTGTGCGGAAAAAATGACAACTTCAAAACACTCATCATGGCTCTTACTAAATACCTTGGGATGTCTACTTTCCAAAAAGGGGTCATTTGGGGGTCATACACTAAAATGGGTTACTTTTTACCAAAGATATGTAGCAGTATACATTTCCACCCAAATTTATGAAGACAAATTACTTTTTTGCAAAATTTTACAATAGAAGCTAAAAAAAAAGTGTTTTTTTTTTCAAAATTTTTGCTCTTTTTTCGCTTATATTGCAAAAATAAAAGACCCAGCAGTGATTATATACCACCAAAAGAAAGCTCTATTTGTGAGAAAAAAAATGATAACAATTTTGAGTACAGTGTAGTATGACTGAGTAATTGACATTCAAAGTGTGAGGGCGCTGAAAGCTGAAAACTGGTCTGGGCAGGAAGAGGGTATAAGTGTCCTGTATTGAAGTGGTTAAAGAGCAGCATTAAAAATACTAAATTCTTTAAATAACATGCCTGGGGGATTCCTTTAACCTACCAATGAAGTAGCACATCTCTGTGATGTATAAACCTACTATAGCTATACTGATATTTACAAAGAAAAAAATTACTGGTAAATGACAGCTCAACGCCACTTACTTAAGTTTGTAAATAGTTTGGCTAAGGATTCACTTCTTCCATGCCAGACTCTTATCCCAGGTTAGGGACCCCACAAAAAAACAGTCTGGGGTCCACCCAAATTCTATACCAGACCCTTGGGTCTGGTATGGATTTTAAGGAGGAACCCAATGCTAGAAACAAAAAAAGAGAAAAACCCTGGGATCCTCCTTAAATATACCAAACGCTTATATGAGCATGCATGAAAGTTCCGGTCCCCATATATTGGCAGGTGATATTGTCCATAATGTCAGCCACTAATAGGTGGAGTTGAGCGGACACCTGGATGTTCGGGTTCGTCTGGTTCGGCCGAACTTCGTGGAAAAGTTCCAGTTCGGTACCGAACTTGACCCGAACTTTACCCCGGACCCCGAACCCCATTAAAGTCAATGGTGACCCGAACTTTTGGGCACTAAAATGGCTGTAAAAAAAGTCCTGGAAAGGGCTAAAGGGCTGCAAAAGGAAGCAAAATGGGGGGTAAGGAGTAGGACAAGTGCCCTACAAACAAATGTGGATAGGGAAATAACTTAAAATCACAAAAGAAAAAAAAAATGGGAGGAGGAGGTGGATGTGGAGTAGGAGCCTAGAGGTTGACTAGGCCGTGACCGTGGCAGTGTAGGTGGAAGTGGCGGTGGTGGAGGAGGAGGAGGAGGTAGCCAACACTGTTATTTGTTTGTTTTTTTTTCTGATTGGGGTAGCCCCCAAAATATTGAGACATATTAAAAAAAAACAAGTGTACCAATGGCTGTGTGAGGCCGGTCTAAATGTCTATTCTGTACAGACAAGTCTTGTGGGATCCATGCCTGGTTCATTTTAATAAACATTAGCTTGTCCACGTTGGCTGTGGACAGGCGGCTGCGCTTGTCTGTGATAACGCCCCCTGCCGTGCTAAACACACGTTCAGACAAATACACTGGCTGCAGGGCAGGCCAGCACCTCCAAGGCATAAAGAGCAAGCACAGGCCATGTGCCCAATTTGGAGACCCAGAAGTTGAATGGGGCAGACCCATTAGTCAGTACATGTAGGTGTGTGCACACATACTGTTCCACCATGTTGCTGAAATGCTGCCTCCTGCTAAGACGTTGCCTATCAGCTGGTGGTGCTGTTTGTCGTGGCGGGCTGCTGACAAAGCTTTTCCACATTACGGTCATGCTAACCCTGCCTTCTGAGGTGCAGGGGGTGCCACAGCTGCATTGGCGACCTCTTCCTCCTCCTCCGCCTTCGCCTTGTGCTTCCACAGAGCCCCCTGTGTCATTTGGGAATGCCCTCAGCAGCGCGTCGACCAGCGTGCGCTTGTAGTCGCGCATCTTCTGAACATGCTCCAGTGAGGGAATTAAGGATGGCACGTTGTCCTTGTAACGGGGATCCAGCAGAGTGGCCACCCAGTAATCGGCACAAGTTAAAATGTGGGCAACTCGGCTGTCATTGAGCAGGCACTGCAGCATGTAGTTGCTCATGTGTGCCAGGCTGCCCAGAGGCAAAGACAAGCTGTCCCCTGTGGGAGGTGTATCATCTGTGTCCTCCGTATCCCCCCAGCCACGCTCCAGTGATGCCTAGGAGCTGCGTTGGGTGCCATCCTGCTGTGAACACGGTTCCTCCTCATCATCATCATCTTCCTCGTCCTCCTCATCCTCCAGAACTGTGCCCTGGCTTGAAAATTTTTTACCTGGCCTATGCTGGTGCAGGAACCCGCCACTTGTTTATGACTGGCCTGGTAACTGTGGAAATGACCTCCTGTGCCACATCCTTTTCCATCATTTCCCAAAGTGTTTTTTCAAGGAGACACAGAAGTGGGATAGTAACGCTGAGAACAGCTTCATCAGCACTGGCCATGTTGGTGGAGTACTCAAAACCCCGCAATATGGTACACAGGTCTCACATGGAGGCCCACTCATTGGTGGTGAAGTGGTGCTGTTCCGCAGAGCGACTGGCCGGGCGTGCTGCAGCTGAAACTCCATTATTGCCTGATGCTGCTCGCACAGTCTCTCCAGCATGTGCAAGGTGGAGTTCCACCTTGTGGGCACGTCGCATAGGAGGCAGTGAGCGGGAAGGCCGAAGTTCCGCTGCAGCGCAGACAGGCGAGCAGCAGCAGGGTGAGAACGCCGAAAGCGCGCACAGATGGCCCGCACTTTCTGCAGCAGCTTTGACATATCCGGGTAGTTTTTTAGAAATTTCTGCACCACCAAATTCAGCACATGCGCCAGGCAAGGGAAGTGCGTCAAACTGGCTAGGCTCAGAGCTGCTACGAGATTTCGCCCATTATCGCACACCACCAAGCCAGGCTTGAGGCTCAGTGGCAACAACCGCTCATCGGTCTGTTGTTCAATGCCCGTACACAGCTCCTGCACAGTGTGGGGTTTATCCCCCAAACATATCAGTTTTAAAACAGCCTGCTGTCATATTCCCCTGGATGTGCTGAAGTTGGTGGTGAAGGTGTTACGCTGAGCGGATGAGGAGGTGGTAGAGGAGGAGGAGGAGGAAGCACAGTAGGAGAAGGAGGCAACAGGAGGCAAAGAGAAATGCCCTGCAATCCTCGGTGGTGGAAGGACATGCGCCAAATGGCTAGCCGGCTCAGGCCCACCCGCCACTACATTTGCCCTGTGTGCAGTTCACAAGATATAGTGTTCCGTCCCGTGCTTACTGGTCCATGTATCAGTGGTTATGTGGACCTTGCTACAGATGGCGTTGCACAGTGCACACTTGATCTCGTCCCCGACTTGTTTGTGCAGGGAAGGGATGGCTCGCCTGGAAAAGTAGTGGCGGCTGGGAGCCATGTACTGTGGGACAGACACCGCCATCAGGTTTTTAAAACTGTCCGTGTCCACCAGATGGAATGACAGCAATTTTGAAATGCTGACATTCAGGGCCAGGGATCACAAGTGGGTAGGGGGGTACTTCCTCTTTCTCTTCAGTGTTTGGGAGATGGAGAGCTTTAAGTTTCCATGGGACCGTGTGGAAATGCTTGGGGACGGTAGCAGACATGATGGCGTTGCTGTCACATCGTCTGTTTGCTGGGTGGCAGGTGACACTGGCACTGTAGAGGTGGAGGAAGAGGCCGAGACCTTTCTTGGATTTTGAGGTACTTATTCCACTGCAGCAAGTGCTTTGCATTTAGATGCCTGGTCATGGAGGTTGTGCTCAGGTTTAGAACATTTGTGCCTCGCTTCAGCCTCTCATTGCACAGTGTGCAAACCACTTGCGTCTTGTAGTCAGCACATTGTCTGAGGAACTGCCACGCCAGGGAATGCCTTTGAGCTGCCTTTGGTGTGCTAGGTCCCTGGGTGTGGTGGGTAGTAGCAGGCATACTGTCTAAGGGACGCTCGCTACGCTTTTGCAAGCTGCTTCCTCTTTTGCTGTGCTAGTGCCTCTGTGCGACCACCACCTCTTCCTTCAAACTGCACACGTCACTCACATGACCTTCATTCCATGTGGGGTATAGGAACTCATCATCCTCCACATCATCTTCCACCCACCCTTCACCACTGCCCTCCTTGTCAGTCTGCACACTGAGGAAAGCCGCAGCAGTTGGCACCTGTGTGTCGTCATCATCAGAGACGTGCTGCGGTAGTGTTTCCATGTCCTCATCCTGCAACAGAAGTGGTTGGGTATCGGTGCACTCAATGTCTTCCACTTCTGGGGCAGGGCTATGTGGATGGCCCACGGAAAGCACACCAGCAGAGTCATCAAAAAGCATAAGAGACTGCTGCATGACTTGGGACTCAGACTGCTTGGCTGATTTACAAAGGGCTGAGGAGAAAGACAGATGGCCATGGGGTTCAGGTGCCAACTCTGAGCTTTCATCAAGGGACCGGGTGGGAGACAATGTGAAGGAACTGGAGGCATTGTCAGCCACCCAATCTACTATCGCCTGTACTTGTTCTGGCCTCACCATTTGTTGAGCGGCATTCGGGCCTACCATATAACATTGAAGGTTCTGTCGGCTACCTGAGGAAGGTGTTTCACTTGTGCGTGTAGCTGGCACAGATCGACCACATCCTATCCTTGCAACAGGAGCTTCAGCAACACCACCAACACCAGCAGCACCATGACCACGTCCCTTATTTGACGCTCTCCTCATTCTGGACACAAATGTACTATGTAGCACTATTTATTAATGCTAAAAAAAGAATAATAAATTATTATTCTTTTTTAAAAAAAAAAAGAAAATTGTAGATGCACTTTTTATTTTTGTGCAAGAAATGCACCGCTCACACCAGCAGCAGGAACCTCTTCCTACTGCAGTATGAGATGATTTTTAGAACAATAATCTCCCCCTCACAGCAACGACAGGAACATCTCCCTAATGCCGTAGTAGATGGTTTTAGAATGATAAACTCTCTCTCAGAGCACCAACAGGAACCTCTCCCTAATGCAGTGGGAGATGGTATTATAACGATAAACTCTCCCTCAGAGCACCAACAGAAACTTCTCCCTAATGCAGTAGGATATGGTTTTTAACATCCTCTTAATGCCGCTAGGTGAGGAAATAGATCCTCCTCGCGGCACATGGAAGTGCGGAGGGTGCAACTTCTGCCACTGGATTTTTGAAAACCAGACTATGTATTTGCCCAATGGCAGGCTACACAAAATTCAACATTTGGTAGATTGCCAAACCATTGGCATTGTATATATTATGTTCTGTGAATGCGGAGCATTCTATATAGGCAAGACGAAACGCCAATTTTGGCGACGCATCAAAGACCATATTTATTATGGCAATAAGAACATACTCTCAACACCAATAGGGAGACACCTAGGCTTATATCACAATAACAACACAGATGTCATCCGTTTCGCAGCTCTAGATAGAATCATAGAAAACCCCAGAGGGGGAGAATTTGATAAAATCATTTTACAACGCGAAACACGTTGGAACCTGTCCCTAATGCAGTAGTAGATGGTTTTAGAATGATAATCTCTCCCTCAGAGCACCAACAGGAACCTCTCCCTAATGTAGTAGTAGATGGTTTTATAACGATAAACTCTCCCTATGAGCACCAACAGGAACCTCTCCCTAATGCAGTAGTAGATGGTTTTAGAACGATAAACTCTCCCTCAGAGCACCAACAGGAACCTCTCCCTAATGCAGTAGTAGTTGGTTTTATAATGATAAACTCTCCCTCAGAGCACCAACAGGAACCTCTCCCTAGTGCAGTTGTATATGGTTTTAGAATGATAATCTCTCCCTCAGAGCACCAACAGGAGGAACCTGTCCCTAATGCAGTAGTAGATGGTTTTAGAATGATAACACCTCCCTCAGAGCACAAACAGGAGGAACCTGTCCCTAATGCAGTAGTAGATGGTTTTAGAACGATAAACTCTCCCTATGAGCACCAACAGGAACCTCTCCCTAATGCAGTAGTAGATGGTTTTAGAACGATAAACTCTCCCTCAGAGCACCAACAGGAACCTCTCCCTAATGCAGTAGTAGTTGGTTTTATAACGATAAACTCTCCCTCAGAGCACCAACAGGAACCTCTCCCTAATGCAGTTGTAGATGGTTTTAGAATGATAATCTCTCCCTCAGAGCACCAACAGGAGGAACCTGTCCCTAATGCAGTAGTAGATGGTTTTAGAATGATAATCTCTCCCTCAGAGCACCAACAGGAACGTCTACCTAATGCAGTAGTAGTTGGTTTTAGAATGATAATCTCTCCCTCAGAGCACCAATAGTTACATCTTCCTGATGCACTATAAGATGGTTCTGAACACTAATGTCTCACTCATAGCACAGACAGGAACATCTCTCTAATACACTATAAGATGGTTCTGAACGCTAATGTCTCCCTCACGGGACCAGCATGAATCTCTCCCTACTCTAGTCTGAGACGATCTGACACACGGCGCTACGTGACTCTAGCCTCATATAGAGGCTGGGTCACATGATGCACTGGCCAATCACAGTCATGTCATTAGTAGGCATGGCTGTGATGGCTTCTAAGGGCAAACTAGTGAAAAGCTTGTTGATTGGCTGCCCAGCAGCTATAGAAAAGGCGCCAAAAATACCCGAATACCGAACCTGATCCCAGACTTTTTTTTTAACAACTTCAATACTATGCACTTAGAGCACTTTCCTACCAGACCAATTTTCAGCTTTCAGTGCTGTTGTGTTTTGAATGAGAATTGCGCAGTCGTGCGACGCTGTACCCAAACAAAGTTTTTATCATTTTGTTCCCACAAATAGAGCTTTCTTTTGGTGGTATTTGATCACCCCTGCAGTTTTTATTTTTTGCGCTATAAACAAAAAATGACCAAAAATTTTGAAAAAAAAATTCTCTATTTCTGTCACAAAACTTTGTAAATAAGTACATTTTCTCCATCACTGATGGGCACTGATGAGGCTACACTGACGGGCACTGATGTGGCAGTACTGATTGGCACTGATGAGGTGGCACTGATGATGAGGCACTTATATGCAGCAATGATGAGCACTGTTAGGCGGCACTGATAAACAGCACTGACGGGCACTGATATGCAACACTGATGGGCACTGATATGCAGCACTGACGGACACTGATAAGCGGCATTGATGGGCACTCATAGACGGCACTGATTGGCACTCATAGGCAGCACTGGGCACTGATAGGTGGTACTGATGGGCACTGATAGGTGGGCACTAGTAGGTGGCACTGGTGGGCACTGATGTGTGGCACTGGTATGCACTGATAGGGGCACTGGTACACACTGATAGGGGCACTGGTGGGCATATGTACCGAAAGGGGCCCATTCCCTGGTGGTCTAGGGTGGCATCTGAAGGTGGCACTGAGTGCCATTCATATTGGGCACTATGCCCCTTACCTGGTGGTCTAGGGTGGTCTCCCTGCTGGTCCATATCAGCTCCCTTGTGGTCCCTGGTTGGCTCCCTGGTGGTCCCGGGTGGGCACATTGTTGGTGGTCCCTGGGCAGGCTCCCTGGTGGTCTAGTGTGGCGATCCGAGGGGGGGCTGTGCTGATAAATCATCAGCACAAACCCTCCCTGTCAGGAGAGCAGCCAATCGGCTCTCCACTACTCAGGTCTGCAGACCCGAGTACAGGAAAGCCGATAAACGGCTTTCCTGTGTTACACTGTGACTAGCCGTGATTGGTCACAGTTGATCACATGGTAAAGTGCTTTGGATGGAAGCACTTTACCGAGATCGGTATTGCGGGGGTCAGACTGACCTCCCACACTACCGATTGCCATGATGCACGCCCCCCTGGGCGTGCAGCGGCTTGTTATCCTGAGGACGTCATATGATGCCCAGTCAGGATAACTCAACCACTTCCCGGCCGTCATTTTGCATATGGCGGTCGGGAAGTGGTTAATGTCCGGGATCAGGGCACGGTCACCCCAAAGTCCGGTACGGACCCGAACTTTACATTCCAGGTTCACTCAACTCTAATAATAGGCTCTTTGAACATCCAGACCCTTGTAGCAATGGGACATAAGTTAAAGGCTATGGGGGTGCACTCATTGGAATTTGCTGTTTCCTGTTCTACAAAAATGTCAAGGCAGACCTATGAGTCATGAAAAACATGGCTGCCAGACAGAGATTTTCATGTGCCCCATACGTATTACCATTATACAGCTATCTTCCAGCACTGTGATGGTGAATAGCAGCGGCTGCTATGAGAAAAGTTGCACTGCCCAAACCTATTTGCAAATTGAGCAGACATTCAAGTTAGTAAAATAAATTAGAAACAAAGATTTTATAACTATTATAATTCTAATATATTGTTTGTCAAATGTATTTACTGAAACAATTTGTTTTTGCTGGATTTCTGAACTACCTCTAACACAGAGCAGCTTTTCTAATCCTTATTAAAGCGGAGTTCCACCCAAAAGTGGAACTTCTGCATTAAGTACTGGTGACCCCCTGACATGCCACAATTGGCATGTCATTTTTTCACAGGTACCCAGCTCCCACTTCTGCTCCTGGCACCATGGCCCCAAGTGAAAGTTCACCTCTCCCCCCTCCCTCCTGCATCCACAATGGGCAGTGCGTGCCCAGCTGTAAAGCCACACCCGGGCGCCCACACTTGCAATGCCGGTACAGCAGAGAGGAGGGGGAGAGAAGCGAGGCTTCAGGCGGCCGCATCGCCGGACTGTGGGACAGATGAGTGTCTTTTTATTAAAAGTCAGCAGCTAAACTTTTTGTAGCTGCTGACTTTTAAATAGGTGGAACTACACTTTAAAAGGGATATGTACCACCTACAGGTGACTGGACACTGGAAACCAGTGTTGCCAACCACCAGTACATTTACAGATGGTCTGTAAAAATCAGTCATTTTTACAACTGTTAACCAACATTTTCTGCCAGTAAAAATCAGGGTCTTTTGATGGAGTACAGACACCTCTGCTAAGAGACACTGGGAGAATTGGGCAGGCGCTAGCTGCTGAAGGAGCAGTCGGCCGCATTTATTAATACTGCTTCACTGGTCCTAGCTGCAGCCCTGTCACAGCGGAGTGATCTGTCCCTGTCGACACAGCTTCACTTCCACTGAGCCTCAGTTTTGTAGCAAGCCATAAACCAGAACACAGAGAGGAGGGATATCTGTGTTACGTAAGGTACAGCAAGAAATGGATTTTACAGATCCAATTTCCTTTATTGAACATCACAGGACACAGAGAAACTTTATTTATCTTTACTAACAGGGAAGTCCAAAAGCACTGAGCGTGCAGGGAGAGCAACAAAGCAACAAATGACAGGCCGAAAAAAAAATATTCTTACACAGTAACCTGCAAAACACTGGGACCAAAGGCAGCATCCTCAGTGGCTCTAATATCCACCTGGTAAAACCTTGAAAAATGTTAACTGAAGACCAGATTGCAGCCTTATAGATCTGAGCCAATGAAGCTTAATGATGGATAGCACAGGAGGCACCTAAAGTCCTAGTAGAATGAGCTGTCACTAGAAAAGGCGGAGCCTTTCCTTTCATACCAAAATCTTGAGATATAAGTTGTCAAACCCAATGGGAAATGGTAGACTTGGTAGAAGTGTGACCCTTCTTTGGACCCTTCTTTGGACTTTGAGAAGGACTGATTGATTGTGGGTATTTCAGATACATCCTGATATCCCAAACTACATTTAAAGTGTGGACAGCCTTGTCCCCCAGTGACTAAGGCCTAGGACAAAAAGTCCAGAAAAGTCCAAGGACTCTTCACTGACATGTTCATGGATGGTGCCTCCATGACGATTTTTGTATGCCATGCCAAGGCAGGAGAACCAGGCAGATCGCCTGTAGCTCCAGAATATTGATAGATGACAATCTCTACTGCAAAGACCAAGTTCCCAGCACTGAAAGGCAATCCAGAATCCCCCCCCCCCCACAACCCATTAAGCTGGCTTCCACTGTCAGAACCTTCCAAGGGAGATCTGGAATGAATATGATGAAAGGGAACTGCTTTGGATGAGGCAACTAGCTTCCCTAAGACCAACATGCAGAGACAAGTTGAGGGATAACTCAGGGACCTCAGAGAAGTAACTGATTTCTCAGAGCAAGGCACTTCCTTAGAGGAAAAATCACTTTTGTCTGGTCAGTGAAGAGGAGACCTAGATATTCCAACCACTGGGATAAAATCAATGATGATATCTGCAGATTGAGGAACAAATCTCTCTAGAGTACTCACAGTGAAAGTGAGAAAATTATCCAGGTACCCTAGATTAAGCATCTTCTCGGTCCTTAGAAGGTCCACAATGTAAGCCAGGACCTTTGTGAATACTCTGGTGAAATACTGGGACATGCAGGTTGACATCCTTTATGTCCACCAATGCAAGGAAATCCCCTGGTTGGAACAAGGTGGCCTAAATATGCACTGATTCCATTTGAAATCTTCACACCTGGAGAATCTTTTTGAGATATTTGAGATCCATTATGGGGTACACATTGTCATTCAGTTTTGGAACCATAAAAAGGTTTGCATAGAACCCACAAACTTGTTGTTCTCTGGAACCAGAATGATCGCTCCTTGAGAAAGGAGATGATCAAGAGCATACAAAAGCAAAAATATTTTTAGTGGATTCATAGAAACGATTAAAGCATAAAGTACAAATGGGCAAAGCTTCAGAATTCCAACGTGCACCCATGAGCAACTGTACAGTAAACCCACCCATCTGCTACCTCCTCCTGCCTTATTTTGCAAAGGCCATCAAATGTCCCACCCCCCCACCCACATAAGTGGGAATGCCCCTTCAAAGGGAAAGGGACCTTATAGTCCAAATTCACTGGCTTGGAGGCCCAGAACTTCTTATAGAACTGGGACTGAAGTTTGAAGTGGATTAAGTTGAAACCTGTGATTGATGAAAAGAATCAAAACATAGAAGAGAGCAGCAGACCTCTGAATTGTGTGCTTAACCTTCTTCAAGTTTTAACAAAGAACTCTTACCATTCAAAATTTTTTAGACATGCTTATCCAGGTCAGGCCCAAACAAGCATTCTCTGTGAAATGGAAAACTTGCCAACAGCTTCTTGCAGGGTAATTCTGCAGGCCAACATTAAATTTAGCCAAAGAATTCTGTGCATGCGTATGGACAAAAATCTCAGGCATAGTCATCTATGGGTACCAATAAGCTACCAGATGCACTTACCATTCCTGCCACAGGACAAGGGGGTCCAATCCTCACCCTTCACAGCGGCCTGTCCCCAGAGGGCTTTCAGGGACTCAATCCTGCCCATGCTGGGGTTCACTGCCCTGGACCTGTATAAGCCCCAGAAACACTGGCAAGCGGCGGGAGGTAGGGTGACCCCTACTGCTGCTTCTAAAAGTGATCCAGTGGCTGATTGGATACTATGCACAGCTGCACCAGATTCTGTGTGCTCCAGTTTTAGTAAATCTCCCCCTATATCTAACAGAATAGGACTTACTAAAACATTAAGTCAAATAACTGTTTTTTGTATGTGCAGCCTTTTAGTAGTCTCTGAAGTTTTCAATTTAGGTCTCTGCAGCTATAGTAAAGTATCATATAACAACTTCTGCATTTATTAATAACCAACAGAGGAACATCACTGTCTTACTCTTTTTAAAACACAACCTACCTGGGGATCAGCAACTAAGATGTTATATTCCATACAATTACAACTGTAGAGAATGTAGATTAAAAAGAACAGTGCAGGCTTTTACAGCCACATGAAATTGTAGGGTGGCAATAACAGACTGAGAAAACTTTATTTCACACTGTTGTCCCAGTTTTCAACTTCAAAAAAACAGGAGCCCTAAATGCATACCATATTCATAACTTACTTCTTAGGAGGTCCCTCATTATTTCCACCCCTATAGTTATGAATATTGAGCACATGCTTTAGTCATTTGTACTGGTAATTCATACTAAAACATACACAAAGGAAAACCTAGAAGTGTTAAATAATGGGAAGGCTAAACCCATGTGGGCTACCTATTAAAAGTAACACTGCCGGCCAAAGTAGACTGCTTTCAAGTTTCTATGGTTACAGAATACCAATATATAGCTCTGTGAGTTGAATTTTAGGCGTAGCTATATAATTTAAAATATTTGTTAACAAATACTAGCTGTTAACAAAAAAATTCAGGTTAGCACTTTAAGGAAATATCTTGGGGAAAAAAATGAATTGCCATCACTAAACTATGCTTTTGAAAATGCTAATTGTCTAGAAGGTATAGTATGTTGATTCAATAAGTCGTTGATCCAGGACCAGTATGCTGATCAGGACTGTAAATCCACATCATGCATCTTTTCACTCCAGTGAATGAAAAAATATTGAGATCAGAGGTTACCAGGTAACTAACATTTTTGGAAGGAGGACAGTAATGTAAGCGCCTATTCTTCACTCGATGCATAGTTCCTTTAATACAACTATAGTTATTATTTCTTTATATTTTCTTTTGAACATGTAGGCTAATGTAATTTATTTTAGATTCTATACATTTTATACATGTTAGTAACTGGACATTTTTTATTTGCATTTGAGAATCAGTGATTTTCATCAGCTCTTATATGGTACAGAATACACATTAGGAAAAGGTGTACACACAATTAAGGTATAGAAGAAGCTATTGGGGAAATGTTTTTTATTTATATTGTTTCTATCTAGAGCAATATTTCCTGAGCAGCACCTCAGGGATACCTAGAAAGTAAATTAAACTATTGAGGACATAGAGTACACTTTTTGGAGGTGGGCAGAACGAGAAAGAGAAAATATGCAGCAGACATGCAGTGCAACTTTCAGGTGGTAGCAGTCATTCATGATGGTTCATAGTTACATAGTTAGCCAGGTTGAAAAAAGACACAAGTCCATCTAGTTCAACCATTAAAAAAAAAATATATATATATATATATATATATATGACCATACAATCCCATATACACAATCCTTCACCCACAGTTGATCCAGAGGAAGGCAAAAAAAAACCCAGCAAAGCATGATCCAATTTATAGCAGGGGGAAAAAAAAACGTCCTGATCCCCTGAGAGGCAATCGGATATTCCCTGGATCAACTTTACCTATAAGTGTTAGTAACCAGTTATCTTATGTACATTTAGGAATGAGTCCAGGTCTTTTTTAAAGCAATCTACTGTGTTGGCCAGAACCACCTCTGGAGGGAGTCTATTCCACATTTTCACAGCTCTTACTGTATATCCATTTCAACTAGGTCCCTTATAGGCTAACGGAGAGTCCCCTAGTCCTGCAAAAAAAAAGGGGGACGATATTTAACCTAGTACGAAACGACCCAAAAAAAAACGGAAGGAGACCTAGTTGACACCCACTTCCTAACACATATACCCTAACATACCAGTATATATATATATATATATATATAT
>BLSH010097374.1:119111-139980 GCA_018402905.1 Glandirana rugosa | reverse complement strand
CCACAACTAGAGCTTTATTTTGGTGGTATTTGATCACCTCTGCGGTTTTTATTTTATGCGCTACAAATAGAAAAAGGCCAAAAATTTTTGAAAAAAAAACCTTTTCTTTGTTTCTGTCACAAAATTTTGTATAAGTAAATTTTCTCCTTCACTGGCGGGCACTGATGTGGCTACACTGATGGGCACTGATGAGGCTAGACTGACAGGCACTGATGAGGCAGTACAGATTGGCACTGATGAGGTGGCACTGATAAGGGTGCACATATATACAATACTGATGGGCACTGATAGGCGGCACTGATAAGCAATACTGATGGACACTGATATGTGGCACTGATGGACACTCATACGCGGCACTGATAGATGGCACTGATAGGTGGCACTGCTGGGCACTGATAGGTGGCACTTTTAGGTGGCACAGGTGGGCACATGTGGTCACTGATAGGTGGCACTGGTGCATATAGCACTGTTAGGGATGGCACTGGCAGGCATCATATATGGGCACAGTGCCATCCCTACAGTGCACTGTATTTCCCTTACCTGGTGTTCTAGTGGGGGCTCCCTGGTGGTCCTGGTCGGCTCCCTGGTGGTCCAGTGGGGCGATCCTGAGGGGGACTGAGCTGATAAATGTTCAGCGCAGCCCCCCTGTCAGGAAAGCAGCCGATCAGCTCTCCACTGCTCAGGTCTGCAGACCTGAGCAGAGGAAAAGCCGATAAATGGCTCTTCCTATTTACACAGTGATCAGCCGTGATTGGTCACGGCTGATCACATGGTAAAAGGCTTCCATCGTAAGCCTTTTACTTTGGACGGTTATGCGGTGGGTCAGACTGACCCACGGCACCACCAATCGCCGCGATGCACGCCCCCGCGGATTATCCTGAGGACATCAATAGATGCCCAGTCAGTATAATGAACCCCCCGCCCGGCTGTCATTTGTCAATAGGCCGGACGGGAAGTTGTTAAAGTTGTGTTTTTATCTTTCCCGTATGTGTTTGTTGCTTGCAGCTTACATTAAATGAAATGCTATGGTCACTGCTACCCGGATGTTATTTTATATGAATATTGGTAATAAGCTCTGCATGGTTTGAGATTACTAGGTCTAGCAAAGCATTATTCCTAGTTAGGGCCTCAATAAACTGGACCATAAAATTGTCATGTAATAGGTTTGTAAATGTTTGCCCTTTAACTGTCCCAGCAGTGCCATTACTCTAGTTCATTTCTGGGTAGTTAAAGTCCCCCATTATTATCACTGTCCCAGCCCTTGCAGCTCTTTTCATCTGTGCAAGGAGCTGAGTCTCCACCTCTTCTATAACACTGGGAGGTCTATAACAAACTCCAATGATAACTTTTGTAGTGTGCACACCCATATACAGATCTACCCATAATGCTTCAGACTCATCACCCTCTCCATCAACTAGGTCCCTCTTTCACACTCGCTTTGAGATCACTTCTCACATAGAGACAGACACCACCACCCCTCCGTTTTATCCTGTCTTTCCAAAAGAGAGCATAGCCACTCATTAACCGAGTGATGACATTTATTATTATTCCAGGACTAATGCATTATGAATACATCTCTTCACCCTTGTGACTGATCATTTTGTACTTTTTGGACTGACAACCAGATGCAGTAAAAACTATTTTTAAAAGGGACACCTGAGACCATTGCAGTGTTTTGGAGAAGATTTTGCTCTCCTGCCTTGTAACCTGACCGAGGCATGGGTAAAATAGTTGGCCAAAATATCTGAAAATTCCCTCTTCACTGAGGATCTCCCTGTAAATAATTTTATGGGGAAAGGCAGTGCAGAAGGCTTATATGATCCACAGAGAAACATACTTTGTGTAGATGTTAATCTTAGGGACAACACAGATGTTTGTGAATAAATATGGATTTTTTTGGGCCTCGAACCTCACTCCTGTTTCATGTTTCTTGACATATATACTGTATATTCAGTAATGGAAATAAATACAACTACTACCTATTCAGATGCAGGGGGTCCACCAAATGTTGTCCAGACAGTATAACTGCATGTGGATTTACATAACTTCATGCAGATTTGTAAACTTTTAATGCCATTACTCTTGTTTCTGCTTTGCTTGACAAAGCATACCAGGATACTCACTTTGGACTAAAATGCTTTAGAAAATATGATCCTTAATGCCTGTACATAGTCTGATCTCTCGAAATGATGGTCCTCATTAGAGCATTGCTTTTGAAGAGGGCCAGTCTATGTAGACATTCTCTGAGGCTCAACAATAAGCACTTCTGACCACCAACATTTCTCATTATCTCACACAAAGACTCTGTAGCTTGTCAGAACATCTGTGGTCACTGATCCATTTTCTATCAGAGGAAAAACTGTGGCCCGGGGGCTGACCACAACCCTTTGCTTGTCTTTATCCAGCCCTTGGGGCACTATCCCTTTCACTGATACTAGGCACTATTACTTTCACTGACACCAAAGACAGGGCACTATTCCTTTCTTAGACACCAACAATGGGGCACTTTTCCTCCCACTGACACCAATGATGGGGCACTATTCCTCCCACTGACACCTACAATTGGGCACTATTCCTCCCATTGACATCAGAAATGAGGAACTAATACTCTCACTGACACCATTTATGGGGCACTATTCCTACAACTGACACCAATGATGGGGCTCTATTCCTCCCACTGACTCCAATAATGTATTATTTTACTCCCACTGGCCACCAAGCATATGATATTGTTTTCTCACACTCCCAGGGCATTTTCTGCTTCAACTAGCCACAGTTTGCCCCCTAATATTTGAAGGGCAGTAAACTAGCCTTTTGTTTTGAAAGTTTGTAGACACCTGTTCTAGAGAAACAAGACTTTGATAACATTTTCTTTTTGCAGAGACAAACTGGGGTAAATTACAGCAGGGCCTGAAAGCATAACTAAAGGCAAAACTTTTTTTTTGTTTTGGATAAAGTGGAGAGGGATTAGAATGCTTGTCGGTTTTATTGCTGTCTGTGCCCCCATTAGGGAGATTTACCCTCTCTAATTATCCCATTTACTATTATTATTGAAAGAGAACTATATTACTGAAAGAGAAAGTATTTTGCAGGAATTTATTCTCACTTCCTGTTTGGCTATGGGACAGGAAATGGTCGTAAGTCTACACAATAGGCGATGGCAAAAGAAATCTGACAGAGGTTGTAACCTTCCCTTGCTCTATCCAAAATGAAAAAAAAAACTGTTTTGCCTATAGCTCTACTTTAAGGTGTTGACCATTGTTATAGGGGTGACATTAATCTATACCAAGATTTAAGTTTAGAGTTATACAGGAGGTCTGGTTCTAAAATTATTGTCCAATGATGGTTGCAGCAATGCCTCACATATGTGGTGTGATTACCATTGACATATGCACGCGGGACCTACGTATGCATTCACCTTTGCTTATGAGCACGGAGGGACAAGGACTCTTTGCATTTTTTATTCTATTATTTATTTTATCATAATTTTTTTGCACTGTCTCTTTATATTAAATTTTATTATTTTTATCAACTTTATTGCTATCACACAGGATGAATAACATCCCTTCCAATAGAATGGGCAGTGACAGATACTCTTTACTAAAACATCTTGGGTCTCTTAGACCCCAGATCTCTCCTCTGCCCTTCAAAGCATCTGATCAAACTGAGATTGACTTGATCAGATGCTGTACAAGCCGGTAACGGCTTGTAAACAACAAACCGAAAGCCAAAGTAACAAAATCCTCGTAGCTTCCAGTATCATAAACCATAGAGACATTCAGAGAATGTAAGTTCCTCCCCCATCTCTATGGTCAGCCAGAGGAACCTCCAGTTTAAGTTCTGGGCTCCCCAATGGAACGGGAGAGCCCCAGAAGGCAGCGGAAGGTGCCAGAGGGGATCACCTTCTGCCACATGTAAAAGTAATCCAGTGACTGTATAGTCTAATAGATCACTTTTATATTATAGAGCATTGCTGGCTGCATAAAACACGTCACGGTCATGAATGTAGCTATGACCCTGGTATAACCACTGAAAGCCAAGGATGTATGGGTATGTCCTTAGGGCAGTAAATGGTTAAATCAGACTTCTACAGTTGTATGGTGTATACTCACCCACTTTTAGACACAGAGAAAGGTCTATTAGGTAAAAAAGTACTACAACTTGATGATAGCACTTGCTCCCTGTGGTGCTGGACTCAAAAAGGTAACAGTCTACCATACAATATATGAACCACCATTGTACAATCAAGTGAGAGAAAGGCAAGATCACCTGACTCCCTCTTCAGGGTCATGTAATGGAAATATATACATCTCAGCAAATATAATCAACGTTGGTGTCACAAATGGGTTAGGCTTTGCCATTATTGGCAGATCTTATACATAATTTCTAATATTTCACACTTGCATTCCCATAGCTTACAATGCGCAGTCTGATTTCTGTGAAAGTAGATATAAACACACATCTTTTTCCTTTAATGTACTTCAAGCAATTCATTCAGCCTACATCTCTTTCATGTTTCAATGAAGTATGTATCACATTGCCTCAAAAAGAATTTATTACTGTAATATAGAATACAATAATGCAATTGAATCCTACATAACAAATCATAGGAAATGTTGAGTATCCATTTCTCAGAACCTGTACTCTATATGTGTGTATATATGAAAATAAAATATACAGTATATATATATAGTAATATATATATTGTATATATTATATATATATATATATATATATATATATATATATATATATATATATACAGTATATACACTATATTGGGACACCTGCCTTTACATGCACATGAAATTCAATGGCATCCCAGTCTTAGTCCGTAGGGTACAATATTGAGTTGGCCCACTCTTTGCAGCTATAACAGCTTCAACTCTTCTGGGAAGGCTGTCCACAAGGTACTGATGTTGGACGAGAAGGCTTGGCTCGCAGTCTCCACTCTAATTCCTCCTAAAGGTGTTCTATCGGGTTGAGGTCAGGCCATTCAAGTTCCTCCTCCCAAACTTGCTCGTCCATGTCTTTATGGACCTTGCTTGCACATTATGAAATACTCATCTTAGAACAAAGCCCTCTCAGTGGTAACCAGGGCTTACATCTTCGTCTTGCGGGATTGCAGGCTCCGACGCTGTAAGTGGTCGGAGCAACAATGACATCACTCCCGCGCATGCATGCGGGAGCCCTCGGTTCCGGCAAGAACTCTGAAGTTCTGGCACGGTAAGCCGGACCTTCAAACCAAGAATCTGATTCTGTTTGAACTGCAACTGCCATGGTGCTCCACATGTGATCAGTTGGACACCAGCCATTTGATGGTTTGACAGCTTGATTGAGGACACAATCAAATCAAACTATAACTGGTAAATTGATAGGTTTAGTTCTGCTTTATGATTTACAGCTGGGGCTTTGGGCTTAAGCAAAATGGCAGCCTCCAGCAAGAAGAAACAGGAACACATGTTCATCCTACTAAGCAATCTGCAACTGGTGCCTCTTTCTTCCAACCCCTCCACTGTCTTTTGCTTGCCCAAATTCCCTTCCACTCATACAGTATTAAACCCCTTATGGTACATTTTATGATGTACCACTCTCTTTGTTCTCCTTTCTTTCACTTTTATCTCTTTATCCTGATGTAGCACCAGCTTAGTATTGCTTCTGTAATACATGCAGAGTATTGTTCTCTAAAACATTGCATTGCATTTTTCTTCCTAAACTTTTACCTCACAGAAACTAGAGGAGAGACTCTATTGGTTACTGTTGTAGCTAAGAAGGAAGCCTACCCCTAACAACAAAGGCAAGGAAGGACATGATTGAATAGCAGAGCAGCCCAGGAAAGCTGTGATTGGGAGGTCAGGTCATTTTGGGAATATGATGTCCAGAATGCAGTGGTGACTCTAAGAACAATATATGGGGGGGGGGTGGGCACATAAGATACCACAATCACAACTGGGGGGGGAGCACTAATAATTTTCACACCATTTAAAAAAACAAACATTTTATATATATATATATATATATATATATATATAGTGATTTTTTTTTCCTGTGTGTTTTGTCAGTATGTGTGAACATTTTGTGTGTAATGTCACTCACATACAGCCTATTGTACACATATACACCTCATATCACTCACACACAGCCTATATAGACTGTCTGTGAGTAATCTGAGTTGTCTGTGTAAGGCTGGGTTTACACTATCCGACACAAAAACGATCAGATTTTTGATCCTAATTTGCCCTGCAGCATCGGTCCTACTTCTGTCCCACTTGAATGAACAAGAAACGATTTTGCTCCGACTTCGAGATAGTGACTTGTCCTTTCACCAATCAAAACAATCCCAGTATGAGATAAATTCCTTTTACTGCTGCTGTAATCACCAAGTCGGATGTCACAAGTCGGATGGTTAGAACAAGGATCTGACTTTGATCCTACTTCAATGATATTCAATGGGCTGAAGTAGGACCAAAGTTGGACCAATATAGTCCAGGAACCTTTTTCAAAGTCAGACCGACTTGTGTCGGACCAGTTAAGAAGGCTCTCATAGGGAAACATTGATTTTGTAACGTAATGCAACTTGTGCTCACAATGTCGGTCCGTTTGTCGGACAAGTGTGAACCCAGCTTAAGACACACTACAGAGACAGTCAGAGATTGTGGACATAGTACAGGAGACGGTCAGAGAGTGCAGATACTCTACAGGAGATAGTCAGAGCCTATAGATACACTGCAGGAAATGGTCAGATACTGCAGATACACTATAGGAGATGAGCAAAGACTGCAGATATACTACAGAAGATGGTAAGAGACTCCAGATACACTACAGGAGATGGGCAGAGACTGCAGATACACTACCAGAGATGGGCAGAGACTGCAGATACACTACAGGAGATGTTAAGAGACTTAAGATACACTACAGGAGATGGTCAAAGACTGCGGATACACTACATGAGATGGTCAGAGACTGCAAATACACTACATGAGATGGCCAGCGACTGCAGATACAAGACAGGAGATGGTCAGAGACTGCAGATACACTACAGGAGATGGTCAGAGACTGCAGATACACTACTGGAGATGAGCAGAAACTGCAGATACACTACAGGAGATGATCAGAGTCTATAGATACACTACAGGAGATGGTCGGAGCCTATAGATACACTACAGGAGATGGTAAGAAACTGCAGATACACTATAGGAGATAGTCAGAGACTGCAGCCTTAATATATGATTACCTGTAGGCAAAACAAAAGGCCTTTACTTCCACTTTAAAGTGCTCTACAAAAATGATAATTTTGTAAGAATCCAGTTCTATGCAAGAGGGCTTCTAAGCTTTTACTACTGTACAAGAAACTGTTTTTTTTCAAGAGTTGACCTATACCCATGTTATTTTTCTTGAATCTGCATTGCATCATTGGTTAGTTGTGCTTTAAACTCCCCACCACCAAAAATAAAACAATACCAAAATCATTGGTGGTTAGTGGCACATTACCCCACCACCCCACCTTCACTGTTCTATCTGCTGAAATCCTCATTCTAACCTGTGTTTTAACCTTCCTCCCCAGCACTCAATCTCCTCCCCTTTCTACATTGTGAATGGGCTAAATGCTTGTAAGCCTACACATTTTTAACAATTGTGATGGCTGAGGTTATTTCATAGTAATCACAGGGTACAGAGACACTCTGGCTGGCTCTGTACATTTTAACTGTGATCTGTGCTAATGGCAGCTACATCACAGGCTTTCAGCAGGCACATTGGCTGCCCATGCATCTTTTTTGTAGCACCATTTATAAAGAGTCTACTTATTGCACCATTTTTTTTACAATATGGCAGTGGTAGGTAGGTAGTTAATGCTAAACATATGTTTTGCACTGTTTATCTATACCACATAGCAGATATACAGTATTCCACCCCTAAGTTTAAGAGCTCATTCACATAATGCTGCTTTAGTATCCTTTGTTACCACGTGCCATGAAACCACCCTTTTTTGAAGCCTATTATAGCCTCTGGCTCTAATCATGTGCTTCGGAAAAAAATCCCTAATGGAATCTATGCATCCGGCGCCCCATGTAGATTAGGGGGCTGGATGCGTGTATGGGGGGGCGCCCCTGCTCCCCTTATGGATGGGCCGCTGCTGCTCCATACCCTGTAAGGGATAGACTATCTGTGGATAGGCACTGTACTGTAAATGCCCTGCAATGGACTCCTTACCTTAAAGAGTTTGTAAACCAAACATTTCATATTCTTTATATGTGTCTTCTGTACCATGTACTTGTATGAAAAAATATTCTGTTCTCTTTGTATTGCTTTCTTTGTGTGAAATCCCTGGTGTTCTTTCTAGTCCTTCTACTTTCCTATTAAAAACTGACCACACTAAACAGGAAAACACAACATGGTCAGTTTTCTAGCTATTCTTGAAACTCAGCCTGCTCTCCTCCAATTATTAGACTTGTCCTGACACCCCGCCCCCCCCCCCCTGCACAGCCACTCACAGGGAAGATCAGTGTGCTTTTGCTTCTCCTCCCCCACCTCTTGTGCAGCTGAGAACAGATGGAATGTGATCACTTAGGAAAAAAGGCATTTATAATGTTTTTTTTATATGTATACACAAATGTTTTGCTTTTCATTTATATTCTATACTGAATGGGTTGTGTTAAAAGCTGATTGTTTGAATTACTTTAAGGCTGATGTGCCCACAAATCAAACCCAAGGCCAAGGGAAATTCTTTATCCTACATTCACAGTCCCAGGAAGTAAGCTGCTTGCTCTAAGATTGCAACCTTTCTATGCAGCACATAATAAAGTAAATGCTAATTGAACCACCACAACCTCAAGATGTCATCAAATCAATGCACAAAAAGATAGTCCTGTAACCCACACATAGCCTCACCTACAGCATTCCCCTATCACCTGTGACACCAAGTGACATCTATGTATACCCCCCATGGCACTGCATGATTGCTAGGCCCTACTGGGCACGTCCAGGTGACGATACTACACTGTGTGCATGCTGTCACTGGTTTTGTGCAAAATGGTGCCCAGCACAATGTGGTGATAGGTACGACCAGCAAGTCCACCCTGTGCTGGGACTGCCCAGCACCATCCAGAAAGGAACAACCAGGAACAGCAACCCAGGGATAGAAAGGAGGGTGGAATCCCAGCAGCCAAATACGAGAGATGCAAAAAGCTTTGTTGGATGTTTTAATATTATGTCACCTAATCATATCATTTTAATCATGTCTAGTGTATTTCACAACAATTATCCCATCCTGAGGAAGCAGCATTAGCCACAAGACCAAAGATAGTAAAAGACCTCAGTGCAATCACTATGGTGTGAGTGTAGTAAGTGACACCAAAATTGTGTAGAAACTAATATATATGAATATGAACGTGCTAATGCCTCAAGAAAGAGGTGTATCTGATTATACACCAGAATACTAAAGCATACACTCTATGTGTTCCCACATGTGACAAGCAAATAATCTATAATATTGTGCTGCGCAGTATTAGCCAAAAATAAACATTTAATGAACTTATACAATGCCATAAATTATATATCCAAAAAAAAAACAATAATTAACTGTGCAAGTCCACAATAATTATAAAATAAAAGTCCTTCAATTATCAATGTGCATGTTCATTATTAATTTCTTCCAATTGTGCCATAAATACTGTATACTTTTTCTAACATTTTTGTGAATCACTCCAACTAGTATTGTGCAAAACCCATCACCAACATTCCAATACTCTCACCTCGTGGTTTGACCCAATAAATATCAGGTCTCATGCGCTTTCCCTTTAATTAGGGTATGATATGCAAGACGTGTTGCTCCCCTCTGCTGTATTCGGATGTTCCCCCTCTGTGACACAACATGTTGGGAGGAGCCTTTGACTTCACAATGTTAACAGGAAGTGTGTAGGCCACCATCTTGCATGAGCCATTTCTAATGTAATCTGATGCGCACCAGCAAATGTGCACTTTTTAAGTTACGTTTTCATTTTGGGCTTTATTTTTAATAAAAATAGTCTTAAATATATGGGAAACACTATAGATATCCTTCTTTTTTGAGAAACAACTGAAGGATCCCTGTGGTTGGAGGTGGATTGAATTACACCCATATAGAGTTGAACTGAATTCAACTTTGGCATATGTCCCCCAGGGCAGTGCTCAGCCCAATCCCCTGCCCCCTCCCCCCCTCCCCATGTCGCTTGTTTGATAATCCCTTGCGTATTAGCCCAGGAAATGTTCAGAACTGTTTTTTAATATTTAAATCCTGCTGATTTTGGAGGGGTTCAGATTCACCACCCACATTTTAATTATGTTCCCCGAACGCCGCTGGAACCAAACACAGGTATGTATGGCTCATCAATACAGTAAGAAATGCTCCCACTTTTCCACTTTTTTATAGCTTTTCAAGAGTGAAGATGTAAGGTAAGAATTGAAAACTTACCTAAAAATGCCTTACTAAAGAGGAAACAACAATATTCTGACAATAGCTCTTTCTGCCTGTTCATCTTCTCCACAAAGTCTGTTGACTAGGATTGTCAACTACCCATAGTAAGAGATTGTCTTTTTTTTATCCTTTATTTTTTTTTCTCTCTTTCAAAGTAGCAATAATATTTTGCATATGATGAACCTTCGTAAACTTGGAGAACCACAGTGCTGTTGAAGGAGGAGATTCCTGATTCCTTCCAAGAGGCAGGGATACATGCCTTAGCCATGTTCAGAAGATGGATTATCATTGTCTTCCTATACTTGTGTCTGAGGAGATGTGATAAATGTAGCAGGTAGCACACTAGGTTGTCCCCCAAGTCACAATCTGGCATTCTTTGGATTATGGCCTTTACCTAAGAGCCACTGAGTTTACAATACGTCCAGAAGATATGAAGAAGCATACCCGCTTCATCTCCGGACTGCCAGCAAGTGTCAGATGTATGAGAACATTTTGTGTAAGTTCATCGGCACTCTATATAATCTGGTCAGAACGTTGAAACCAAATTCCTGGCATTTGTTCACTATAGAGAAATACTGAGAAAAATGGGGTATACAGTATCTCACAAAAATGAGTACTGTCATGGAAATTCTAATGGGATCTATGTGGAAATTTTTATTAGGATGTGTTTTCATTGAAATTGGCATTATAGCTCCCTTTGACAGTTGCCGGTATTCGCTGTGTGTATAGCGAATATGGGTTTAACAGACAAAGAGGATAGACACCTTAGCAGTGAAAATCTTCCATTAACTGGTAACCGCACACTACCCACCTCCGATCATCCTGGCCGGCAGGCGATCTGAGCAGTTAACGCTGGAGCGAATGCCAGTCCGGATCTGTGGGGCGCGATGCACATTCCGCTGCACCGGCAGGTGACCGTCAACCGTCAAATCTGTATTATGTGCAGATTAATCCATTTTGGTGGAGATGTGCTTGTGCTGTGGAATCAATATAGTTTTTTATGTAGGGAGAATGGTTAGTAATCAAGAAACTAAAATTATGCTGCGCCACCCTATAAATTGCTATTGCAATCAACATAACAATACTGTGTCGTATATAACCATTTACCATAAAGTGACAAGTGCTAAAGCAAAATAAATTATTAAATACTGTGCAATATATACCAAATCCACTCTCTTAAAGTGACAAATGCTGTACTAAATGAATCACATATCATAAAGTCCATAAACAGAAGGTGCTCAGTGCTCCAAATAAAGTGCTCAATATGCAATCCGTGGTGCTCAGTGACAGCCCCCTCTTGTGGCCCCACTCACTAGAAAAAATGGACCCCCAGCTTTTCAGTCTGGGGGTCACAGCAGGCTTATTCCTGGTGGTGGTCTGATGGAGATGGCAATATTAAGGATCGTTCCTATTAGGCTGTTACAGCGTCACTTCTCCACATATATTCTCAAAAGAAAAAAGCAAACTCCATAGTGAAGCACCGTTGGGAATGTGTATTATGCGTAAATTAAAATCTTACTTACAGGAAATCTGATAAACTCCCGCTCTGACATTTAAAATCCTGTGTATACTGTGTGCGGCGTCTGGCTCCGGTGTGCATCCCACCACGGGCGGACGTGACGTCAGTGAGTACGGAGGACCAGAAGTGACGTCAACACGTTTCGCTCTCCAAAACGAGCGTCATCACAGATCACGGAGAATGGTTTGTAAGCTTTCTGTCGTGTTTGATCCACATGACAGAAACCTGCAGCTATTTTCCTTTTGTGCATAATTTAACCTCTAATGGAACAGTAGTATAATCACTATTATATATGATCCAAAGAATCATATTTAATAGGATTCACGCTAATGGTTAATGGCGGCAAAACATGCACGTGAATTAGCGAAGCAGCCACCATGAGTTAACATGCTGGCCTTTTGGTACGGAATACACCATGTGTGGGATTCATCGTATAAGGTTTGGCATGGTTTTCAGCTCCATGTGTTTCTTTGTTAACTGGGGAGCATGCATCTTTGCACACCTTTCAGCGGGAACTCATACATGCTGCCTTCGCTTGTTCATGAACATACATGCCCCTTTCTATTGTATCTTTTGTTTGTGTGTGCCATTGGTTGCTGTTTGTGTTGAGTTTATGTCATATAGCCATCCCCTCCCACTGTAAACCCCTGTTTTGTGACTATAAAATAAACAAGGAAGCCTTAGAGTGGCACTTTTTGACAGTCGACTGTGAAGCAGCCTCCGTCTGAATTACTGGTTGATAGCTAACGCGTTTGGATTTCCTTATACAAAGAGAGCTGAATATCTTATTAATATTACAACGGGGTAATAATAATATTTCTCTGACAGTACACCCCTCACATTTTTGTAAATATTTTATCATATCTTTTCATGTGACAACACTGAAAAAAATGACACTTTGCTACAATGTAAAGTAGTGAGCGTACAGCTTGTATGACAGTGTAAATTTGCTGTCCCCTCAAAATAACTCAGCTCACAGCCATTAATGTCTAAACCGCTGGTAACAAAAGTGAGTACACCCCTAAGTGAAAATGTCCAAATTGGGCCCAATTATCCATTTTCCCTCCCCGGTGTCATGTGACTCGTTAGTGTTTCAAATCTCAGGTGTGAATGGGGAACAGGTGTGTTAAATTTGGTGTTATCGCTCTTACTCTCTCATACTGGTCACTGGAAGTTCAAAATGGCACCTCATGGCAAAGAACTCTCTGAGGATCTGAAAATAAGAATTGTTGCTCTACATAAAGATGGCCTAAGCTATAAGAAGATTGCCAAGACCATCAAACTGAGCTGCAGCACGGTGGCCAAGACCATACAGCAGTTTAACAGGACAGGTTCCACTCAGAAGGAGCCTCGCCATGGTCGACCAAAGAAATTGAGTGCATGTGCTCAGCGTCATTTCCAGAGGTTGTCTTTGGGAACTAGATGCATGAGTGCTGCCAGCATTGCTGCAGAGGTTGAAGCAATGGGGGGGGGGGTTAGCCAGTCAGTGCTCATACCATACGCTGAACACTGCATCATATTGGTCTGCATGGCTATCATCCGAGAAGGAAGCATCTTCTAAAGATGATGCACAAGAAAGCCCACAAACAGTTTGCTGAAGACAAGCAGACTAAGGACATGGATTACTGGATCCATGCCCTGTGGTCTGATGAGACCAAGATAAACATATCTGGTTCAGATGGTGTCAAGCGTGTGTGGCGGCAACCAGGTGAGGAGTACAAAGACAAGTGTGTCTTGCCTACAGTCAAGCATGGTGGTGGGAGTGTCATGGTCTGGGGCTGCATGAGGAAAAAAAACAACGGCGGCACTCTGCCTAGTGCTGGTTACTGTGTTTATTGAAGAAAAGCCATACAGGGTACAGGACACAAGGTAGACGCGTTTCACTGGATCACGAGCTTACTCATTGGGGCTGCATGAGTGCTGCCGGCACTGGGGAGCTACAGTTCATTGAGGGAACCATGAATGCCAACATGTACTGTGACATACTGAAGCAGAGCATGATCCCCTCCCTTCGGAGACTGGGCCACAGGGCAGTATTCCAACATGATAATTACCCCAAACACACCTCCAAGATGACCACTGCCTTACTAAAGAAGCTGAGGGTAAAGGTGATGGACTGGCCAAGCATGTCTCCAGACCGAAACCCTATTTAGCATCTGTTGGGCATCCTCAAACGGAAGGTGGAGGAGCGCAAAGTCTCTAATATCCACCAGCTCCTTGATGTCCTAGTGGAACAGTGGAAGAGGACACTAGTGGCAAGCTCTGGTGAACTTCATGGCTAAGAGGGTTAAGGCAGTGCTGGAAAATAATGGTGGCCACAGGGGTGTACTCTCTTTTGTTGCCAGTGGTTTAGACATTAATGGCTGTGGGTTGAGTTATTTTGAAGGGACAGCAAATTTACACTGTTATACAAGCTGTACACTCACTACTTTACATTGTAGAAAAGTGTAATTTCTTCAGTGTTGTCGCATGAAAAGATATAATAAAATAGTTACAAAAATGTGAGGGGTGTACTCACTTTTAGGAGATACTGCATATGCTCTTTGAGTGTCGGTAGACATAGTTCCAAGATATCGTTCCCATTTAAGGATCAGAAGTTTGTAAGCTGCCGAGACCATATGAGAGGATGGACCCAGGCAGAGATGTTCAAAGGGTGATTCTGAGGGATAGGATAATCCCTATTTAAAAACAGAGGAAGGATGTTGCAATTGTTGGAGACGCCGCACGTCTCACCCCATTATGCACCAGTGATTGTGCTGTGAAAAATCCTTATTACCTGCACTCTGTACACCCTATATCCCCCACTGCTTCTCAGTTTGCACCCTCACAACACCTTTCTCTTCATCCCCTGCCAGGAATAACTGGGCTGCTCCTGTCTCTGGGATTTATGATGAAACTTCACCTGGAGGGTCTCTGCCTGCTGGACCCTGGGAGCCCCTTCTGTAGTAGTTATTGTGACCTGTGTACCACACACAGCTGACCCTGTACTGAAATTCCTGTGCTGTAATCTCTGCCCAGTAATGCCCTAACTTTGCCAGGTACAGGGGATTTTGGAAGTTGTAGTCAGAGAGCAATGAGGAGCAGAGAGAGAAGGGACACAGGAATGGGAGGGTGGAAGAATCTGGAAAACCCACAGGCAGCCCCTGTCAGGCCCATGCCCCCCTACTGAACCATACTATTTGCACTACCCTATCAGTGGCCCTGGGGAAAGTGTAAACTGTAAAACACGTTTAACCACTTCCTTACTGGGCACTTAAACCCCCCTCCTGTCCAGACCAATTTTCAGTTTTCAGCACTGTCACTCTTTGAATGACAATTGCGCGGTCGTGCGACGTTGTACCCAAACAAAATTGGCATCCTTTTTTTCCCACGAATAGAGCTTTCTTTTGGTGGTATTTGATCACCCTGCGGTTTTTATTTTTTACGCTATAAACAAATAAAAAGCGACGATTTTGAAAAAAGAACAATATTTTTTACTTTTTACTATAATAAATGTCCAAAAATAAAAAATAAAAAAAACAAATTTATTCATCAGTTTAGACTGACATATTCTTCTACATATTTTTGGTAAAAAAAATCGAAATCGGCGTATATTGATTGGGTTGCGCAAAAGTTATAGCGTCTACAAACTATGGACATTGGTTTATTTTATTTTTTTTACTGGTAATGGCCAGTATTTTTATTTATTTATTTTTTTTACTGGTAATCTTTTTTATCGGGACTGCGATATTGCGGCGGACATGTTGGACATTTTTGGCACTTTTTTGGGACCAATGACATTTATACAGTGATCAGATCTAAAAATAGACACTGATTACTGTATAAATGTCATTGGCAGGGAAGGGGGTTAACCTGCAGGGGGCAGTGAAGGGCTTAAATGTGTTCCCTGGGTGTGTTCTAACTGTGGGAGGGGCAGGGTTGGCAAGGGCATAACAGATCTAACTAATTCCAGTGACAGGGATCAGTAGATCTTGCATGCCCCCCCTCACAGAAAGGGGAACCGCCGTGTTTCCCCGTTCTGGCTCTCTGTGAGCAGATCGCGGGTCTCCGGCGGACATCGGGTCCGTCCAACCCGCGGGCACGCTCACGCGGCCTGCGGCGGTGAGAGCACGCCCAGCACGAGCCGAAGGGAAGGACGTCTATTGACGGCCTCCCGGCATTTTAGAGCAACGCTGTAGCCGTCAATCGGCTATGGCGTGGGTCTGAAGTAGTTAACAGGCTGGTAGTTACATAAACTTAAGCCTCGTACACACGATGCGTTTGTTGTATGACTTTTCCCAAAATCGGCTGTCCGTGATTTTGTCTAGCATACTGACGTAGTCAAATTATCGTTCGCCAAAGCCGAACATAGTGACTGCACTTAGAGGCGCCTCTTTTCTTCTATTTTTTCCAGTTTTACAAGGACTTTGCTTCTGGTCCAAAGAAGGCTGACCTTTGTGCTGAGACTTTTTACTAATGCTGGTTTTTATACCAGCCTCATATGGACAATTTTAAAAGACTTATATGTATTTATACGTTTTTTCAGGGTGTTGCGCCATATACTTGTTTGCATCAGGTGAATTACGGACGCAGGTTTACATGACAGAACATTTCCTGGATTCCGAACACGCGTGTGTGTACTTACAACTTTTGTTTGTCCAACTTCTGTACAGATGAGCTGAAAATCAGATGACACCTTGCCGGCAGACAAAGGTTTTCTAGTCTTCTCATACAACTTCTGTTGGATAATAATTCAAAATTGGCTGTTGAATGCAGCCTACTGACGGTCAAAAAATTTTACGACAGGCTGTCGGCCGATAATTGTACCGTGTGTACGGGCCATAAGTCAAAGGGTTCCAATGTATTGTGTTACCTAGGAATTCCAGGCTACAAGAAATCCAGCAAATAGCTAATCTTTGTAGGAGATATTTCTTTGTAGCAGAAATATGTTACTGTAAACATTTTTGTATGTACTAAAGAGAATAAACAGTCTATATGGATACATTTAGCACCATTTTATAAGTAAGATTATTGTGCATGTTTTTATATCTGCCATTAGCCATTGGCCTATGCCATATAGCCATTAAATATGATAAGAGCCATAAGCTGTAATAAAAACCTGTCATTGCTATTCCAGTAGCAGCTCGTCAATAGGGGGCGCCTGGGTGACACCCCCACCCTGGTCATGATGAGAAAAAAAAAGTGGTCCGACTCCTTTAAAAGTGGCGCCGAGATTTTTTTTAGCACCTTGATGTCTGCTGACAGCAAATATGGAGCTCATTGGTCAGTCTTATAAGTGTGAGTGGGTGTGCCAGTGAGGCACTCACACTGATTGGCTCTATCCTGACTCCTCCTGAGCAGTGTGATTGGTCAAGGTGCGGTGGGCGGGACTGTGGCGGACGTGCTGGGCTCTGGGAGTCTGGATGACCAACCACGCAGGCGCAGCACGGCCTGTGATTCCCGCCGGGTTTCCCTTCCATCCTCCTCACTTTGCTGGCACTGCAATCACTTGCCGGTTGCCGTGCCCAAGCCAAGTTCAAGCCGAACTAGCCAGCAGCCGGACCGGTCCGTCCTAGGCCCAACCCAGGGAGTAGACTACTGCAACTCACACACTGACACTGCTGCCTGCTTCCTATAATAGGAACGAAGAGAGAGGGGGTAGGTGTGGTTTTTAGTACTATGGGTGATTTAGCCCAGGGGATGTTTTTTAAACTGTATGCTGATCAGACCACTACTATTCAGTTGTGATGTGAGATCGTGAGGTCATTATCAAGCAGTTGTGGTGTGAAACAGTGACATATATATAAAATGGAAATGCGCTAATTGGAGGAATAACATTCTTTAGTGCTGAGTAGGTAGGTAATATAGCTATACCCTTTCTGGTGATGTGTATACCCCTATCTGGTGATGTGTATACCCCTATCTGGTGATGTGTATACCCTATATGGTGATGTGCATACCCCTATCTGGTGATGTGTATACCCCTATCTGGTGCTGTGTATACCCTATCTGTGATGCTGGGCTGCATACTCCTGACACAATGGGTGGAATATATAAGGGGTGGGGCTTATGAGAAGTAGGAGTGGCTACAAAGGAAGGGCGGGGTCTGGCGCTCCCCCATCCCAAAATTTCACCAGCCGCCACTGTGCTATTTCCTCTCCTTGTGCAGAATGACTGGCCTTATTTCCACCCCCTTTAATATTCTGTGGGTATTCTGTAATGGGTGGGGCTGCTCTGTCCCTCTCACAGCTTTGAACAGGGTATATGCAGCTCAGTGATGATGTCATCACTACTCTTACAAGGTGCTATCTGGGTTTCCAAAGACATTTGGTGCTTACAAGGTGGATTTAAATTCTTTTGATTACTATTGAGGAATATGTTTGCATGAAACTCCTACCTGGAGTACAGCTTTAAGATTGTGTTTTTTTTTTATCTTTATCTGTATCTCTTTTATTTCCAACTCTGAGACCTCACATAAGCATATACATTGCATTTGTCATTTTATCCAATTCAGTTTTTCTCTATTCCTTACATTTTAATGCGATGCATGTGTCACAAGAATGTGTGTGACTTTGAAGGGTTAGCTTTGCATTTATATGCCTACCCACCGTAGCAGCAGTATATACTTTGCCCTATTTCCAGAGATTGCGAAGGATGTAAAATCCACATAGCATAGGTCTTTTCTTTAAATACGATTATTAATAATACATGTACAAAAGTGTATGACAATGTGTTGCATACCGGTGTATAATCTAATATCCACCTACATCTAACTTTTATATTCATTATTTCTTCAAAATGTGACAATGCCTAATGCTGAAGGCTATGTTGTTGAAAGGCCTTGAATGGAAAATCCATCAGACTTTGGCAGAGATTTCCAGTGTAATCATCAATAATACCTTTCCTTGCTAATAAAAGAAACATTTTCCTTAACTGCATTTCAATGAAACTGTTTCTGAAAAACTGTTCAAGTATTTCTTTTGTTCATTTACTGGACATATAATTTAAAACACAGATATTAACAGTAACAAAAGATGATAACACTAAAGGATATGGCTAATGCAAAGATAATTATACGTCCTTTTAAAATAATTAAAGTGAATACTATCGCGGGCTGCCGGCGGACATCGAATCCGCCCGACTCGCGGGCACGCTCACTGCGCCTGCGCGAGCCGCCGTTCAGCTATGGCGATTTGGCCAGGAGAGCCAACCTGCCACCATATAATGACCGTGGCTGGTCGGCAAGCGGTTAAAAACATATTTATTTGATTAATATAATTAAATAATAATAACAGAACTGATAATTAAGTTCATTATAACACTCGCAATAATAAAGCGAAATAATATTCTCAAAATACATACTGTTTATAATACACAATGCAGATTGATTAATATATGACATAAAGAATTATGCCCAGCTAAACCACTTGGCAGTATCTAAAAAAAAGGCCTAATTTATTTTCTGCAGTCAGTGTATTGAAAGTCATGTACATGGGACTATAGAAGAAATATAAACATGTTTTAAAATCTTACAAAAATATAAGGAAAGCATTATTTCCTTAGCACAAGTGGCCATTCTCTGTGCCTAGGTGTAGAAAGATTTGTCAGACAGTCAACTATTTGCTGGGGGGTCAGTATTGGGTCGGCCACTGTGGGAAAAACCTTGAGTTTATGTTGCACCTCTGCCTCTTATTTTAGATGTGCCTCTCATAGTATTTTTTAGGGATGTGAATGTTCTCCTCTTCTGAAACTATGGAAATAGGGGAGTGAATATGTGGCTCTCAGCAATACATTGGTGTCTCAGCAATACATTGGTGTAGCCGCATACAAAGGGCAGAACTCCTAATTGCTTAACAACAGGTGTATGCAAAGTTTATGGTGTGTATATGTATATGTATATATACTGTATATGTTTACTTTACGTGCACATGAACTTTAATGGCATCCCAGTCTTAGTCCATAGAGGTCAATATTGAGTTGGCCCACCCTTTGCAGGTAAACGAGGCAGATCTCTGTTCTGATGGGGGACATGACAGTGATCTACTGTTCCCAAAATGAGGGGATTAGTTCAGTGGGGATCACCGCTCCTGGGATAAACGCAATTCACACAGCAGGTTTCATAAAGCTCTGGATTGCAGCCAGGTTTATTTAAAAGGTTGCATATCAAAAGAAATAAAAACAGAAAACAAATTCTTGCCTCTGGTGCTAAACTAAACAGTAGAGATTTCCTCAGTATACGGTGTAGGGCTGATCCCTGACACCCACAAAACATAAGCAAATGCAACCTTTTCTTTATAGTCCAAACACTAAAATTTGCTTTCTCAAATTGATCCTTCTGAGTCCCAGGCCAGAGCAAAACTGTGCTCTCTTCCTGGTTCATTTAAACCCCACCTGGAGAGGGTTTTGGTGGACCAGAAAATCCGGTCCGGAACCAGCCCTGCCACAGGGGCTGGTAAAGTCCGGGCCAGGACTGCGAATAAATTGGTCCAAATCTCAAATCCTCCCCATAGACCACTCTCCCACTCCACCGCAAGGTCTATCCCTCTCACTGCTAACTGTGTCTAAGATTAAATATCTAGGATGTAAAATCCTTCCTCTTAGTAAAAATAATATAAATACGCCGGGTATTGGGGGTTACCATCAAACCTGGTATAAACACAGAACACGAACCAATCCCGTTAATCCCCAAGATCTAACTCCCATATTATTAGACTCTCCGCAGATCACTAGTAGTGAGGATCTATAAATTAGAATCTGTGTCAATCGTCACTCTCCCTATCTGGAACGCCACCTCACCCTCTCACCAGATACCCCTCCTAAACTCTAAACCTGGTTAAATAAGCGTCAGGACCGGGCCTGAAATGGTCGGGGACACCGTCCCGACCAAGGCCTGGCCTAAAAGACCAGGTGGTTTTGGG
>BLSH010097374.1:73290-87721 GCA_018402905.1 Glandirana rugosa | reverse complement strand
AATGAAAACACATTTTTTTTTACACAAGGTTGCCCATTTATACAATATTTCTAATACACAGCATGTACCCAGCAAAAATGTCACCCTAAAATATATTCTGCTACTCGTCCCGAGTATGGTGATACCACATGAGTGACACTTTTACACAGCCTGGCCACATACAGAGGCCCAATATGCAGGGAGCGCCATCAGGCGTTCTAAGGACATAAATTACACATATAATTTCCTGACTACCTCTTGCACTTTTGAAGGTCCTGGAGCACCAGGGCAATGGAAACGCCCAAAAAATGACCCCATTTTGGAAAGTAAACACCCCAACGTATATTCTAGGAGGCATAATGAGTCTTTTGAACGGTTCATTTTTTCCACAAGTTTTTGGAAAATGTGGAAAGAAAATGAAAACGCATTTTATTTTACACAAGGTTGCCCAGTTATACAATATTTCTAACACACAGCATGTACCCAGCAAAAATGTCACCCTAAAATATATTCTGCTACTCGTCCCGAGTATGGTGATACCACATGAGTGACACTTTTACACAACCTGGCCACATACAGAGGCCCAATATGCAGGCAGCTCCATCGGGCGTTCTAAGGACATAAATTACACATATAATTTCCTGACTACCTCTTGCACTTTTGAAGGTCCTGGAGCACCAGGGCAGTGGAAACGCCCAAAAAATGACTCCATTTTGGAAAATAAACACCCCAACGCATATTCTAGGAGGCATAATGAGTCTTTTGAACGGTTCATTTTTTCCACAAGTTTTTGGAAAATGTGGAAAGAAAATGAAAACGCATTTTTTTTTTACACAAAGTTGTCCATTTATACAATATTTCTAACACACAGCATGTACCCAGCAAAAATGACACCCTAAAATATATTCTGCTACTCGTCCCGAGTATGGCAATACCACATGAGTGACACTTTTACACAGCCTGGCCACATACAGAGGCCCAACATGCAGGGTGCACCATCAGGCATTCTAGGGGCATACATTTAAAATCTAATTTGACTACCTATTACATTATTGTGAGGCACTGTGGTGGCACTGATGGGCGCTGTAGTGGCACTGATGGGTGCTGTAGTGGCATGGATGAGTCATTGATGAGAACTGATGTGGTATGGATGAACATGAATGAGGCATAAATGAGCACGAATGGGGGTGAATAAGCCATAGATGGGGATGACTGCGCACGGATGGATGGGTGAGCACAGATGCATTGGTGAGCACGCATGCATGGGTGAGTACGGATGGATGGCTGAGCACGGATGGATGGGGGAGCACGGATGGATGGCCGAGCACGGATGGATGGCAGAGCACGGATGGATGGCGGAGCATAGGTGCATGGGTGAACACGGATGTGGCTGGATGGGTGAGCACGGCTGGATTGGTGAGCATGGATGAGGCTGCATGGGTGAGCATGACTGGATTGGTGAGCACAGATGCATGGGTGAGCATTAGATGCATGGGTGAGCATAGATGGGTGGCGGAGCACGGATGCATGGGTGAGCATGCATGCATGGGTGAGCACAGATGGATGGCAGAGCACGGATGCATGGCTGAGCATGGATGCATGGGTGAACATGAATGCATGGGTGAGCATGAATGCAAGGGTGAGCACAGATGGATGGGTGAGCACGGATGCATGGATCAACACGGATGCATGGGTGAACACAGATGAGGCTGGATGGGTGAGCACGGATGAGGCTGCATGGGTGAGCATGATTGGATTGGTGAGCACGGATTCATGGGTGAGCATGGCTGGATGGGTGAGCACGGATGCATGGGTGATGGATGAGTGAGCACGGATGGATGAGCACGGATGCATGGGTGACAGATGAGTGAGCACGGATGGGTGAGCATGGGTGATGGATGAGTGAGCACAGGTGCATGGGTGACGGGTGAGTATGGATGGGTGAGCATGCATGGGTGAGCACAGATGCATGGGTGACGGATGGGTGGGCACAGATGGGTGAGCACGGATGCATGGGTGACGGATGGGTGAGCACGGATGCATGGGTGACGGATGTGTGAGTACGGATGGGTGAGCATGGACGTATGGGTGACGGATGGATGGGCATGGATGCATGGGTGAAGGATGGGTGAGCAAGGATGCATGGGTGACAGATGGGGAGCACAGACGCATGGGTGACGGATGGGTGAGCATGGATGCATGGGTGACAGATGGGTGAGCATGGATGGGTGAGCACGGACGCATGGGTGACGGATGGGTGAGCACGGATGGGTGAGCACGGATGCATGGGTGACGGATGAGTGAGCACGGACGCATGGGTGACGGATATGTGGGCATGGATGCATGGGTGACGTATGGGTGGGCACGGATGCATGGGTGACAGATGGGTGAGCACGGATGTATGGGTGACGGATGGGTGAGCATGGATTCATGGGTGACGGATGGGTGAGCATGGGTGATGGGTGGGCATGAATTCATGGGTGACTGATGGGTGGACACAGATGGGTGGGCATGGATGAGGGCGTGGACATGGGTGAAGCTGGATGGGGGTCCCTGCCTGGCACACAGCGGTGCTGTGGGCACTTCAGATCCTGCCCACAGCACCTCTGCATCTCCTCTCTCCCCCTTCTCCCCCCTCTCCTGTCACACTGCACTGATCGGTGCGGAGAGGGGAGAGACAAGCCGGCACTACCGCCGGCTTGTTTACATGGGATGCTCCGTCATTTGACGGAGCGGTCACGTGGTAAACGGCCGCTCCAAGTGGCCATTTACCGTGATCCGTGATGCGCCGGGTCGGTCACGGAAGCTCCCAGGTGCGCGCCCCAGGGGGCGCGCGGGAGCGCGATTCTGGGAGGACGTTAATATACGCCCTCCCAGAACAATGAGTGCCACTTGCGGCCGTGTAACTACCTTACACGGTCGGCAAGTGGTTAAAACAGCCTTATGTCAGTATCCAGTACTGGTCACTCTTGACTCCTCGAGGGAATTTGTAGTTCAAACAGATGCCTCCAGTGAAGGCTTGGGAGCTGTTCTGTCCCATGAGGTCAATGGGGAGGAACACCCCATAATTTTCCTAAGTAGGAAATTGACAGCCGCCGAGAGAAATTACGCTGTGATGGAGTGCCTGGTCATTAAGTGGGCCCTGGACTCACTACGCTATTTTCTCCTCGGTAGCAAGTTTTGCCTGGTGTCAGACCATGCCCCATTGACTTGGATGAGACAGAACAAACATACAAATGCCAGAGTTACCAGGTGGTTTTTGGCTTCGCAAGAGTTCAAATTCGTAGTTGAACACAGACCAGGAAAGCAACACCAGAACGCGGATGCTCTCTCTAGGGTACACTGTAGGGTGTCCCACATTGCCTCGGACACCTCCGCATTGAGGCAGAGGGGGGATGTGTACAGGACACTGTGGATGTGTCCTAGAAGGCAGGTACATTCCACCCGATATTGGAGCCATGGTCCCTTTAAGAAGGACGACTGCAGAGTCTCAAAGCCAGATAGAACTTCAGTACCTATGGGGTTAAGACCCGGGTAAGGGAGGTCTGAAAGGCAGCAGAGACTCAGTGCACCTGTGTCAAGGTAGTGAGAGAGAGAGGGAGAGCTCACAAGCTGGACAGTAGCGTGAGCTCTCTGAATCAACTGAGACACAGGCTGCTGAACCCCTCTGTCTGGCCGACCTGACACCCTGACTCTGGAGGAGCCTAACCGAGCTGTGGGACCGGAGACTAGCGGTGAGCCTGTTGTTTTAGTTATAAATACCAGGATGCTGGACTATGTATTTACTTTGGCTGAAGAAAGCTGTCATTTAATTTTGTTTGCTTCAAAATAAATGGACTGTTTGCTTCAATAAACTAGCTGGCGGTCATTACGGAGCTACCCCTAGGTTACATAATAAAAAGGTCAAAGTTGGTGCAGATAAAATATTTACAGAAAAATGGTGTCACAAAGCAATTTGAGACATAATATACAGCAGCAGAGATAAGGCAGAATGGAAGGGGAGAAAGATACTTGCAGTTAAATGTCCGTGATTGATCAGAGATTGGTCAATGAGTCCACAGGTTCTCAGATGGTTGTTCTTTGATGGTAAGTTGAGAACTGGGCACTGTCTGATCTATTCCCTTTTTCTCTGGAAGCAAAGGGGTGGGGCCATATGCCCCTGACTACTCACATGGGTAAAAAGAACTGTGGGCTGTCCGGGGTGAACCATGGAATAACAACCCTCCCTGATATGCAATTTGCAGTATAAAAATCATATCACGGCATAGGATCACAGTGCAGACCCAGCATTAAGGAATTTGAGGTCAGCATGCACAGTGCATTAAAATGAGTCCAAACACAACAGGTTTGTCACTTTCCATTACCCTGGAAAGAGTAAAAACTATCACTGGTTCCTCGTATGATCGGATTTATCAAGGTTTGGATTCATTTTGTTCGGAATGAATTTCCCCATTCAAATATATACTTTTTATTAAGATGTCACGTTCCTATCTGGAGTTATGAAATATGGGTACATTTCTACCTTTAAAATTGATTAGGGGGCTCTGGGAAGGTCACAGCTACCTGAGGGGGTTTTACGACCCCTAATTATCTCCAGGCATCCTGTGCTGTCTCTTTTTTTTTTCCATAATTTTTTATTAAGTTTTTCAGTACACATAACAGAGATATGCAGTTCACATTTGTCATACAAATTATCATCTGGTCATGTAATTGAACAGCGTAAAGGCTCCCGTGACTTTGATGAGAGGCAACCAGAAGAACAAGCAAACCAGTGATAATGTTTTACACTAAGTGTGTGTGTCTGGATGTTACCTCATGCTCCCCACCACCCCGGGAGGGATCAAGCTGTGGCAGGGCACGAGGTAATACCACCCAATTATGCATAAGTCATTAAGTGAGTCCGCAGAACAAAACAGAACAGGGTATTATATAGTGTACTCAGAAACCGTAAGCAAAGTAAAGAATACAAAGTCCAGAAGCATCTCGTTGATAGTGTTGGGGGGTGGGTCTAAGACTCCCAGTATCATGCGTATTACAGTCTCAGGTATGCATTAGAATTTTAGTTAGGGCTATGGGTCAAGGTTCATGTTGGTGTTGCGGGTGTTGTCATTGGTAGGACCAGAACTTTGTCTCCCAGTATAGGTTGTCCATATGCTCCAATTCTTGTCAAGTAGTGATCCTGACAACGAGTTATTTGCTATAAGGCACTCAAAGGTGTGGTGTCTGTGGACCAGTTGCTTTATGTCCGACACATTGATGGCCTTGTCTCCTTTCCAGCTTTGGAGTATCAGTGAGTGAGCCGCTAGAAGAATATGAGTGGTTACTGCTCTGTATTCAGGGGGAGATTTCTCTATGCCGATTTGCAGTATTGCTATTTCTGGTTCCGGTTTTGTTAAACATCCAGTTAGCGTGGAAATCAATTGGAATACCTGATTCCAGAAGCTTCGTATGTTAGGACATTCCCAGAATATGTGCAGCAGGTGCCCATGGTGGCCGCAATTGCCCCAGCAATCAGGAGATGACCCGGGGTAGATGATGGCCAGTCTGTTCGGCGTATACTGCCACCTGTTGTAGATTTTCAACATCATTTCCCAATGACCGGTGCTGTGTGTTGCTTTAGATATACTTTTAAAAGCCATCTGCCACTGGGCCTCAGAGAAGGACATTTGCAGATGTCTTTCCCACTTCCAGTGGGTGTTGGTTTTGTGAAATGTTTGTTTCCTTTGCAGCATGTTGTAGAAAAGTGTGATACCCTTGATTTTGGGTGAGGGGGTTCTGTAATAGTCCCATGCCGGTTGGGGGATTGCAATGGCTGGAATAGGGTGACTGCTTAGGAACGCCCGTATTCTTGCCAATGTAAGGTGTGAGCTTTTTGGTGTCTTATACTCTACAACCAATTGATTGACCGTTTTGGGGGCAGAGCTGGAGAGAAAGTCCTGTAATGTGGATCTACCACACTTTTGGATTTGATTGACAGATATCATGGGCATTCTGTTCACTAATGTCCGAATCGTGGGTTGCAATTCAGGAATATGGGTAGTATTGCCTTCCTGGCTTATCAATATTCTCCATGCCTGGATGGATACTTGTATGGTAGGTGGAAGGTCTTTCATGGGCCAGAGTGTCCATGCATCTCCAATGAGGAGCGATTTTAAGTCAGTGGTTGGGGCTAGCTCCTTCTCCAGCTCGACCCACAAGGGCGCATTGGCATCTTGGAACCATTCTCTGAGTTGGTCCATTGTAACCGCCCAGAAGTAGTCACATATGTCTGTGAGTCCCGCACCCCCCACAGATCTATGTGTGATTATATTTTGGCGTGGACACCTGGCTCTTTTCCCATTCCATATGAACTTCCATAGAAGACTCAACAGGGTTTGTAGGTACTGAGATGGAGTAGGAGTGGGGAGTACTCGGAAGATATACAGAATCTGGGGTAGAATGGTCATCTTGAAGGCCACAAGCCTCCCCATCCATGATAACTCCTTCTTAGACATAACTGCTAGTTGTTTGTCAATTTTGGCTACGGGAGTTTTATAATTTTTGGTGACCAGATCTTTGGTTTTAGGAGTTAGCAATATTCCTAGATATTGGATACTCTGGTGTGTCCATTTGTAGGGAAGGGTTTGCTCAAGTTTCTTTTTGCTGTGGTCAGGAACTCCCAAATTTAGTATAAGGGATTTTGTGAAGTTGACTTCATAATATGAGGTTTTGCTAAAAGGCCTCTAGGACTTTGTGGGCACTAGTGAGAGATGTTGCTGGATTTGTCAACAGTAGGATGACGTCATCCGCAAAAAGATTGATGGTATGGGGGCCATGACGAAATTGTGAAACCAGAGATCAAGGGGTGAGTGCGCAGTTTCTCCGCGAGGGGTTCTATCATTAAATTAAAAATGGAAGGGGAGAGTGGACAACCCTGTTGAGTCCCATTGGTTATATTAAACAGTTTAGACAGAAGTCCCGACGTGTATACCTGTGCTGTATTGCTTTCAAGCAGGGCCCCTTGAAGCCAAATTTGGTGAGCATGTTGAACATATACCCCCAATGGACTCTATCAAATGCCTTCTCTGCGTCTATCGAGTCAGCAAAGTGGATAACATTTAAAAACCTTCTAGTGGCCTCTGAAGTCTGCCGCCCCCTCACAAAACCCATCTGGTCGCTGTCGATAAGTGCCGGTAAGAATTTGGTAATGTGTTTTGCTAGCATTTTTGCGTATATTTTGATATCAGAGTTTAGTAGTGATATCCGCCTAAAGTTTTCTGGAGTCATGGCGTCTTTCCCTGGTTTAGGAAGCGTCACGATATATGCCTTAAGCATTTCTGGTGGGAATTTAGAAGTAGTCGCAGCAGTGGTGAATACTTTACAATATTTGGATGTGGCGCTGTCTGATTGTGAAATGTAAATTAAAAAATATATATATTGAGACAAAAGTGCTAGTATAACGTACTAGTATGTGTTAGCACTCTATATAGTCTGTAAACAGTAATAAAACGATCAATCTTAAGGTGCAAATGTGCTTAATAATCTTCCTGTGTAAACCATGTATGTGTTTTATAACAGATATTTGAAGGAGAAAACTATTAAAGTGCAATTATATTAAATAAACTTTCTATGGTGTTCAATCATTCACAATAAACATAAGACATGGTATAAAGTGCATATTCCATTAAAACTTCAGTACTGACACCAAGGGTATAATTAAAGATCCACAGACTGCTGTTGTCCTAATATAGTTCATAACTGTCCATATATCTTGCTTAACCATATAGGTTCACAGTTCATGTGTGTTAACTCCACAGTGTCCTTTCTTATTCATATATAAAACAGTTCTTTTTGCAGTTATAAAGTGTGCAGTGCTCAAAGGTGTTTTCTTGTTCCTTATAAACAAATGCTGTGAGGTAGAAGGTAGACGCTGATGGAGGTTTTTCACAGTTTTAGAGGGGGCTCCTTGGCACATATGTCCGCTCTATGAATTCACGAGGATTATTGGTGGATTTAAAAGCGAGGATTATCGGTGGATTTAAAAGATAGGCATTTCACCCCTGCAGGGGTAATGCCCTCTGGTAAGGAGGGGTCCATAGGGGAGCAAGCGTGATCACTTCTACCTCACAGCATTTGTTTATAAGGAACAAGAAAACACCTTTGAGCACTGCACACTTTATAACTGCAAAAAGAACTGTTTTATATATGAATAAGAAAGGACACTGTGGAGTTAACACACATGAACTGTGAACCTATATGGTTAAGCAAGATATATGGACAGTTATGAACTATATTAGGACAACAGCAGTCTGTGGATCTTTAATTATACCCTTGGTGTCAGTACTGAAGTTTTAATGGAATATGCACTTTATACCATGTCTTATGTTTATTGTGAATGATTGAACACCATAGAAAGTTTATTTAATATAATTGCACTTTAATAGTTTTCTCCTTCAAATATCTGTTATAAAACACATACATGGTTTACACAGGAAGATTATTAAGCACATTTGCACCTTAAGATTGATTACGTTTTATTACTGTTTACAGACTATATAGAGTACTAACACATACTAGTACGTTATACTAGCACTTTTGTCTCAATATATATATTTTTTAATTTACATTTCACACTCAGACAGCGCCACATCCAAATATTGTAGAGTTTGTTGTTTCCCCCCCACAGGGAGGGAGTTATTGGAGGGCAGCCGCTGAGCTTCCACTTACATCCTAAGCGCAATACCACCCTTTTCAGTTAATAAAGTGGTGAATACTTGTTGCAAGAAGGGGGAGAGGAGTTCCTTGTAGATTTTAAAGTATTCATTAGGTAGGCCATCTGGGCCTGGGCATTTGCCGTTTGGAAGTGTATTGATTGTGGCTTCAATTTCTTTGGTTGTGAACGGGGCATTTAGTTCTGCTAGTTGTGTATCGGATAGTGAGGGGAGATTCAATGTGTGTAGAAACTCTTGTATATCTTTCTCTGAAGGTTGAGGTGTCGTCGTGTCATTGCTTAAATTATAAAGCTAGCAGTAGATGTCAGCAAACATATCAGCTATGGCTTGGGGGTTAATTACTTTATGCTGGGAAGTTGGGTGGGTGAGGTAAGCAACCCTTGTTTTCGTGCGGGCCGCTTTTAGTCTATTGGCAAGATACTTGCCGGCTTTATTGGCGTTGGCGTAATGTGCCAATTTCAGGCGCCTTAGTCATATTGCTGTGTTAACAGTTCTCTTAGATTTTCTCTAAGTTGGGACAGCTGTCGTGTTATAGTTGGGTCAGGGGTTGATTTGTTGATTGATTCTAGGGAGTGAATATCCCTTAAGAGGGAGTTAAGTTTGGCGTGGTATTGCTTTTTATGTCTCGCCCCCTGTTGAATGAGTATTCCCCTTATACATGCCTTAAGGGCATTCCATAATGAATATGGATTCTCTACTGAGTGTTCGTTTGCAATAAAGATGTTTTGGAGATGTTGGGATATGATGTGGGTGTATTGGGGGTCCTGTATAATTTTGTTATTGCAGTGCCAGATGGGGGAGGAGGGGGGCATCCCCTACATTTAAAGACATGGTGATAGCGGCATGATCTGACCATGTGATATCATGTAATTTGGTTTCAAGTACTTTTTGCAACAGCCATTTGTCTGTGAGGAACATGTCTCTGCAGGAGTATGATTGGTGCCTGTTGGAGAAAAAAGTATAGTCCCTTTCATTTGCATGGAGGCATCTCCATGCATCGAAGAGCTCTTCCGAGTGGGGGATACGACTCAGGGTTGCAGCTCTTTGTGGTGTGCGTGATGTTGTGTCCGATGTCTCATCTGCTATTATGTTTAGATCTCCACAAATTATGAGAGTGCGGTATTTGTATCTTGTACTTTTCTCAGTAGTCTGTGTACAAAGCGTAGCTGGTAGGTGATTGGCACGTATGCAGATACTACTGTGTAGGGGTGTTCGTTAATGTCTGCACTGAGGATAATATAACGACTTCCGTCATCTATGTGGATATTTTTGAGTCGGTAGGACACAGAGTCCCTGATTGCCAAGAGTACTCCCCCTCTTTTGTGGTCCGAGGTATTGGATAAAAAGATGTGGGGGTAATTCTTATTTTGGCAGAAGTGTACCTTAGATGTTTGGAAGTGCCATTGAGGCATTTTCTAATGGAGGAGAGCTGATTCTACAGAAGTCCTCAACTGGCATATTCATTTTCAAGTTTACCAGATTAACCTTTTATAGCACACGTCATCTGAAACAAAGGCGTCCCTCCGGATGATCATTGGACCATCGGACCAGGATCCCAGACGTGACTGGCTCGTGAAAGTTGGTTGTACAGGAGCTGTGACGGAGATACCCTCCCTACGGATGTGTGACATGACCGATTGCTTCTCTTCTCTCTGGTAAGCCTCCACTCTGGAAGGGGTTGGAGTTTTCCATCCTACCACTTATTGTTTCCAATTTTATTGAACACCCATATTGAAGAATTACCATTTCTGGAGTATTTGCACCTCGGACACCACTCCTCATCTTTATATATATGGAACTGTAAAAGACTGGTTTCACACACTGATGTTTTTTTCCCCCTTGTATATTGAACTTTATTTAAAACCCACTTGGCAAGAAAGTCATGTATCATATGTGTTCATTTTAATTTTTATGATTGCACATTGCACGGTTTAACATAATATGGATTTATTTATTTATTTATAATTTTATCAATCAATCACAGATTTCACTCATTGTTTAAGTTGAGCGCCACCCCTATATACACAAGGCATTTAATATTCATTTGTGGGTGTGGAAATGGTGTTTGAGCATATGATGTGGTACTCACATTTGTAATGGATCTTTCCCCTGTACTCGTCCTTCCGATCTGGATACCCATAGTACGTATAATTTGGATTGTTGGACTCTGGACATTGGTGGTGATGAGCTTTAGACCTGGGAGGTAAGAGTTGAGTGCTTCTGTGTGGAACAAAGGAGGGGAATGAGAGAGACACCTGGAAGAAGAGAAAAAAAGAAGTCATAACGTAAAAAGAACTTGGGTCTATTTGCAGACCCATGTGCAGACAGTACTGCTTGGAATGCATGGGGGGGTATGGTGGAGTGACTCTGGGGTCCTCCTTGGTCAGAGAATATGGGTGTTGAGTTGGTCTGGTTAAGAGCCTCCTGTAGACATTTTTTTATGTTGTCTTTTATGAGACACTACTTGCCACTCTTCCTGGATAGTGCCCATTTGTGGTTGTAAGATATGATTTGTTGATGTGGCAGTGGTGGATTTGGGGAGTATCCCCCATCTATGCAGGGCCGCAATCCCTTCTTCCAGTGTGGAGACTGGAATTTTCATCCCGTTGTGGGTTATGTCATCCCGTTGTGGGTTATTAGGAGTGTCACTGGATATTTCCATTTGTGTAGGATTTTGTTGTTTCTCATTGCCTTTGTGACTGTTGCCAGGTTTCTGTGGCATTGTAGAGTGTGTCTGGACAAATCTGGTAAAAGCTGGATGGACGCATATGGTGAGGAGATGGTATCTGCTCTGCGAGCTGCTATCATGATCTGTTCTTTCAGTGGTAGAAGTGCACCCTGAGCAATACATCCCTTGGTGACTCTGCAGAGATGAAAGAGGGTCTTGGCAGCCTATGTATCCTGTCAATCAGGAGGTTTTGTGCCGATAAGGACGGCAGTAGTGTGAAAAATAAAGCTTGAGCGTACTGTTGCAGGTGGTTGGGTAAAACAGACTCCGGGACACTGCAACACACCAAAATTAGCTCTCTCAGATTGATCCTTCTGAGTCCCAGGCTAGAACAAAACTGTGCTCTCTTCCTGGTTCATTTAAACCATGTCTGGAGATGGCTTTGGTGGACCAGAACATCCGGTCCGGAACCAGCCCTGCCACAGTGGCTGGTAAAGTCCGGGCCGGATCCCGCTCTAGTCCATTCCAAATGAATGAGGCGACAGATAGCGTCCGTCTACCACTTCGCCTCGCATAACGTCACACCAATCATCGGGAACAGTGAGATCTGTCATGTCCCTGCCAGCCCATCCCCCCTACAGTTGTCTACAGTTGGAACACGCTGAGGGAACACAGTTAACCCCTTGATCACCACCTAGAGTTTAACCCCTTCCCCGCCAGTGTCATTTTTACATTGATCACTGCATTTTTATAGCACTGATCAATGTAATAATGCCATTGGTCCCAAAAAAGTGTCAGAAGTGTCTGATCTGTCCACCACAATGTTGCAGTCCCGATAAGAATCATAGATGACCACCATTACTAGTAAAGAAAAAAAAAAATCCATAAATATATCACCTATTTTGTAGACGCGATAACTTTTGCGCAACCCAATCAATATACGCCTATTGCAATTTTATTTACCAAAAATATGTAGAAGAATATGTAGCGGCCTAAACTGATGAATAATTTTGTTTTCTTATTTTTATTTTGGATATTTATTATAGCAAAAAGTAAAAAAAAAATGTTTGTTTTTTTTTCAAAATTGTCGCTATTTGTTTGTTTATAGCTCAAAAAATAAAAAACGCAGGGATAATCAAATACCACCAAAAGAAAGCTCTATTGACGTCAATTTTGTTTGGGTACAGCGTTGCATGACGCGCAATTGTCAGTTAAAGTGATGCAGTGCCGTATCGCAAAAGTGGCCTAGTCATTAAGGGGGCAAATCCTTCCGGGGCTGAAGGGGGTTAAAGTAATTAGTGTTTTTACTATAATGTAATGTTAACAGGTGAGGTATCAAGTAACTTATTTATGGATTTGGTGAACATCATTTTTCACAACCGGACCACACTATTGCAAACCTCAACGTTTTAGTTCTTAAAGGGGATTTCAGAACCACGCAGGAAAGGAAAACGTTTGAACTGAGAATGAGTCTTCTTTTTGACACAAAAAATAATGGCTTAAACTTGGATATAGGTTTTCTCACTCATTATTCTTAAGTTTTACGACCCCCTCTGTGACTGTCACCCCCCTCCCCTCCCCAGTCTATAACTCTGCCTGTCTTATCTCACTATCTCTACAACTAGTTTCATTACCATGGCCTTATACATTGATTTGTATTTGCTTGTTTTTCCTTTCCCTTAGAGGTTTTTTCTCTTTTTTTCTCTTTTTTTAACATTTGGCTAAAACTGTTTTTATTCAGTACTGCTTGGACCTTGAAGAAGGGGAGATACCCCGAAAAATTGTATGTTAGTGCAAATAAAAAAAGTATCACGGACAGTACTCAATTTTCTCTGGCACTATTGCACTAATACGGCTACAATCACCTCAAGCATGTACTGCTATAACAAATACAAATAAAAATAATTTGAAATCAATTGATTCATTCTACATAAAAATGTATATTGTATAGTAAATACTGAGGTTAAATGCTTGCTAGGTAAGAAACCTTAATTTCTGGAAAATGAATTTGTGAGTCATATAACAGCATCATGCAAACCTTAAACTTCATTGAACTATTGAATTACCAGTGTAGGAGATGGTGCCGAGCTGGAGATAAGCCATGACATGTGATTTGAAAATTACTATAGCAGAATGTTAAAATCAGTTGATACTGATACTCATTAATGAGAGCTGTATAAAACAAAATGCAGATAAGTAATGTTTTTAATTAAGAATAAATTACCTTTTTAAAAAATTTCTCAGCTGTTGGGTGATTACATACATAAACAAACCAACCACGTTTCATGTTTAATTTATATTATAGTTCAATCTTACATTCATCAAAGTAACTGTAACTCTTTTTCATTTATAAAATGAACTATACATTAGAGGACCATGGATGCTCAATCCTCTACCATGTCACTGGAACTGATCAAGGAGGATTTTATATGACTAATTTTGTTAACGGTGCTTTCATTAAGCTTTGTTTTTTTTTTCAGTTAAATAGATACAAATTATGTAATTCACGTGTACTTTTGGGTGCAGTTAGTACAAAAATAATATTTTTTGTTGAACCATTTTTATTTCAATATATAATTAAAATAAAAATTATGGGTATGCACTTTAACATTATTAGAGCGCATCTCTGTTCACCACAACATATATTTAAAGCGGAGAAAAATTGGTTTTTTTTGGCATCCACTCTCTTAATACTAAATAGATGTAACCTTTTGTTTCCTTACTTTCAAACCGCCTAGTAATTACATGTATTTTTTTGTTTCAAAAACTTTTTATTGAAAATTTTTTAGTTCAACAAAAGAGACATTTATAGAAAGTTAGAATCGGTTAATAAAATACTCTCGTATAAAATGCACAAAGAAAAACAAGCACATGCCTATAAAACAGAATATTGTAAGAAATATGCATAGTCTGTTTTACAAATATAAGACACCTTTGGGAATAAAAGGAAGAGGCAAAAGTTGAAGGAAAGTAAAATAACAAAAAGAAAAAAATATAGCTCCCAGGCAGGAGAGGTCCCGCTGTCCCCCCAGTCACCCCAGTTGGGAACATACTGTAACCGGGAAGACAGACA
>BLSH010097342.1:208626-223063 GCA_018402905.1 Glandirana rugosa | reverse complement strand
GATGTGGCACAGGAGGATGAGGAAGAGGGGTCATTTCCACGGTTATCAGGCCAGTCATTCACAAGTGGCTCGGAGGGTGGGTTCCTGCACCAGCATAGGCCAGGTAAAAAATTTTCACGCAGGGCACAGTTCTGGAGGATGAGGAGGACAAGGATGATGATGATGAGGAGGAACCGTGGTCACAGCAGGGTGGCACCCAACGCAGCTCGTGGGCATAACTGGAGCATGGCTGGGGGGACACGGAGGACACAGATGATACACCTCCCACAGAGGACAGCTTGTCTTTGCCTGCGGGCAGCCTGGCACACATGAGCGACTACATGCTGCAGTGCCTGCGCAACAACAGCCGAGTTGCCCACATTGTAACTTGTGCTGATTACTGGGTGGCCACCCTGCTAGATCCCCATTTCAAAGGACAACATGCCGTCCTTAATTCCCTCACTGGAGTGTGATCGGAAGATGCGCGACTACAAGCGCACGCTGGTAGATGCGCTGCTGAGGGCATTCCAAAATGACACCAGGGGCTCAGCGGAAGCCCAAGGCGAAGGCAGAGGAGGAGGAAGAGGTCGCCAATGCAGCTGTGGCGCCGCCAGCACCGCAGAAGGCAGGGTTAGCATGGCCAAAATGTGGAAAAACTTTGTCAGCAGCCCGCCACAACAAACAGCACCACCAGCTGATAGGCAATGTCTTAGCCGGAGGCAGCATTTCAGTAACATGGTGGAACAGTATGTGTAATAATATGTGCTAAAAAATCTGCGCTTGTGGATAAATAAATTATAACATTACATGCAATGATCCCTGAAGAGACAAATCCATTCAGGAATCAATGCATGTCTGAGAGGCTGCTGCTACACAAGTGTATAAACTCATAAACAACGTGAAAAACATAAAATACAGCGCCACCTTCTAATAATAGTACCAAATAACACAATATGTGAGTGTGATTCACATTTCAATTAATTGAATAATGTAATACATCAATATTCAGCAAACTAATCAAATAGTCCATAAATAAGAAAAAGTGCTCCGTGCTCAATCAAGTGCCAACAATACAACGTGGTGCTCGGTGACAATCCCCCGTTGTGACCCCACTCACCAGAACAAATGGATCCCCAGCTTTTCAGTCTGGGGATCAAACAAGCCAAGTCCTGGTGCTGGTCAGATGGATGTGTGGGTGATGGTGACGAGACCCTTGCTTTAATCAGGACTCAATTCCAGAGACTTAAGATCCTCATAAGGTTGGGTAAAAGAAGAAAAAAATGGCTTCCATAGTGAAATACCGTTTATTTTTAAGATTTATTGGGCACAAAAACAAAGATCGCACTTACAAGAAGTTGGTTGAAATCTCGCATGGGTATGCTCATGTGGGTATACAGCGTGGCGTGGTCTCCAAATTGCGGCGTGCGTTCCACCACCGGCAGGATGTGATGTCAGCGGATACGGGGAGCCGGAAATGACGTCAACGCGTTTCGCTTTCAATCAAGCGTCATCACGTACAATTTCCTATGCCCACCATTCCCCTTTTAAACGTCTGGAGGATCGCCACACCCACCAATTGCACCAAAAAGCATATTATTCGGGCCAATTATAAAGGCAATCTCCCCCGCATCAGAGACATTAACACATCTCCCCCTAGTGGTGGATTACAAAAATTGCCGCTGACAACCCCACATGAGAATACAAGACCCCATGCCATATAAAAATAAATAAAAATAAAACAAACCATAAAAAACAACATGGATCCTTTTTACATAAAATAGACATCGGACACATAACCCCGATAATCTACACTAAATGGACAATAAACTGAAAATAAATATTTGAAAATACAGAAAAAAATTATTATTAAATTAATAATGAAATAAGAATAAAAATAAAAAATATATAAAAATGACAAAGATGAATCAAAAAACTGAATTAGATTCAAAATTCCAAAAAACATATATCAAAAAAACATATCTTAACCGAAAAAATATATATTAATAATTAATACAAAGGGGCCCTTTTATTATATAAAATATAAAAAAATATTATATAAATGGGAGAATGTAACACACACCTCTGAGAAGGGTGGAGAGATTATTGTAAACAACAAACCCATCTCTGAGGGGTGTCCCATCCATATACCATAAAATACATGGAATAATCCATCTTGACACTAATTGGTAGGGTGTGCAAGTCGATTCTACTTTGTTGGATCCAAAAACAAAAAGGGGGATAATATGAACTATTCTACTTAGGGGGAAGCATTATATTACCAATTGGACAGAAAACAATTTATATCCAGATCAATATTGAGGCCCAGTGGGTCCATGGTACCCAATCTCTGGATCCACTGGGTCTCATTCTGGGATATGGCCCTAGTGAGATTGGTCCCTCGCCAATGCCTTTCAACCCTATCTATCCCACAAAAGGACAGTTGTCTAGGGTCCCTATTGTGGACCAATCTAAAATGGTTTGAAAGACTGTGATACCTATAACCTTTTATGATATTGTTGACATGCTCTCCCAGTCTTACTCTTAATTTACGAGTAGTACGTCCTACGTACTGGAGACCGCAAGTGCATGTCAACAAATAAGTGGCATGACTAGTGTCACACGTAATAAATTTTCTAATTTTATATGATCTACCCTCTGCGGTGGACTCAAATGAGGTGGTCTTGCGTTGTCGTGTGGCCGAAGTTTTGCACATAGTGCACCTGCCACAACTATAAAAACCCACTGCATCCAAGAATGTGCAAGTTTTCTTTGGTGGGTCCACCACATTGGGTGCCAATTTTAATCTCAAGGATGGTGGTTTCGTATAGATAAATCGAGGTTTTTTTGGTAAAATCTTTTGAAGGTCAGCATCCCTGAGTAACAGATGCCAGTGTCGTTTGACAATGCCCTCAAACTGTTTATATTCTTTGTTATATTTGGTCATAAAAGCTAACCCATATTCCACTTCTCTTTCTTTAGCTTTTGGCACAAGCAGATCGTCCCTATTCAGATCCCTTATTTGGTCACTCAATTTTAGGAGGCGGTCTCTATTATATCCCTTCTCCGCGAACCTATCCACTATAGTATTGGCCTGTTGCTCAAAATCACTCACGGAATCGCAATTCCGTCTGATTCTAAGCAACTGACCCCTGGGGATATTACCCAACCATTTGGGATGATGACAACTCCCCAGGGGTATATAGCCATTTCTATCAACCTCCTTAAAGAAGGTTCTGGTGTTCAGCCGGTTTCCATTTTTAAAAATGTACAGGTCCAAAAATACAATAGCCTCACTGCTAATGACCTCTGAGAAAGAGATACCAAGTGAGTTCCTTCCCATTTCCCCAATGAAGTCAACAAGAGAGTCCATCGATCCATTCCACACGATCAGGATGTCGTCGATGAACCTCCTGTATAACTTCAACTGGGGAATATGCCTGCCAAAAATGCTATCTTTCTCTCACCAACTCATGAAGAGGTTGGCTACCGAGGGGGCATATTTGGCCCCCATGGCAACCTCCCTCTTCTGTCTAAAAAACTTCTTGTTATGCCAGAAGTAGTTCTGACCCATTGCTTGCTCCAACAATGTAATCAGAAACTCCTTCTGTTCTAATTTCAAACTAGTGTTATCAAGTGCCCACCTAACAGCTCTCGATGCATATTCTTGCTGTATGTTAGTGTACAAAGAATTAACATCAACACTTGCCAGCAAGCACTCATCACCAATCTCAATATTTCTCAAGATGTTAAGAAGATCTTTACTATCTTTTAAATAAGAGGGATACTCCATAGTCAGTGGTTGAAAGAAGGAGTCCAAATACTCACCAGACCTGGAGAACAAGGAATCCACCCCACTGACTATGGGTCTCCCCGGTGGTTTTGTTGGATTCTTATGCATCTTGGGAAGCTGATAAATGACAGGCACCCTGGGTGCATCAGGAACGATATAACGTGCTTCCCGTTTATTCAGGATGCCTGCTTTCTGTGCCTTTTTGACCAATTTAGTTAACTGTTTCTTATATGAGATGGTGGGATCACTTTTCAATTCTTCATATGTTTCTTTGTCCTCTACTAATCTATTCAATTCATCCAAATAGTCCTTTTTACTTAAAATCACTAAACCTCCACCCTTATCTGCGGCCCTAATGACCACATCTTTCCTCTTTTCCAATTCTGCTATCCCCCTTTCAAGGTCTTTTTTCCTCTTACTGGGTTTTATCTTCATATCTCTCAAATCCTGCTCAACCATCTGTTTAAAACTATCCACCAGGTGGTTATGAGCAGGCTTGGGATTGAAGGTTGAACTATTTCTTAGGTTGGTGTGTTGAAAGTTGGTAACCACACTATTCTTAGCCCCTCTATCCTTCAGAAATTTTTTTTTTATATTTACCTTTCTGACAAATTTTTGTATATCAATAAATGCATCGAATTTGTTCAGATGCACATCGGGGGCGAACTTTAAACCCAAAGACAGAACTCTCAATTCCTCCTTTGTGAATTCCACCCCACTCAAATTAAAAATGCCTTGCATTAAGTCACTCTCTTTCTTTTTCCTTTTCCCCCTCTAGTTCTCTTTCTTCTGGTTCCCCCCGGGGCGAGTTTGGTGGTTCCCCCTGGTACCAAGGCCTCCATTCCTCCCATCCTTTGAGGCGTATCCGCTGACCTCACATCCTGCTGGTGGTGGAACGCACGCCGCAATTTGGAGACCATGCCACGCTGTATACCCACATGAGCATACCCATGCGAGATTTCAACCAACTTCTTGTAAGTGCGATCTTTGTTTTTGCGCCCAATAAATCTTTTTAAACGGTATTTCACTATGGAAGCCATTTTTTTCTTCTTTTACCCAACCTTATGAGGATCTTAAGTCTCTGGAATTGAGTCCTGATTAAAGCAAGGGTCTCGTCACCATCACCCACACATCCATCTGACCAGCACCAAGACTTGGTTTGTTTGATCCCCAGACTGAAAAGCTGGGGATCCATTTGTTTTGGTTCTGGTGAGTGGGGTCACAACGGGGGATTGTCACCGAGCACCACGTTGTATTGTTGGCACTTGATTGAGCACGGAGCACTTTTTCTTATTTATGGACTATTTGATTAGTTTGCTGAATATTGATGTATTACATTATTCAATTAATTGAAATGTGAATCACACTCACATATTGTGTTATTTGGAGCAGTATGTGTGCACACGCCTACATGTACTGCCTGATGGGTCTGCCCCATTCAACTTCTGGGTCTCCAAATTGGGCACATGGCCTGAGCTTGCCCTTTATGCCTTGGAGGTGCTGTCCTGCCCTGCAGCCAGTGTATTGTCTGAACGTGTGTTTAGCACGGCAGGGGGCGTTATCACAGACAAGCGCAGCCGCCTGTCCACAGCCAACATGGACAAGCTAATGTTTACCACTTCAGCCCCGTAAGGATTTCCCACTTTAGGACCAGAGTACTTTTTGTGATTCAGCACTGCGTTGCTTTAACTGACAATTGCGCGGTCATGCGACGTTGTACCCAAACAAAATTTGCGTCCTTTTTTCCCCACAAATAGAGCTTTCTTTTGGTGGTATTTGATCACCTCTGCGTCATTTCTGATCGCCGCTATAAACAAAAGAAGAGCAACAATTTTGCAAAAAAAAAAAAAAAAAAATTTCTTACCTTGCTAAAATACAAATCCAAAAAAAAAATATATAAACTAACATTTTTTTTTTTTCCATAAATGTTTTATTGAAAAGGAGAAAGCACATACACGCATAAAAAAGTGGTTACAGAATATGTTCACACTTCTAGAAACAGACTCTGAAAATTCCCATAAACAAATATATGAAAAAAGGGGGGGTAATAAACTAACATTTTTTTTATCGGTTTTGGCCGATTTATATTCTTCCTCATATTTTTGGTAAAAAAAAAATCGCAATCTGTGTTTTTTGATTGGTTTGCGCAAAAGTTGCCGCTTTACGGATGATGAGAATTCATTTTTTGGGTTTTTATTTTATTTTTTATTTTTTAGTAGTAATGGCAGCGATATGCGATTTTTAGCGGTACTGCGATATTGCGGCGGAAATGTCGGACCATTTTGACACTTTTTTGGGACCATTGGCATTTAAACAGCGATCAGTGCTATAAAAATGCACTGAAGAGGCGAAGCTTGGCCTCGAACGGAGATGGCAGCGAAACGGCAACGCCGACCCTTCAGGACACTCGGCAAACCGACGGAGACGATGTCCCGGAAAAAGAGCGGACTTCCAGAACCGAAGAAACTCACAGATTTCTTTGCGGGCCCTGTGCCGCCTCACAGGCAGGATGGCGCCGGCTCACAACACAGCCCGACGATACATGCCGTTTGTTTCCCTTGTGCCAGCCCTGTCACAACTAGAACTCGCCATAGACAGAGCCCACCGTATACATAAGCCAGCTCATATACCTGCGGATAAACCCAGAGATGTATTAACCCGTTTACACTTTTATCAAACTAAGGAAAAAGTCCTGATGGCAGCAAAAAACAGGCCGGCCCTACCTGACCCTTACTCGATCCTTATGTTGTTCTCTGACATCTCTGCGGCTACGGCCCAACGCAGAAGAGACTTCTCCCCATAACCTCAACCCTCAGGCAAAACAACATCCCCTACAAGTGGGGATACCCGTTTAAGCTTTTGGTCACCTACCAAAGCAAGAACGCCACGATTTACCACCTGAAACACGGCCTCAAGCAACTACAAAACTGAGGTCTGTCCCCCACAACATAATCCGGCTGCAATTAAAACGATGCCTTCCCACGTCAATAAACCATGGCAAACCAAGAGGAACACCTGAAGATGCTCAACTCACACTGCAACTAACTCCCTCCATTAGGGCCTAACTCTACTCTCCCTGTGCCAGGCCTCCTCCTAATGCATTTCTTGAAGTTCAACTTCTCTTTGTTAAGTTTTCTCCTCCTCCACTTAATGTGTGTTACACACACAGTACAGACCTCCCCTGTTATCTCCCTTATCCCCCCTCCTCCCAGGTTCATATATACCTATCCCCACTAAGGTGCCGGTTCAGAACCTCTACACCCATTATTTGTGATAAAGCTCGCAATCCATGTGTATCAGTACGATATTCTGCACAGCTGTATGATGCTAGGGGGAATGTTTCCACACGTTCTAGAAGTACCTCTCTCTCATCCCAAAGATGACGGCTAAAAATATTTCAATCAATGCCAAGGGACTAAACTCCCCCTATAAAAGGGCTATGTTATGGAAAGACGCCCTGGCCTCCAAGGCTGATATTGTATGTGTCCAGGAGACACACTTTGCCTCACACAATCCCCCCAAATGCCAACACCCCAAATTTCCAAACACATTCTTTGCATATGCCCCTAACAAGACCAAAGGCGTGATGATAGCCTTCAGAGACACTTTGGCTTTTCACTGTCACTCCCTAGACACTGACCCACACGGTCGCTACATCATTATTGATACAACAATCAATAACTACCGCACCACCTTAACCACTTGCCGACCGTCAATTGGCAATTGACGGCGGCAAGATGGCTCTGTAACGCGGATCGCCGTCATACGACGGCGGCCGCGTGATCGAGCCTAGTGAGCGCGCGCGCGCCGCCGGAGGCGCGCCCGCGCGCTCACTGTGTCCAGGGGGGGCAGGGGAGCGGGTGCGGCGGCTTCGATTGCCGCCGGCCACCCGCGATGGCCCCCCCGGAGCGAATGAGCGGAGGTCCGTGTATGTAAACACGGACCTCCGCTCTGTGAGAGGGGGAAGGGAGTGATCACAGCCTTCCTGTACATGAAGGCTGTGACCACTTCCCTTCCCCTGTTAGGGCAGTCCCCATACAGTTAGAACACGCCCAGGGAACATAGTTAACCCTTAGAGCGCCCCCTGCAGGTTAACCCCTTCACTGCCAATGGCATTTACACAGTAATCAGTGCATTTTTATAGCACTGATCGCTGTATAAATGCCAATGGTCCCAAAAAAGTGTCAAAATGGTGCGACATGTCCGCTGAAATATCGCAGTACCGCTAAAAATCGCAGATCGCCGCCATTATTAGTAAAAAATAAAAAAAAAATAAAAACCCCAAAAATGAATTCTCATCATCCGTAAACGCGACCACTTTTGCGCAAACCAATCAATAAACGCCAATTGCAATTTTTTTTATCGCAAATATGAGGAAGAATATAAATCGGCCAAAAACGGTGAAAAAAAAAGTTTTTTTATATTTTTTTTTTGGATTTGTATTTTAGCAAAAAGTAAGAAATTTGGGTTTTTTTGCAAAATTGTCGCTCTTCTTTTGTTTATAGCGGCGATCAGAAATAACGCAGAGGGGATCAAATACCACCAAAAGAAAGCTCTATTTGTGGGAAAAAAGGACGCAAATTTTGTTTGGGTACAACGTCGCACGACCGCGCAATTGTCAGTTAAAGCGACGCAGCGCCGAATCGCAAAAAGGGCTCCGGTCCTAAAGCTGGAAATCCTTCCGGTCCTTAAGTGGTTAATAAACCTATATGGGCCTAACTCCAAACAAAAAAAAAATTTTAATCACCTCCTTTCCAAGAAAATTCAACTCTTCAAGTCACGCCCCATTATCATATGTGGTGACTTTAATGATGTCATGGAGCCAACTATTGACTCTACCAACCCCACCCGCAGAACAACTTCATCGCTACATACAATTGCCTACAATGAGGAGCTCTATGACGTGTGGAGATGTCTCCATGGTACAGAACGTGACTACTCCTTTTTCTCATCTGTACATAAGGTTTATTCTAGAATCGATCTGTTCCTGACAGACAAATACACTCTTCAAAAAATTAAATCAGCGACTATTGGAACTAGCACTTGGTCAGATCACGCCCCTATTCATTTGGAGCTGGTCCTGGCAAATTCAGGTACAATGCCCACCCCTTGGAGACTTAACACCTCCATATTGAACCACCCAGTCTACCAGAAACAGATCGAGGAAGCTATTAACAATTTTTTTACAGAAAACTATGGTTCTGTCACAGACCCAAATGTGTTATGGAATGCCCATAAGGCTTCCCTATGAGGTACCCTTATTAACATAGCAGCCCATGAGAAGAAACAGCGCACTAAACAAATCTCCCAACTTTACTCTCGTATTCAACACCTGGAATCCCAAAACAAATGTACTTACTCCCCAGCAACAGAGGAGGAGCTCAGAGGTCTCCGACTCCATCTAAGCACCCTCTTCACAAACTCCTATGACTTCTACATTAAAAGATTAAAACTGGTACATTATTCCTCAGGCAATAAACCTGGAGCCTTTCTGGCTAGACAATATAAGCATAAAAGCAACTCAAAAAAATCCCATATCTTACAGATGAAAACCAAAACAAAATCTTAAACCCTGCTGACATTGCAGAACAATTCTGCAAGTACTATCTCTCTCTCTCTACAATCTCCAATCTGCCCCCTCCTACACCCCCCCGACTTAGAAATGATCAGAACCTTCTTGGACTCTGCCCATCTACCTACCATCCCAACAGATCAACTGGAACAATTATCCCTTCCCATAACCGATATAGAAATAGAGAAAGTAATACGTTCACTCCCACTTCAAAAATCCCCTGGGCCAGATGGATTTGTGAGCGAATACTACAAAATGCACTTACAGACACTCACCCCTCATCTTACCAAGGTATACAATCATATCAGCGACACAGGCAATTGCCCATCAGAATTCTTGGAATCATTGATAGTAACAATACCCAAACCGGGGAAATCAATGGACTCCCCTGCTAACTTTCACCCAATTTCCCTACTTAATTCGGACACTAAAATTTATGCCAAAATTCTTGCTAACAGAATAGCCCAAATTACCCCTTCCTTAATACATCGAGACCAAGTAGGATTTGTTCTAGGGAGACAAGCCTCTGATGGCACACGTAAACTCATAAATGTCACACATTGGGCAGAACACCACAGAATCCCAGCACTACTCATTTCTTTAGACGCCGAAAAGGCCTTTGACAGGGTCCACTGGCTCTATATGAAAGAGACACTGACAAGATTCGGCTTCTCTGGCCGGATCTTGTCGGCCATATCCACCTTATACACTTCCCCAACAGCGAGAGTCTGGACTAATGGATTCCTGTCAGCCCCTTTCTCCATCACTAATGGCACCAGGCAGGGATGCCCATTATCACCTCTTATCTTCTCTCTAATCATTGAGCCCCTTGCAGCCCATATACGTGCACACCCTCTCATTACAGGCATACAAATAGGTCCCACCCACCACAAAATAGGGCTATATGCAGACGATGTAGTCCTTACCTTATCCAATCCTCTCCACTCCCTTCCCCCTCTTTACAATCTCCTAGAACACTTCAGAACTATCTCTCTCTACAAGCTCAATAACTCCAAATGCCAAATGCTTCCCATAGGACTGGACTCCACAATTAAAAAACAGATACTAAGCGCTGTCCCCTTCTCATGGGCCCCTTTATCCCCCTGCAATATCTGGGAGTTCAGATCACATCTCCAACCTCAAACCTTCTCTCCTCTAATCTAGCAATTCTCATGGTTACATTAGAGAAAGAAGTGAAAAATCTATCAACAACCCACACAACCTGGGTGGGCCGCATTGCCCTGGTAAAAATTTTCTTATTACCGCATATTCTCTATATGTTCAGATCCCTCCCTATCCCAATCGTCCCAGCACACCTCAAAAAACTACAAAAATTAATAAACTCCTTTATCTGGAACGCCAGACGCCCCGGGATTAAAGCATTAATACTCCTTAGACCAACGCTATATGTGGGCCTAGGAGCTCCAAATGTGACTGCTTATTACAGATCTACTATCTTGACTACACTGAAGGAATGGTGGAATCCAAAACAGCACCCCCCCGCATGGCGACAAATCGAAGCTATCGCCCTAGGCAAAGACCCTAAACACGTTCTAGGCGCAATGGTTATATCTCCAACTGCAGAAAAACACTTCTTAAGCTCTATTACAACAACACTTAGAGTGTGGTGTTTAATCCATGGCTCTCATAACTCAGTCTCCAATAAAACTCTCCATAAACTTCCACTATGATCTCTAGAATCCCTCATCCCACACCTCTCTTTAACCTCCTGGGTTGCAGCCGGCATCTCCACCGTGGGCCATCTTTTTCAACAGAACCATGTGGAATCCTTTCAATCCCTGATGGACCATTACTCCTTGGATAAAGCCTCTTTCTATAAATACCTCCAAATTAGACACACTCTCCAATCCCTAAGAGACTCCCATGGGCATATAGTAGAAGATATCCTCAACCTGTTTGACCAAACGAAAACCCCTTGGAAAGGGATATCACCAATCTACAAAATCCTCACCAAACCCTCCTCTACAGAAAAAACTACATCTATGATAAAATGGGAACACTCTTTACAGTTCAAAGTCTCAGAAACCCAATGGCACACGGCGGCATCAACCCCGCTGAAATACTCCAGATGTATTACTCATTGGGAATCGGCACAGAAACGACTACACCACTGGTATATCACACCCATTCAACTAGCAAAAATGTCCCCAGACCACTCCAATCAATGCTGGAGAAAATGTGGTGCAACAGGATCACTTCCACATATTTGATGGCACTGCCCATTCCTCACTACTTTCTGGGAGGATGTGTTCAAACTTGCAACAGCAATTACCGGGATAGCTATAACACCACACCCACCTCTAGCCTTACTGAACATAAACCAAGATCAACTTCCGAAAGAGTTCCACTGTCTTCTCACCCGCCCCTTCATAGCAGCTAAATTATCCATAGCACGTAAATGGAATACAACCTCTCCTCCAACCGTGCAATCCACTATTGACATCATGAACGACCACGCTCTCTATGAATACATGTTTGCGAAAGCAAACCTACAATTGAACACAATTTTTCCAAAGATGGAACCCCTGGCTTCAACATCCTAAAGGAACTTTCAAACTATAGCAAAGATCACCAGCCAATGTCCACGACTGACTTTTTGTCTTTCCCACAAACACCTTTAACAATGCACTCACTACCTACAGTAATGGAACATTAAATATGAGAAGGAGATAACCACCAACCCCCGCTTACTACTACTTCCTAAAGAATAACCCATTTCTGAACCGGCACCAACCTATCCTGAACCACCCACCCCTATCACCTCAATCCTTCCTTAATTCCCCCTAGTCCTTCTCCCCCTCCTCGTTACCAGGAAGGGTCACATGAACTACCACGAACTGCTACTTATTTACCTATTTACAACTATCTGTTAATTTGAATGTTATAACTCTCTTTCCATAGAGTTGTTAAAAGCTACTTGAGGTTCTTACAAAGTGAAGCTCTCCTTAACAATTTCAGGGGCACCTATTCACCTGGATCTAAGTGAGTCCCCCTACTAGACACAGCAGGTTCCCAATAGGGGCGTCTGGGACTCTCACTTATCGTTTGTCAATGGACACTCCTGACCCTCCACTAATTTTAATAATGAATCAAACCATAACTCATCTTTGAACCTCTTAGGCCACACAGAACCTCAGGTAGGCTTCTTTAGAAGTTTTCACTGTATTGTTCACTGTCTGTGGATTTTACACTGTAGTGGTTATATCAAAATTAACCATGGCTAATGTTACCTTGTAACCCTTCCCTACTTCTTTAAAACTTCAATAAAAATATTGAAACAAAAAGTGAGCAAAAATTCATGTGTCGATTCATGAATAAAGTTCACAAAAAAAGTATAAAGCTCATGGAAATATGATGCAAATTTGTGTCATCTTCTAAGTGCCAAATGCAGGAAGTTGGTCTTCTAAAGTGCAATCCGTGCTTCAATAAAGTGTAAATAAAGATAATAAAGTGTTGTGCTCCCCTCCTCATGTGCCTTGGTGAATATTGCGCCTGCTATTATCCTGCTGGAGTGAATGGAAGAGCTGAAACCTTTTTTTTCACAGGATTTGGAGGAGTGTGCTTACAGTAACAGGCGCAATATTCACTAAGACTTTATGTATGAACTGACACATGAATTTTTGCTTATTTTATTTATTCATTTTTCAATCATAAAAAAAAAAAAAAATGCACTGAATACTGTGTAAATGCCATTGGCAGTGAAGGGGTTAACATGCAGGGGGCGCTCTAAGGGTTAACTGTGTTCCCTGGGTGTGTTCTAACTGTGTGTGGGCTGCCCTGGCTGGAGGAAGGGAGTGATTAAGGCTTCCATATACAGGAAGCCTGTGATCACAGCCCTTCCCCCTCTATGAGAATGGAGATTCATGTTTACTTACACGGACCTCCCTTCTCTCACTGCGAGGGGGACATCGCGGGTAGCCGGTGGCGATTGAGTCCGCCCTACCTGCTCCCTGGCTCCCCCGGATACAGTGAGCGTGCGAGCGCGCCTTTGGCGGCACACGCTCACAGCGCTAGTTATTGCAGCTGCATATGTCATATGACGGCGGTTTGCGATAACGAGCCACTCTGTCGCCATCAGACTGAGGTCAGCGGTCGGCAAGTGGTTAAAATGAACCAGGCATGGATCCCACAAGACTTGTCTGTACCTTGTGCAGAATAGACATTTAGACCGGACTCACACACCCATTGGTTTACTTAAGTGAACTTAGTCTTTTTTGAGGCCTCCTCAACCTCCTAGTCCACATTCACCTCCTCCTCAATTTTTTTTTTATGTGATTTTAAGTTATTTCCCTATCCACATTTGTTTGCAGGGCACTTGTCCTACTCTTGCCCTCATTTTGCTTCCTTTTGCAGCCCTCTAGCCCTTTCCAAAAGTTCGGGTCACCATTGACTTCAATGGGGTTCGGGGTCAAGTTCAGGTCAAGTTTGGGGTTGAACTCGAACTTTTTCATGAAGTTCGGCTGAACCCGATGAACCCGAACATCCAGGTGTCCGCTCAACTCTACCCCTGGTGTCTCATTTTAGAGACATAGAAGAGACTGAGGACAGAGGTTTCCCAGTCCCTTTCTCTGAAGCCAGGCAGCAGGGTGAATCTGCACAGTGCAAGGCTCACCTGCCACCCTATGTGCGCACGCCTATGCTATCATAGTTGTCGAGGCCATGAAATGCCCAGATAGAAAACCCCCACCTCCCAAATGACCCCATTTTGGAAATTAGACACCCCAAGCTATGTGCTGGGAGACATGTTGAGTCCACGGAATATTTTATATTTTTCCACAAGTTTCGGGGAAATTACAATTTTTTTTTTAACAAAGCTGTCACTGAAATGATATGTTGCTCACACATGCCATGGGTATATGTGGAATTACACCCCAAAATACATTCTGAAGCTTCTTCTCAATACAGGGATACCCCATGTGTGAGACTTTCTGGCAGTCTAGCCGCATACAGGACCCCGAAAACCAATCACCGCCTTCAGGCTTTATAAGGGCATAAAATGGTGATTTTACTCCTCACTCCCTATCAGAGTTTTGGAGGCCATGGAATGCCCAGATAGCACAACCCAGTACCGGAGG
>BLSH010097342.1:183461-195009 GCA_018402905.1 Glandirana rugosa | reverse complement strand
CCAAGTTCATTGCCGTTGAAATGCATGAACCGCAGGATCTGCTCATATCGTGTCCTGGCCATGCAAGCAGAGAAGACATACATATGATGAATTGAGTCAGTGGACCAATATAACCGCAATTCAGGTTCTTTATGTGTGCCCATGAGGAGGGTAAGGCCCAGAAAGGTCTGAAATTCAGAAACCATAATTGGTTTCCAATCTCTGGCAAGTGACAAATGGGGATTAGCGGCGATGTATTGACCAGCATATAAATTGCTTTGGTCCACAATAGAGCAAAAGTTCTGCCATGAATCTAACCGGGGGTTGATCGGCCCATCCCTACAAGGGAATGTATTTACGGTCAGTCCCTTTCTCTGTCGTAAAAGTGAGACTTCAGGGGTTTATTTATACTGAAAGAGTTTTAAAGCCCTCCCCCCCACCACCACCAAAGCATTGTGAAAAAAAGATATATATAAAATAATGAACGGTTTGTGTGCAGCTGGAGCCGCTTGTTAGTCTATGGGGGACGCTGCAGTTGTACACACAGTTGGGGCTCCGGCCTCAGGCTGACCTCTGACCTGGATGGAGCCGCCTCTCCACTGTAAGTTGGAGTTCAGTTTACTGGGATAGAGAGAATTCATCAATATTGGAGGGGACAATTTTGATTGGTCGCTGTGGGCAGCCCCTCCCATCTGAGTTAATTTTCCTCTCTCACTATGAGGACTCCATGGTCTGGATGGTGGGAATTCTGCTGATGGAGGGGGGACAATGGTGGATCTCCAGCTGGAAACACAGAGGGGGTGTGAAGATCTCATCCTTCACCTGAGCGGGGAAATCCTCACCCCTCCCCCCTGTACAGATGTTGGGGGATTCTCAGCACGGGGCATTTACAGCTCCGGAGACTTCATCCCAGAGGATCCACCAAAAACCACTGGGCGGAGGTCTCCTTTAGAGGGAACTCCTCACATCCTGTTTTGTATCATCCACTTTGTATTGCAATGTACAGAATATCTCTCACACAGCAGTAGCAATGTACAATGTTGTTACAGCCGATCATCCAGATGAGATTATATAGCGTTGTGTATGGGGGTCACATGACTGAAGAAAATGGGTGTAATATAAGTGGGGGGATTTAGTGTTTGGGGAGACACAATCTATCTCCTCCAGTCTCTAGGAAGATGTCTGCACACCTGTTTATAGGTAATGATGGGGGAGGGGCATGCTGTGTATATATTGGACCTTATTAATGGAAATTATTGTCTCTCTCAGTTCCAGTATCGGTTCCGGTCCTCCATGTTTCATGTCTCCAGAATGGCGGTGCTGAGATCTCCTGCAGGGTGGAGGGGACTAAGCCGAATATCCGTCTATCAGTGATTGGAGGATCCCAGGGGAATTATTCCACTTCTGCCAATAACATTACAGCCATTGTGGAGTCACCGGGGCCCTGGAACATCACCTGTACTGTGAAGAATGGGGTCAGCTAGTCAGAGGAGAGCAGAGCCGGGGTCACCTGTCCAGGTGAGTGGAGATTAGAGGTGTCATGGATGGGTGGAGAAATGTCTATAGATGACAATATATTTATATGTGATGGAACTCCGAGACTGCAGCTGGTGAGATGTTAAAGAGTTGGCTTATAGAGGTCACTAAGCAGTAGTGTTGGGCGAGCGGTTCAGACTGAGCATATGTTTGGCCCGAACATCACCTGTTCGGCAAACACCTGAATTTTCAGGGCACTCGGCATCGGTGGCTGGTGTATAAGGGGCGCTTGGGCGCCGCCTCCTCACCCTGAGAAGGAAAAAAAGTCAGCCCGGTCCCCTTGCAGGAGGCGTCGGTATATTGACTCTTCTTTTTTTTTTTCCTTGGCTCCTTGAGCCTATTGGTCAGTCATTAAAGTCTATGTGTGTGCGCTGAACAGGCTCACACACATAGTCTGATTGGCTGGCCCCCGAGCCATCAGAGCCAATGACTCTCTGTCGTTGGATGCTGTTGGTGGGGGTGGGGCTACTGCGGTTGTGCTGGCTGCGTGATTACTTACTTCCGAGCACACTGCCAGCATGCTCTCCGATAGTGCTGCCTCTGCATATTGTCAGCACGCTCTCTGCATGCCGATCTCTGCAACACTGCCAGCCTGCCTATTAGATGGGTTAAGTGTGGGACTTGTCCCCACCTCAGGGGGGCGGGGGGGGCTGGTGACTGTATACCCTATCTGGGAGCCTGTATACTGCTATCTGGGACCTTGTACACTGCTCCCTGCAGCTCTGTATACTACCTGGGACCCTGTATACTGCTACATTGGGTTCTGTATACCCTATCTGGTACCCTGTATTCTGCTACCTGGGGCTCTGAATACCCTATCTGGGACCCTGTATACTGATATCTGGGGCTCTATATACCCCATGTGGGACCCTGTATACTGCTATCTGGGACCCGGTATACCCTATCTGGTGACTGTATACCCTATTTGGGACACTGTATACTGATATATGGTGATTCTGTATACTGATATATGGTGACCCTGTATAATGCTATCTGGGGCTCTGTATACTGTGATATGGTGACTCTGTTTACTGCTCTCTGGGGCTCTGTATACTGCTATAGGGTGATGCTGTATACTGCTATATGGGGCTCTGTATACTGTGATATGGTGACTCTGTATACTGCTATCTGGGGCTCTGTATACTGCTATATGGTGACTCTGTATACTGCTATCTGGGGTTCTGCATACTTCTATATGGTGACTCTGTATACTGCTTTGGGGCTCTGCATACTTCTATATGGTGACCCTGTATACTGCTATATTGTGACTCTGTATACTGCTATGGGGCTCTGTATACTGCTGCCTGGTGCTCTGTAAGTGTATACTGCTATCTGGTGACTCTGTATACTCCTATCTGGTGATGCTGTATACCCTATCTGGTGATGCTGGGCTGTATACTCCTGACACAAGGGGTGGAAACTATAAGGGGTGGAGGTTATGAGAAGTGGGAGGGATCACAAAGGAAGGGCGGGGTCTGGCGCCCCATCCTAAAATTTCACCAGCCGCCACTGGTGCTCGATGGAATTTTTGCCCACTGAGCATTCCGCAATGCACTGCGTGCTGCACAGTGCATTCTAAGCCCTGATTGGGCAAAGCTCTGAGAACTGTGAATAGCTGGTTGTTAAGGAGCGGGCAGGGAAGTCAGCTGCTGCATCCTTAACAACGGATAAGTCATCAGCTGTCAGCAGGCTTTCCCGCTTACAGCTGAATGTAAAACAAAGAAGTCCTTTTAGAGATGAAACCGGTGGGGTGAATTTGCTGTTTCCGCTCCCCGCATGTGGATTGATGTTACACACACCTGCTTTTACCTTCTTCCATGTAAGTGCAATACTTTTAATAAATGAATGTGCGGTGAGGATATCACACTAGTGTGCCTCTTATATTTGGCACTTTTTTTGGGCTCACTACTGATGGCATGGAGTAAAGGATCGATTGTAAGGAATCATTTCTCCCATTTGTTGAATGTGGACATTTGAAAACACTTGGAGAATACAAAGCTTTCCCTGACCCCCCGTAATAGGTAGTCATAGGCTTCTGGTAAGCACAGTCATCTATTGGTGGGGGTTTTACACGCACATTGTGGGGATTCTCACTTTGGAAGCCAGAATTACAGATGAGAATGTCACCTTATATATTCTCACTGGATATTTATGGATTTGATGGACTGTTTTTATTTTTACATTTCTTTATGAATTCTCTATTTATTTATGTATTTATATGTATAGCACCCCCATAGTGATAGGTGCTCTAGTAGATTTTTGCTAGGAGAGGAAAAATTTAGCCAGGCCACAAAAGGTGTGGGCCAGAATGTTTTGATCTGGGTAGGAGATTGGCCCAGGGAGAGCTGGAGATTGCAGGAAGGAACATCCCTTGGATACTCTGGAAAGGCTCTGGAAAAAGGGATGGAATAGGAGGTGTCACTTTCTGATGTATATTAAGGAGCCCTGACCAATCCCTAACTATGATTGGCAGGGGGTAGGACTCTTTAAATACTGTGATCTGCCCAGCTGGAGGAGGAGAGTGTTGGGTGGAAAAGTGGAGATGTAGCAGAGGTTGCTGAGGCCTCACCTAGGAGCCCAGGAACCCAGTCTGGGGAGTGACCTTGAGGCCTGGTGGCTCGGGTGCAGCCAGGAGCGGAGTTGGATCCTGGAGTAGCACAAGGGAGCAGGAGAACAACAGAAAGGCTGCAGAGGAAGCTCTTTGAAGAGTCCCCAGGGTTGGTTAGTGGCAGGCCCTGGGAGCTGGAGAAGAGGACTGAAGCAGGCTGGGAGATGATAGTGGACAGTCTGTGGAAGGTAGAGTAGCCAGTCAGGGAATTAGTGCCATGGATCAGTGAGGTAGGCGAGTGGCCTGGAGGAGGATGGGCTGGGATCAGTAGTCGATCCATACCCAGCTAGCACCAACACACTTAGCTGCCCATGGCTTCACAATCCGGGAGCCCATGACCCTTGCCTGTAATGGGCGGTCCGAAGGTCCTGCTAGCAGAAGAGCAGGTCTCACTATGTTCTAGCTGTGGTGAAGGAATGAGTGTCATGGAGACCTGATAAATTGCCTTTCAGGCCTGGAAGAACAAGTAGTGTGCAGAAGAGAAGTAAGGAGTGGAACAATCAGCAAGTGTCAGTGCTGGAGGAAGAGGAGTGTATATACTGCTGGTTAATATGGTGCAGTCCCATTCATTGATCTACTAGGCATCCCACAGTCATCCCTACCCCATCCAAGTTTATTACCCCAATAAACAACAAAACAAAGTACCATCCTGTTTTCTGTGACTCCGGATGGGAGGAAAACTGTGTGATTGTGGGCAGAGTGACAGGTGAACCACAACTACCAGCCACCCCTAAGGGGGCCGTTGGCTACCTATGATTATAGCACAACACAGTATTTTTATATAGTGGTATTATAACGCAGTGGAAGCAACTGGGAAAAACAACAATATATTGTGAAATATTTACAGAAAAATGACGTTACAAAGCAATAAGAGACATAGTTTACAGCAGCAGGAAATGAGACAGAAAAGAAGGTTACTTGCTTTTAAAATGTCCATGATCAAGCAGAGATTTGAGGATGATTTCATGGATTCTCGGATGTTCGTTCGTTGATGGTAAAATGAGAACTGGCAGCTGTCCTTATCATTCCCTTTTTCTCTGGGTGAAAAGGGATGGGGCCGTATGCCCCTGACCACTCACATGGGTAAGGAGGGCCCGTGGGCTGTCCAGGCCGGCCGTGGAATAACAGCCCTCCCTAATATTCAATTTGCAGTATAAAAATCTCATCTCAGGATCTGATCACCGTGCAAACCTCACATTAAGGAATTCAAGCTTAGCATGCACAGTGCATTAAAATGAGTCTAAACACCAAATACTTGTCACTCTCCGTTACCCTGGGAAGAGGAAAAACTAGCAGTGGTTTCCTGTATGGCCGAATTCATTGACGTTTGGATTCTTTTTATTTGGTATGAATTTTCACATTCAAATATATACGTATTATTAATATGTCATGCTCCTAACTGGAGTTATGAACTGTGGGTATTTTATGTTAATATTTACGCATGAGGTGGGGTCGCTGCGAGGTCATGGTGTTCTGTGTCCCTGGTTATGACCCTCGTAAATTCTGAGCCCCTTTGATGCCTGCTTGGTAGGTTTTATGGTCGGCTAGCACAAACAAACACCCTCCTCATGTAGCTAAGATAAGAATCCCAAAGTGGCTTTTTTAGAATTTCCACATGGAACAGGGAGAAGGAGGTGTGTGAGGGATTTGCACTGGGAGATTGTTAAGTTAAAACTGAAATGGCGCCATCTGAACAAAATGGAGACAGCTCGTGTGCGTCTTATACGTGATATCATTACATGCAGAAGTCAGCAACTGTCAGAGCAACAGAGTCAATAGCTACAAACCTCCAAACGTTGTGCGACTTTCAGATTAGCACAACAACAGTGCATAGAGAGCTTCATGGAATGGGTTTCCATGGCCAAGCAACTGCATCCAAGCCTTATATCACCAAATGTAATGCAAAATGTCAGATGCAGTGGTGTAAAGCATGCCACCACTGGACTCTAGAGCAGTTCAGACATGTTCTCTGGAGTGATGAATCACACTTCTCTGTCTGGCAATCCAATGGACGTGTCTGGGTTTGATGGTTGTCAGGAGAACAGTACTTGTCTGACTGCATTGTTCCAAGTGTAAGGATTGGTGGAGGAGGTTTTTCAGGGGTTTGGTGGGGTTCCGTGACAGGCCCCTTAGTTCCAGTGAAGGGAAAAGGTGTCAGCATACCAAGACATATTGGAGAATTTCATGCTCCCAACTTTGTGGGAAGAGTTTGGGGATGGCCCCCTCCTGTTCCAACATGACTGCACACCAGTGCACAAAGCAAGGTCCATAAAGACATGGATGAGTGAGTTTGAGGTGGAGGAACTTGACTGGCCTGCACAGACTTCAACCCGATAGAACACCTTTAGGATGAATTAGTGTGGAGACTAGAGTTGAGCGAACCCGAACTGTAAAGTTTGGGTCCGTACCGAACTTTTGGGTGTCCAGGACCCGGACCCGAACCCGGACTTTTCAAAAAAAGTCCGGGTTCGGGGTTCTGGTAATTTTACTAAAAGTTCTGAAAATTGCTGTAAAAGTCCTGGAAAGTCCTAGAGGTCTGCAAAAGGAAGGAAAATGGGGATAAGGGTCGGACAAGTGCCCTACAAAGAAATAACATATCATAAATAACATAAATAACATCAGTTTATTAACCCTGTAATGCATGTTAATTAATGGCTGTGGAGATGCGGTCCTGGGGTTATATGGTTTGGGGGGTCATTGGCTGGCTATGTGGATGTAAACTTTCTCTGTGTCTTCTCTAAAACCTCTCACTGTTCTCTTGTGAATTTTACACCAACAAGGCTGTCCTGGGTTTATCCTCCTGGTTTTGGGGTGCTCAGACCTCATTATCATCACCCCTTCATAGAGGGTTCATATACTATTGGCAGTGTTTGTTGGGGTGATGTGATGGCTGGTGACTCCCTCACATGGTCCTCACCCGGCCCGCTATCATTGTGCGATGATAATCTGACCTTCTTCTATTCTCCATGTTTACTGGATGAGTTATTAAATGGCCGGCTACATCCTTATCAAGACAACCAGAATCTCTGCCCTGTTACCAGTGGGGATGGGCCCGCGGTTCTACTCGAACATCGGGTGTTCCCTGTTCGTTGAATTTAGAACATTATGGGACATTTGCAGCGACTTCGCTGCCGCGGAGCACCCCATAATGCATTGTCCACTGTTTCTTATGACAGTTTATTTATATGGCAGGGCGGGGCCACCCGGCGACCTAAGCGAGCAACCCCACCCCCTTCTGACATCATGTGATGTCAGAGGGGGCAGGTCATGTGCGTACGTCACCGAGTGGCCCCACCCTGCCATATAAATAAAGTGTCACAACAAACAGAGCTCAGTCGGTGGGAGCCCTCCCATAGAGGAGGAGCTGTTTTGGGGTTTTTTTGGTTCCGTCGCTCGTTGTGATTGACGATGGATTACAGCGGGGACACTTATTTTTATTTTAAATTTTTTTTAATAAAGGACTTGTCCCTAATTGTCTCCTGTGTTTTTTTTCTTTATTTTGACACTTTTGGTGAAATAATAGGGGCAAGATGTACCCAATACTAATTCACATAGGGGGGTAGGATCTGGGGCCCCCCTTGTTAAAGTGGGCTTCCAGATTCCGATAAGCCCCCCGCCTGCACACCCCCACAAACACAGCACAGGGTGGCGGGGAAGAGGCTCTTGTCCCCATCAACATGGGGACAAGGTGCTTTGGGGTGGGGAGTGCAGAGCCCCCCTGCCTCAAAGCACCCATACTCCCCATGTTGAGGGCATGTAGCCTGGTATGGTTCAATGGATGGGCCAGGTCTGCATGCTCAGATAAGGGTCTGGTTTGGATTTTAAGGTGGCCCACATCAATTTTTTCATCTTGACACGGGGTTCCCCTTAAAATCCAAACCAGACCCGAAGGGCCTGGTATGGACTGGGGGAGACCCTACGCAAATTTTTCAGCGATTTTCCTGTATCTTGCCGGTAGCCAGCGAAACATTACAGCCGCGATAATAAATACAATTTTTCCTTCACAAATGTAATTTTGCTCTGGCTATGTTCTAAACATCACAGAGCCCTTTTACAGGCAGACTAAGGGGACCCCCAGGCACATTATTTAAAGGAATATTTCATTTTTATTGTTTCACTTTAAACATTATTAAAATCACTGCTCCTGAAAAAACGATTGATTTAAATACTTTCTTTTCCATTGAAACATGTCGCCTAGGGCGGGACTCGGGTCCCCATACACTTTTTTAGGGCAATAACATTGCATATAAGCCTTTAAAATGAGCACTTTTGATTTTTCATGTTTGGGTCCCATAGACTTTAATGGTGTTTGAATGTTCGCACAATCCTTTTGCCTGTACGCATGTTCTGGTGCGAACCACACCGGGGGTGTTCGGCCCATCCCTAGTTACCAATGTGACTGTCCTTTTATACTGACACTGCTGTACTGAAGATCTGACTGGGTTTGATATATAATATTACTATTCTGTACAACTCTCTCATTGTACCCCATTATCTCCATTTAGGTGAAAGTCGGTCAGGTTGGGGTCATTTGCTGTCATCCGGTGCGGTCTTTGTCCTCTACACTGCGCTTCTCATCTTTATAGTCAATGATCCGAGGAAGATGAAGAATGAGAAGAATGGGAGTGAGAGGAGGAGGAGGAGAAGGGATCAGGTGGAGATGGAAATGGAAACAACTGACTATGATGACTGCAACTGAAACATCTTCTGTGCTGTGTTTGTAGATTTGCAAGGCTTTGCCCTCACCTTGTGAGAGACATTTATCTGACATTTTATATATATATTGTTATCCGCTGCTTAACCTTCTCTCAGCACATATAGATAATTTATCTTTATAAAACTCATTAACAACTCTATAACTATAAGACCTGCCAGTAACTTATGAAACTAATGGACCTTTTACCTTCTTTGGATATTAGCAAACGCCACAAAAAGGTGTCCACCTAGGATAAAATTCCTGAAAAGAAATGCTTAGCTCCTGGACTGAAAATCTCCCTCCTATTGGTCATTTCATGTATAATGTATTCTGTGTCCTCCCAGTCTGGGATGGGATCTCATTACCTATGCTGATTTACATGACTTATAAACCTCTGCATTCGATGTGAAGATCAGAACAAGTTCCTCTTTTTATTGTTTTCACACATGTGTTAAATAAAGCTTTGATCACCATAAAAATGCATCTTTTCTTCCTGGAGATGGGTGTGGTCCTCATTGTCAGGACAATAAATGGTGCCCCGTGTGAGGATAGACTGACTGCTTGGATGACCAGTGACTCCGATGTGTTTGTTTGCTTTCTCCTCTGTCCTCCTCATCTGGTCTGACCCCCTGAGTCACTAAGTCTATTCTGATCTATGGATGAGATGAACTGCTGAACTGTTTAGTCTGAGGAGGGCTCATAGAACTTTAAACGTCACACCAAATCCAAACCCCAATTAAATCAATGAGCGGTCAATCTTTCAAATCAAAAATGACAATTTTCTGGGATAAAAGGCAAAAGTTTATCAAAAAATAGCCCGGGGGTTACGTAGCTCTGGGCAAAATGTAACAATGCAAAAAATCAATTTGGCCAGGAACAGTAATTCTTTTAAAGAACTGACATTTACAAAGGAAAAATGGTTTCAAATTTCTGCAAATTACCTTTCCCCTCTGGCTTCTTTAGAAAAAAAATGGCACACAAATCCCTCAAAAGCTCCCCCAAAATATTAGGATGTCCTTTTCAGGGGTCCATGTGCTGCTCTTTTTTTTTAAAAAAAAAGAAGCCAGCAATGAAATGTAATTTGCCAGAAATTCAAACTGTATCTTTTTTTCTCTGTAAATGTCAATTTTGCTATAATACTTCCTACAGCGAAAAAATTAAAACATGACTTTGTCTGGTAAATATTTCACAGGGGTTACCCCATCCAAAAAAAAAGAAAATAAAAATGTGTGAAGTCCTCCAGAAAATCCATACCAGACCCTTCCAAGCTTGTATCTTGGCTGGCCAGGAAAAGGGGCATACGAGAGTCCCACTTCCTGAACTGTACAAGGCTCCATGCCCTCATAATTGGGGGGGGGGGGGTGCCTTACCAAATCCCACCTGGCAAAGTGCCTTGTCTCCATGTTGATGAGGACTAGGGCCAACCAACTTGCCAAATTTAAAAACCAAATGGACCCGGTGCACATGACCAATGCCAATGATATTTCTCATTAAATGACACCCCCCCCCGCAAGCTGTCCCCAGCTATATAAAGGAGGGGGCCGGTGTAGTAGGATTTGCTAAGTATAGGTTTATCTATTTGCCATAAGGGCAACATAGAGACCTTCAACTCAATTAAAGATTTCAATTTGTATGCTGGAAATATTCTGTTAGCCCAACTATATAGAGTGCAATGTTTGGGGGTTATTTAGCTTGAGGGTAGAGCTCCCCAGTGAGTAGAGTCCATGCCGGTTCTGTTATTTTAAGGGTTTGTTGGGCCACTTTTATTAAACACAAATAAACAGCCCATCCAGGATTTCCATGCAGGGGTTTCAACTTTGCACAGCAACAATGTTAACAAAAAATACAGAGCCACCTGGCTCTCTGGTCAGCACCGCTACTCAGGCTTTGGGCCTCAATCCTTTTGTAACATTGTCCCTCTCCTGCAGTGCACTCTGCACCTCTTCTGCCACTTCTTCTTGCAACTCCCTGCTCCAGCCCTCAGGATTGGGCCCTCATGCATGCTTGTGGCTGCTCCCTTGCACACCTGGACTGTGGATTCCTCAGGAGGATGAAGCCCAAAACCTTGGTCCTGACTCTACTATTAGCCCAGAACCCACCCGCACAATTAATCTCCTGACTATTCTCAGAACCTGGCCCCCCGAATTAGAGATTTCCTTCCACCCAGAACGCTATGAAATCTCCAGGCTCCAGGTCACCAACTGGATTTTACCAACCACAGAGGGAACTGAGAAAACCGATTCCTCCAAATTAAACAACCATCCTGGAGCCCCTCAACCTGGCTGTAAATCCTGGGTGATCTGTCCTATCACAGCTAACGGCACTGTCACAAGAGATAAGGAGAGAGAAGAAAGAAAAGGTCCTCTAGAAAGGAATATCGGTGATCGGTCTCCTGGAAAAGAAAGAAGAGAGAGGAATAGAGAACACTGTCACGGCAATCGACACTATCCTGTCTAGTGGGTCCTAAATGTCGGTCCAACTCCCCGAGGTCCTACCAACAAATTAAACCTCCTTAGCCAAAAGAGTCAAGGGAGACACCAACCATTTTAGGTCAACCACTGGACCTCGGACCTCTAAAGTATCGCAAGACCCACCTTCCTTTAGAGATTAAGCCCCCCGGTCCAAGACTCTTATCAGTCCTCTAATTAACACGCCCACCCAAGACCCGATTATCATCTCAGTCCTGGTTCCAAAACCCGAAGTAGGAGGACTCCTTAGGTGTCAGGTCC